>JAODTK010005857.1:0-181492 GCA_026419785.1 Sclerodactyla briareus
AAAATGCACCACCAGGAAATGTCCTGAATCCAATAGAACACCTATGCTGGGCCCATCCTCTTCGACCACTGCCTGCAGTGTGTGCGTATATAATATAGAAGCCCTAGTTTGGCTGGTCAAATTGAGTATGCCAATGGCCCCAAAAGGATTCAATCTTTGCTCAAGTGGGGTGGGAAAACTGTGAGCCGGTAAACAAACAATAAGTTTCGACTGCCTGTCAAACATTCAGTGCTCAGAGGAATGAGAGTGTGGTATTCCAACTATTCTCTTTGTGCACTCAGTTTACTGATTATTGATTGTGTACTGATATCTGATTGATTTAAAGTTTCACACTTCAAGGGCGTAGGAACCGGGGGGGGGGGCATGGCTTTGAGGGGGCGCCCGCCCCCCCTAGCTTGAAAAATGTGGAGGGGCGGAAGGGGCCTTCCGCCCCCCCACTCGACAGGTCCCCTTTTTGATTTCAAAATAGCATTTGTCATTCATGCTTTATCCCACTTCCTCATTTTCAGTCAGATTGCTTGAATTTTTCTGACTGATAGTCCAAGAATTTTTCGAATCAAATATCCACAAAATGGGCAAAAAGTTCGCGACGCTTCGCGCGCAGTGGTGAACATTGTATCGTTGCCTGTATTGTTAAAGTATGATATTCGAGCTATTTTTTCTCTAGACTAGTATACCGGTGGACTGCATATTTTACAAATTAGTGTCTCTGGATATCTGCTGAAGGCGTGACATAGGAAGAGGAAAGTGGCCCGCTCCCGTCCCAGATCTCCATTTCGGAGCAAAGCAGTTTACCACGCATATCCAAAATGAGGAAAGCGCGGAAATAGATATGAAAAAAACGAGGAAAGAGAGAGAGAGTTAGGCAGAAATCGATCAAACTTCTAAATTCCGGCAAAGGTGAGGCAACGTAGTTTTTTAAATTAAAATCACTGCCTAATGAGCCAAGTTTTGGCGCGCGAAGCGGATTTTATGTACCCCGCCCCTTCAACCCGTACTGCAATGAAATTCGAGCGCCTATTCGGGCAACTTTTTTTTTTAGAGATTGCGGCGTGAAAGAAACGGGAACGTGGTTAAGGAAATCTATATATACTCTGGGTCACCCAGAATATGCAGATAACTGGAAGTGCCTGATGCATGGTTCCTGAAAGTTTGATTTCGACCAGCTTCCACACAAAGGCACTTACGAACTTAGTGCTCAGCACACTTTTGGCAGAGAAAAAACACAAGATTCAGAGCAGCAAACTTTTGCATTCTTAAGGCGGCCGGAAAATGCAGACATTGTTCAAAGTGGGGAAAGGTGGGATTTGGCAGTCCCCCACATATCAGATTTAGGCAACTCCCGAAAATGGAACTTACTGCGCCGGTGCTCAGTTAGTTTGGCGAAAAAGATCAACAAGTCCAGAGTAGCAAATGGCGAATTGCATGAGTCTACGGAAATGTGAAAAATGCCAAAATTATTTGGAACGGAAGTTTGTGTGTTGGAGTGACATAATGCACCAAATTGCATCTAAGGCCACTTGAATATGTAAAATTTTATAAAGTGAGAAAGGCGGATTTGGCGAGTCCCTTAAAGGTGAGATTCCGATCAATTCCAAAAAAGGTCTTACCCCTCGATGGCAGAAAAAAAACTACAAGATTCAGAGCAGCCAAATCATCTAAAGGACATGTGCGAATACACAATCATTTCTCGAACGAAGTAGTGAGTGTTTTGGAGTGCTATATTGCACCACAATTGCATTGAGGCCACCAGAAAATGCCAAATCTTCCCAAAAGGGGGTGGACTTCGGTTTTAAAAGGTCCCTGAAAGGTGAGGTGTAGAGAACTCCCAAAGAAGGGAACTCACTGCTCTCGCTTTGGCAGAAAAAATCGCCAGATTCAGAGCAGCAAATCATTTTTTAAAAACATTCAACAATGCAACATTAATTTGGAAAGAAGCGAGTGTCTTAAGGGTCCTAATTGCACCGAACGCATCCCAGGCCAACTGAAAAATGCAAAAATTTTCTTCAAAGTGGGAGAAGGGGGACCTTGGTGGTCCATGAAAGGTTGGAATTAGATTCAACTCCCAAAGAAGCGTAACCCAATGCCCTTGATTTGGCAGCAATAAATCCAAGACTTGAAGCACATCGCATCTAACGGCAGGCGTAAGCACAATGATTTATGGAAAGAAGTGTGTTTCGAAGTCCTATATGCACCAAATTGCATCTCAGGCCACCTGAAAATGCCAAAAATTCCCAAAGTGGGGTAGAGGAAACTCGGCAGGTCCCCGGAAAGGTGAGATTTAGACCACTCCCAACAGAAGGAAACTCACTGCCACTCAATTTGGCAGAAAAAAATTACAAGATTCATAGCAGCAAATAGCATCTAAAGAATGTGAAAATGAAAAATATTTCTGGGAGGAGCAAGTGGTGGGAGTGCTATTAATGCCTCAAAGGCATCTAAGGGCATCTGAAAATTGAAAATGCAAAAAATCTCCAAAAGGGAGGGGGACACCCCCTCCATTACTTACATATATTTGACCCTCACCAAGATCCGTATCCCACTCGCCCCCCCCACACTCAAAATCGTCAACGCCACTGAACACGCTCTAAAGCACACTTCCGGATGTAAATTACGGTCCGCCCTTTGGTCCCCCGTCTCATGGTCCCCTAATTAGCACAAGGCATCTCATGTTCCCCCCCCCCGTTCATTATTTCCTCTCAGGGTCCCCAGTCTCATTGGTCCCCCGTCATTTATTGCCTCTCATTGGTCTCCCCGTCCATTGGTCACCGTCTCATTGGTCCCCCGTCTCATGGTCCCCCGTTCCATATTCCGGTCTCATTGGGTTCCCCCGTTCTTGGCCCCCGTCTCATTGGGTCCCCCCCCCATACATTATTCCTTCATTGGTCCCCCGGACATGAAGGGAAATAGATCAACTGATTTGCCGAACTAGGAGGGGGGGGGGGGTGCCCTCCTCCAGACTCGTATGCCTAATTGATAATAGAACGACCGTCACGACTTTCTAACCATTATTAAAATATCTAGAACATCTCCAAAGGCGGGGAATTTCGTGCCGGAGTCGAGGTGATCTTGTCAACAGGACTTACAACTTTCATTAGCTCTGCCAAAATGTTATGTTATTGTTAATTGAAATAAACCCCCAAAAAATATGCAATTGGTTGTACTTTTCGTTGTATAGAAATTCTGTAACTCATGGATTTATTGTTCCTATCCCACTCGAAGGCCTCTCTGACATCTCATGGAGAGAATGACGGGTAGATTCGTTGATTGGATGTCCACAGCCGCATCTTGCACGGAGTGGAAAAAACTATTGTTTAAACTATTCTCTCTATTTTTTCTTCTAATATCCCTAATTACTATCCGTTAGGAGTTAGGCTTAAGGCATCATAAATAGATCAGTAGTGTCCATGTATTACCGGCATAAGTCTATTATCGGGAGGAGGGTGGGGGAGCAAATGTCACAGGCCCAATGAAGACCCAAGCTGTGATTGTCGTGTTTGTTTCCCGCGGTGTTTCCCAGTTCTTCCAATATATGTTATAGAGAGCGACGAGACGAATTTAACGATGTAAGAATCATTCAAATCAGACAAAGGGAGAAGGGGTGAACATATAAAGTTAAAGTGTATCTGACAGAACACCCGGTTTTGGACATTGAGAGAGGGACAATTAGACGGGGATCTAAGGACACGGGGGGGGGGGGGGGGACATTGAGAGACAGGGGACCAATGAGACGGGGTCTAATGAGAGGAGGGTTTCTAATGAGGGACGGGGGTCTAATACACGGGGACTAATGAGACGGGGGTTCTAATGAGACAGGGGACCAATGAGACGGGGGTCTACAGACATTACCCTAAATTATTGACAGGCAGGAATGACGATTGGGTATTATTAACTGTTTATTACCTATTTATGAGTTGGGAGGAAGAAGAAGAGAAGAAAGCAAGGGTCAAGGAAGCTTCTGAAAGTGGGGCAGGGAAGGCACAAACATTTAATTTTATTATATATATATATATAGATATATATATATATATATAATATATTATATATATATATTTATATATTATATATATATTATAATATATATATATAGATATATATATATATATATATATTATATTATATATATATATATATATTATCTATGAACCACTGAAAATGAAAAGATCTTGTCTGTTCTATTATCTATTTGTCTTATGTCATGCAGCCAGATATATTTGTTCATGGAGGTGCTGCATGGTGTGGGCCATATACCCCACCACTGTAGGAGGGAATATGGTTTGAAAGCCTTGTGAAAAAGTTTGACCCTAAAAATGGCATTAAGACTTTGATGGACTAGTAAAATAGATATGTACAAGTATTTTGAACATATGCATTGTCAACTGCATGACACACCCCGTGTACCCAAAGACAAGGTGAGTTCATTGCACTTAGGGGGGTAAACCAAATGATGCACCCTCAGGCACTTTTGTGCCTGAAAATAAATAATCGAAAATTGATACAACCACAGTCAATTTAAAAGACCACAGACTACTCTGGTGTACATATTGTAACGATTGTGAATGGCAATGACTACCCTCAGTACATTAGTGATTAACGACATATGGTACACTGACAACATGTCAACACCATGTATTGGACATGAATGTCACCTACAATGGACTCCACCTTGTCCAGGTAGGATGAGGGATGCAATGACAATATATAGGCCTGTAGGAACTTATCTTCCCCCACACATTATAACCCCAAAAAGGAGTCTTTTTTTTTTTTACAATTGTTGATGATGTTGGTCGTCCGATTCAAAGAACTGCACACTTAATTCAATCTATCGTTTGCCCACACCAGTTAGTTGGATTATGAGTGATTCAAATTTCGCTAAAGTGATCTCATCATTCAGCCTTGCCTGCAGTCTGGAACGACGTCGGTACAGTCGCTGGTACTTCCCACACGATGGAAAAAAGTGGACCTCACTGGTTATGAATCTTAACTCTACCTTCTATCTTCAATATAAACTTACTTACCAGATTTATTTTTCAGTATTTCACTTCAATTGCCCTCAGATGACTTTTGACCTTGGTCAAAAGCAACAAGCAACACAACATCTGCAGGTTTGATATAACTGAAGCATCATGGGGTGATGCCACAACCTTGTAAAGGGAAATTCGGGGGGGGGAGGGGGGGGGGGGGGGGGGGGGGGAGGCAAGGAATCCACTACGCAGAGTTGCGTTCTTGTTTTTTCTCCCTCACTGATCACTGATTGACAGTATTTCCAGCTCGGGCACCAATATTATCAAACAAGGTTTTTGAGGACTGTGAGGGTTCACGATTATAAGCGGGGGCCCAGGGGCTATTAGCCCCTTAAAATCACATCAATCCGCCAGTCCTAATGAAATTGTAGACCAGTTTCCAACAAATTTTGTTGCATCGAAATGTAGCCCGCATGTCCGAGGCACGCAACATGACTTACCTCCACCACCACAGGACCTAAAATGGGTGAAGCTCAGTATGGTATGTTGGTAAAAGTCCTCCTAGTAAATACATAGGATATGTGCGCGAAGCCAATACACCAATGTGACCCATAATTATGGAAAACAAGGCTAAACAAACAAATTTGTTTGGACTGATCTCTCAGATAAAGAATGAAGTAAAAGAAAAATACACAGGGGTGTTAGTATTACAGTATCATTAAATACTAGGCCAGGGGACGCGGAAACAACATTCAGCAGTTCCCATCAGCAGGTAACGTGCATTATGGTACGGATAGAGCTAAGCATCTCTCGGTTGCTACTTAGTGGACAACATATCAGCCCGAGCCACTTCTAATCGGTAAACCGGTCTGATCTGCGAATAGTCAGAACAGTTCATTGGCAAAGGCTGCACCTTATCCTGGAGTCACCTTCCGGCCCAAGGGTCAGGTAGCTTAATTGGTAAACCGTCGACCGCACCCAGTCTAACGCCATCATAATTCAGTCCCCGTCACGTCCCAAGCTCCCAGCGCACCGGCAACCCACAGCTCGGCGGCTACCCACGCTGACAAGGGAAAGGCGTGACACTCTTGAAAGTGCGATCAACGTACAGGTCCAGGCGAGCGAGTAAGGCCGAGAACAAGAAAAACCCAGATTCCACCGACCAACAATGACACTAACAGCAAAAGCTAATATAGGGCTGGCCATCTGCGGAGTGGGGGGATATAAACAGGGAACTCACTTTCCAAGGTGACTTCAGTCAATGAACCCACTAACCTCGTCTGGGTTGAAACAAGGGACAAAAGGAATAAATCCTAAAATGATAATAGTGATAAAACAACAGGGGTGATAAGGCACAATGGTGCTAATGGGAGGACCACCAGCTATTTGGCATTCAGGGTAGCAAAGCCTACAGGGTTGGTTCCCGTTAGGTCTCTGTCCAAGGGGACGGCATCCCTCCCGATCGGGAGCGCCAGGGTAGGTGGGGTTGCACCCGCTCCTTCCATCTTTTTTTCATCTCCAGAATACACCATCAAGATTTACATCGTGTGTTGTGAGAGGGAATTTATACTGACGCGCTGCCACCGCAGTACAGCACGCCGTATGGGGGGCGCGAGAGCAAAGACCTCGGGTACCGGGGAGAGGCCACGACGGTTGTGTCTCGTAGTGGGCACGGTCGATGTGGTGCCGAGGTGTGCCACCTCTCCGGCCACCGGGTCGCCCCGGCTCAATTCGGTTCCTGGAACATCCTCTCGCTTCAGAGGATGGCAGTTTGATGTCATTGTCAAGGGGCTTAGTATCCTGGGAATTAAAGTTGCAGCTATATCGGAAGGGCGCGCCTGGTGTGTCAGTGAAACTCAATGTAGTGGCTACAACAGGATTACTTGATCTGGCTGCGACGATAGTCGGTACGTAGGGGGGTGGTTATTGTTGTGCCAGCCCCCTGTTCCCCTTGGTAAACACAGGTAACACCGATTAACGAACGTCTGAAGCGACTTCGAACTTCAACAATTGTCGCAGTGTATGCTCCAACCGGGGTAAGCGATGACTTGGTGAAGAAGCTTCTCCGCTCACCTAGTTAGGTGTTTGACGCTGTTCCCTTCTGACATCGAAGTTCGTTCTTGGTGGTGTCAATGTCTCCACTGGTATCAGTAGAGATGTCTTAGAATTGCTGGTTCTCGGTTCTAACGATCTGATTGCAGGGCTCTGGCTTGGTTCCTCCATGATGGCATTACTTTCCAAGAGATTTACTTGTACTCATAGTGTGGAAATGGAGATATCATGAAGGTGCGGATCTTCGGAGTGCGCCGCCGTTCTTCCAGCTGATTACTGGTTGCAACTCAGCTTGCTTTCAATCTCATGGAAGATGCTCTGCCTTTAAAAAAAAAGCTACGTGGCCAACTGAAGGAAAGCAGCTACAGTGTATGCTGCACGCCGGACATGTCTTTTGGAGGTGCTGGAGGTCGTTTGAGACCCTGAGTGGGTATGGGCAAACCTAAAAGCCTGCAATCCTGAAGACAAGCGTGGGTGCATCCTGTAGCGTCCCTAGAGACCACTGTTGCAATTACTAGGAAACAGTCGAAACCACGAGCGGAGCCGCCTCTCAGGAGGCCAGCTCAGTGTAAGAACGCGCTTGCTAGGAGTTCGTCGGCGCACGGCATTGAGGGCACTGCGAAGCGACCGTGGGCGGAAGTCCAGCGTCTGTGTGAGTCCGTTGTTATTTTGAGGATTTGTACCAGGCTGAGCCCGCCTTTAAATTCGATGGAATTGTTGCAACAGTCTAGTGGCCGAACCTCCTGTAGACGTGAAGGCCTACTATCAGAGGAAATTTGAGAGGCATTGCATCATTTGAAGGCGGGAACGCCCCGGGGTGGTCCGTGGCATGCATCCAGCGATGCTCTGTGCTGGGGCCATGCGGCCCTCGAGTTTGTTGTATGGCCTCTTTCTCTGTTTTTGAGGCACTATTGTCATCCCAACTACTGGAAAGGAAGGGGACTTTAGTCCAACCCCCATAATGAAAGGATGAGGTGATACTCGGGACTGCATTAACTATAGAGGTGTTTACCCCTTGTCCTCGTCAGTACCTGTCCAAAGTCTTGGTAGGATAATCCTTAACAGGATCCTTTGTCAGCCTGCTTGCGCATCATCGTCCTCGCAGTCGGGGTGGTTTTAAACCCCAAGACGTCCACTGGAAGTCCACTGTGGATCGCATCTTGGCTCTCCGTGTCCTGTCTGATCGTATTCGGGGATCCTTAGAGGCTTTCCCGTTGCCTACCTCGGTGTGCGCACGGCCCCCCGCCTCTTGGGTATGGAGGCCTCCTTCGAGCATTCTCAGCAGCGTGTGGTTGTGCCCACCCGCTCTGTACACCTGTTATACTGTATTCTGGAAGTGAGCGTGGCTGTGAAGTGGTGCTGGTGGAGTCTCTGCCTTTTCTCCCTTTTTTCTCGACTTCGTCGCGGATTATGCTGCTTACCCGCCGAGTTGTAAGGGCAAAGCACATGGTATCGAGGGCCTAATTGTATACTGGATGAAAGAAAGTTGGGAGACAGGAGCAGATAGTATTGCTTGCAGGAGTGGAATCGGAATGGAGGAAAGTGACAAGCTCAGTTTGTACAGAGCACAATTCTTGGGCCAATCTGTTACCCGATATTCATGAATGATATGGACAATAAATGTAACATCAGAGCTGAGCAATTTGTGATGATACCAAAGTTATAGGACCAATAGTAGGGGCAGAAGACAGAGATCGACTACAAGAGGACATCAACAAAACTCTTGAATTGGACAGCAAATGGCAAATGTCATTTAACGCAGATAAAGGTTCAGCCTTCAATTTGGACATGAAAAAAAAATGGGACAGCAACTAAGCGGTTAAAGACGAGGAGCAGGATATGGTCTATATGCTAGTAAAACAATGAAGTTCAGTGCTCAGTGATCGGAAGCAGCAGGCCACAGAGCAGCCAACAAGGCAATCAGAGTGGCTGGCATCATCGAGAGGAACTTCACTCACTTTGACAAAGACACGGTTACTCAAGTTATATAAGTGACTGGTTAGGCCCCATCTTGACTATTGTGTGCCGGTTTGGAGACCGTATCTGGCGAAAGATATAAAATTAACTGGGAGATGGTCCAAGGTTAGAGTGACAAAAATAGTAAAAGGTATCAGACATAGCAGCTATGACGAGAGGTTACAAGAGCTCAAGTTAATAACCCTAGAATAGCGGCTTCACGTCAAGACTTCATAATTATGTATAATATAATTTCCTGAAGCAGACAACGTGGAATATGGCGACAGCAATGGATTTTGTAGGGAGGAAACAATACGAGGGCAAGCAAGGAGAATCCGACTATGAATCCGATACGAAAACATCATAATTGAAAGCGTATTGGAAGATTTGGAATGAACTGCCAGTGAGAAGTAGTCACTGCAGCCACACTCAAAATATTCAAAGACGGCCGTCTAGAAGAGCAGTAGGATCTTAAAGGTTGAAAAAAACTATTATCGTAGGCCATCCTTTCAGAGGATGACCATCCAGGTAAATCCAGGAGTTGTGGATTTTTTTGTTGATGCCCTTGGAACAATTTGTCGGGAGTCGAAAGTTGGCCTTCAGGTGTCATATGGTCCAGTCATTTGGTGGAATCTTGGACGGTACTGCTGGGGTCTGTCCAGGTGTTGGACGAGATCGTAGATGAAGTCGCCAAGTCATTTGTTTATCTCGGCAGTATAGCATCAGTGACAAAGATCTGATGAGAGGCGTTGGACTTGGTACTCCAAAGATGGTGTTACAACTTACAGTCAAGGAGATCGGCCATACTATTGGTAGAGGAGGAGGCTCATGAACTACACTGTCTTTCACGCTGAACCACAGGTTGCCGGGGTCAGTACACTCGAGCTCGCTCTCGGAATCCCAAGGAAAGCCAGCCGTCAGCCTTGGAAATAAGTGTGAGCCAACTGGACGTACCACAAGCCTGGAGTAGTCGTTTTGAAGAACTGGCGGTGAATGTGGACTCCGAGCAGAGATGGGCAAACTTCAACATCTATTCTCAAGACAGCAGAGGAGTGTATCCTGGAGCGTTCTAGAAGGACAACCGGGACAATTATAGGGAAGCAGTGGGAGCGACCGAGAGGAGTCGCCAAGCCAGGCCTCCAGTGTGGTTAAAGACTCAGCTTTCTATGGAAAGCTCCGGCGATGGCACTGAGGAACTGCGACGCGACCGTGCGACAGATGTCCAGCGTCTCTGTGAGTCCGTGGAGAGACACCTGGTAACGAGTGCCTCGCAGCCGGTTTGCAGGGGGGGGGGGCGATTATGGACTCCGCATACTCAGTGGCCCTGTAGCGCGGGGTTGCCCAAGCTATATCAGGGCAGATTGTCGACAGGATCTGTGCCGAGGATTCGATGTAAGGGAAAGTTGGGGGCTGGGTATTTTGAGGATTCGTACCCCCAAGCCCCCAGGCCTCTGAAAAATCAGATGGTAAGTTGGCAAACTCTGTGGTCGAACCCCCTGTAAACTGATTTTTTTTCTTCAGAATACTGATGATTAATATGCCCAAATTCATTCTCTTCGAGTTCACATACGCAACGTGGCTCGTTATACTTTCAATAAAGTTTATCTATAATAATATTTTTTATAATTCCAACTTTCGGAGTAGGGGGCAAGTAAGTATAGACGCATTTTAGTTCCTGGATTGGATGGGCGCAAACCCACCTACAAAATATGCCCTAGCCCCCCCCCCCCTCTGTATCCGCCATTGGAGGTGGTAAGCAACAGGGGATTTATAGGAGCTGAAAGAGCCATCCTTCTTTTTATAGGCTCTACTTATATCATAAACGCAGGATAGCAAATACAAAAGTTTGAACATTGATTCTGCCTTCATCTTGTCCAAGTGCTTTGTAATAAATTCCTTTATATAACGAAGTATACCATGGATTGGGTAGAGGAACAATTCAGTTGGCAGAACGTGGGGATGTGAGGACAGCTGCCTTCACTTTATTTCAAAAAGTCTGTCCTATATCTCTGTATGGTCTTTTAATTAATTATGAAGCAATGAAGGGACACATATCCCTGCATATGTGATACCCCCCCCCCCCCTCATCTAGTCTATAGGTCCCCTCCTGGCGATTTCTACTATATGCAATTGGTCACCTCACCGTTCTCCTTGCCTCAAGGATTCACCCGACTGCCTTTAATTCCACTTGTTATGTTGAATATGTCTAACACGGAGAGTAACCATAGAGGAATGTTTAATGAATAGCCCCCTTTTAAACATAGCACAGTCAGACAGTTGTTTCTACAAATCCGGGGTAATTCCATCTAGTAACGTTGTAGCCTAAAAGGGTTAAAAACAACTATATTTCCACGAACATGGGCATCAACAGGAAGGGGGGGGGGGGGGTGGGGGGTGCGCTCTAATTTGTATTATCTCCCATGAAGTACACGTTTTCATACAGTTTTTTTCCTCGCGAGAACCTGGTAAAGTGAAGCATGGCCATTGACAAAACAAAGGTTCATTATGGAAAGAAGCTATAGATCCCACCATATATGCAGGTCATCTTTATTGGGACATCGCCGCGACAAGGGGACCCCCTACCTATACGAGGTCGGCCAAGGGTGCTGACCATGGCTTCGAAAGTGCGAATGACCGCAGCGGAAGAAACGTCACCGGTTAGCCGGACACAAGACAACATGCACTCTTTGCGGTGGAGGAGAGCGGGGTTATTCCACGCCTCCCCCCACATTTCTCCCCTGTTCTGTCTCTAAAGCCTGAGCGCCAAGCGAGGGAAGGCAACAGGTCTCATATTATCTCGCGGAAACGGGAAGTGTCCGTGGGCGGATATTTTGGTTGTGGGGTGTGTAGCCCCGCGTCCCAGGCTACGCCGCGAGATCCGAAAACTTTAGCGTTAGCGCATAACTTTTACACTTTTCCGATGATCTGAAACTTGGTACACATCCGCCCCCTAGTGAATCTCGGATGAAAGTGGGCATCCACTGCAAGCTGGGGGGCCGCTAATTTGCATAATTTAGGGCGAAATTTTCCGTTAGTCGGATTGAACAAAATTTGGTGGGTAGGACTATAGTTGGTCCCGAAAAATGTGGAGGTCATTTCAAGGTCATCGAAGGTCATTAAATGTGCGGAATTTATGCGATTTTTCAAACTGTCAGATTTGAAACGAAACGTGGTGGTTAGGGACTCGAGGTTATCCAAAAAAATGTGGAGGGTCATGTCAAGGTCATCGGAGGTCAATTCTGCAAAATTCATGCGATTTCCCAAACTTTGTAAGAATTCGAACGAACTGGCAAATGGGAGCTACATTTGTCCTCATTCAAAGCCATCGGGGGTCACGTTGGAATAAGTCAGTGCTATTACTTCCATGGTTACATCAAAACTGGTCAGCAAGTGTATCTTGGTTCTGACCAAAATGGGGGTCTTTTAGGGGGTAGGATACTCCTTCCCAAGGATTGCTCAAATAGCAGGGGGATATCAAGTGGGCGGTTACCCCGCCTACAACATGTCTAGTTTTAAAGTACTCTGGAATGACGGACAGAAGGTCCCCCGGGTGAAAGGCCGACGCTCTAAATTTTGCCACCATCGGTGAAACATAACATTCCCTGTGAAAAGGTGGTCAGCCACTTTCACAAAGCTAATCCGTCAGTTAGATGGTGTAAAGTCGGCTAAACGCTGAACGTGAACTGTTTTCTTATAATCATTATTATAAAGATCTAAACATACAAAAGCCTGTCAGGTGTCTACATGCAATTAGCAATACGCTTCAGGTGTTAGGCTGTAGGTTTTTGGGTAAACGCAAAGTCTAATCTCATCAGTATGCTAAGGTCAGTGGGGGTGTGATATATGGGATGTTGAGAAATGTATCAATTGTAAATTGAAGGTCCGCTGTCAACTATCCAGGTTAGCAAAATGTTTATTTCATGATTTTTCCTAGTTATGAGAATCTGCCAATTCCTGTCCAAATTCTCACGGCTTGTTCTGAGCCTTCAGTCAATACAGACAAACACGGTGGTTGAAATGCGCTCGAACACTGACCGGCCGAATCGGCGGTCCGTGCTCGTTATATAAGCGAGGTTGGTCAGTTAATTAATTTCGAGGCCACACTGGTCAGTGACTTAACCTATGGGAAAGTTGGAAATTTTACTTCATATCATCAAAACAACCGTTGTTCCAATCAGCTGAGACATTATGGCACATCAGGGGACAGACTAGACCTAAATCGATGTAAACTTTGCCTAAATTCGTTATAGAAAGAAGGAAAACAGACTAGTGTAATCTAACAAAGGGTAGAAGTAAAGTTAAGTTGCTTGCAACAATGACAAGCAGTTGGCACTATAAATTTGGCCGAGGTGACCGTTCCCCAATGTTTTATGGATATTTTAACGAAAACTATTACCTCTAAAATCGCCGTTGACAAGTTCTATCATATCTACATCAGCCACCACAAACCATGTTCCACGAGAAAATATGACGATGAGAGTGGAACGTTTAATGTGCCATGCAAATTGGGTATTAGTAGGTTGAAAAACCGCAGTTGGAAGGTCAAATTTTTCTCAGCCGAGAAGGCAGAAAAACGTCCCTCCCTCGAGCCGGGCAACTTGTAACGAATGATTATATAATAAACCTGACAATCAACAATGGTGATATGGTAATATTAATATAGCGGGCCAAGGGCGGGCGATCAGGGGGGGGGGGGGGGGGGGGAGGGCGTCCCCCGATATTTGGTTTAGGGGGACGCAATGCATAGGCATTTCGCCCCCAGACCCCCAAATTTGAGCCCGGCAGCTATTTCGCTGACGCTGTTTCCGACATATTCAGCAGCAACCGTGTTTAAACGAATAACATAATGACTAAAATGATCAAGTTTGGTGATTGCTACTCCATCTTCGATTTTGTGCGCGCCCTCGCGCGCGGGTATTTTATGTACCGGTAGTTGTTCAGACATATGATGGACCTTGGGAAGACAAAGGATGTTTCCCCAAACCAAATATGCCGAAAAAAAAATTTACCTGGGGTTGTTCTCCAATTATCAATTAAAGCAGGTTTTCCTCCAATATCGTTGCCATAAGGATGGCCTTCATAGTTTGTTAATTTTCCTTCCACTGGACTGTGTTGATTCCGTTAGGGGCAGATAGTTAATTAAACAAACAAACATACAAATCGCTATATGAGGTGAAGGGGGTTGACGCGCAGCTATGGCGACTGAGGTGGTCTACCACACTGGTGCATCTGTGATTTTTTTATATAAAATTCATATGGGTGCGACTAGCGACTACTTGTTGCACAAATTGGGTACACGTTGCAACTACTATCATATGAGAGCACACGGTTGCGGCATCAAAATGTGGGCAAGGGAAAGCCAACAATTGCGTTGTCAAAAAGACATGATTCAAATTCAGGTGAGAAAAGAGAAAAGGCTAGTCCAAATATTGCATGAATCTTCGATGGACAGTGGCGTCGCCAAATGGGAACAGGGGGAACGGCCTTCTCAAAAACCTTGTTCCCTCCGTGTGCCCCTTATGAGATTTGTGACTTTCAAAATAAATATTCTGTAGTCCGTTGCCTTCTCCCTCGACCACGCCGATTTGGAACTGCAGTAATTAGGCTATCAGACTGCTTGGATTTTCAACGCATGTTTCTCAGGTAACTGGAAGTTCCCTGCTCTCTCGGGTATGGCGTCACACCTGGTTGGGGACAGTGGACCTAGCTAACTGAAAATGTCCCAGATTTTTGGTGAGACCGTTGTTTTTTCCAGATTGTGGCCAGGAAAACCCGGAAAATTGCGCGCTTCCCGCACACTGGTTGAACAGTAGATGGGCACAATTTTGAACACTATGCCAAAAGCTCGCGGGGGCAGCGATTGAAAACCGAGGCTGACAAAATGTTCATATTTTCCAACGATTACAGAATTGTGATCCGAAATGCCCAGTTTGAAGATTGGTACATGCAGCCGCACAACTCCCGGGAGAGGTAATTCCCGCATCTGAGGGTGCTGCGGCTACCAAATTTCTTGTCTGCTCCGCGCCAACTTATGGTGGCGCTCGGCTACATATGATTCTTGTGCTCATGAAAATGTTATCTGCCCTCCTTGAGCCCCCCCCCCCCCTCCCAGTATGAAAGTCTGGCGACACCCACTGTCGAGGGAATGCCCAAAAGTTTAAACTTCGTTTTTGAGGGAGGGGAAGGGAGGTTAAGGCGCAGAGGTAAGTCTTACCACCTGGGGGGGGACCTGTGGAATTTTCTGGCATATAGGTCTATTTGCAGATCTCAGCATCAAATTATGGGTGCAAAAGTTTGGTGCGAGCACGATGCATATACTATAAGGGGGGACACGGGTGCGGGTGAGGAAACCCCTTAAATAGCCTTGAAGATCGGCAGGAACGCCACAAATTCGTGCGAAACATGATTTCAAAAAGTCAGGGGAAGCTAAGTTAATGCCAAAGAGATTAATTGCCTGATTCCGATGGAAAGGTGTAAAATTTTCGCGAGCGCTTCGGCCACCAGGGGGGCCACCTGTCGGCCCCAGTGGAAAATGTTCCTCATGGTCCTGTGGTACGCCCCCACAGAAGATAAAAATGGAGCCCATAATCTATGAGTAAACAATTCAGGGCCTATTAGTAATAGGTCAGAGAGGGGTCCAGTGCAATGTCGTTGGTCAAATTCAATCTTGCAAAATCTCGCGCTTCGCGCGAACGTAGTGGTTGTTGCCATTGCCCAGTGGCCCATCGGTCCTTTCGTGACCGTGACCTCACTTGCATCGTATTTTTAGAAGTCACAGCACCCAATGCAAACCTTAAATTGATTTTTTTGAGAAAAACTTTCCAAAAAAAAAATTGTCATCAATTTTAGGAATGCTGCTTACTGTATCAGAAGGCACGGGAAGTGCGTTTCCTGCAATCTAGGGGGTCTGCCAAACAAAACAATTTCGGGGGGCGCTACGCGCCAACCCGTAGTGGCGCTCCGTTAGATAGTAATAAGCTCATCGTCCCCCCCCCACCATCCCCCCCATCCGCCAAAACAAATCGCGCCTTTTCATAGCGCATTATCACAAAGAGTACTAATGCGCTTCACAGAAAAATAAGGAAGTCCTAAGAACGATAAAAAACACCAAAACATTGGAGTAAAAGAAGGGGGGGGGAGGAAGCCATACGTGTAAAGAAGCTCTAACGAAGCGATGCGTGTTAAGCCTTGATAGGGAAGGATTGAAAAAACGAGCAGCAGCATGAGTAAAAATGATTTTCACCATAAAATAGCGAACTAAAAGGAGTTACACACAAGTAGAAGTGGGATTTAGAGGAACGCCTTTAGTATTCATTTGGTGCTGATATACTCAGGACAGTCAACTAACGGTGTCGGAATAGCTTCGATAGGCAAAGATCGATAATTTAAATTCGATTCTCTCTTCAAGAAGGGAGCCAGTTAGGTCCGAATGTTAGGGCTGATATGGTCGAGTTTGCCTGCAGCTAGCAGGGCGTCATGGTTGTCATTGGGGATGAAACTGAAAAACAGCTGTGTGTCATCAGCATATCAATGGAACATAATTCCATGCCATGTAACGAGCATGTCTCCCGAAGGCTTTATATAGAGATTAAACAGGAGTCCGTCCCAAGGACAGGTCCTGTGGAACACAATACCGAAGAGCAACGTTAGGTGCGGATGCCTCCAGCGAAGGTGTTGTAAACACACACTCCTGTATAACAAAGCCAGTTAGGCAACACCGAACCCCGAGATTTCCTAACCTGTGTTAAATACGGTGCGGTCGTGTCGAACGTGCTGCTGAGAGATCAAGCCGCACCAACGGGACGGAAATACGAATTGTTTAAGGAATTTAGGATATTCATCTTCAATGGAAAGAGAGAGATTAGTGGAATGGCCTGACCTATAGGCGATGGTTAGATTCGATCAGTGAGTTAAGGGCTAGTGCTAGTGAGCTGTTTGACAACAACCCTCTCTAAAGATCTTGGATCCATTATCTTGTTAACATTGTTTCAAACCGATTGGCACCCCCCCCTCCCCCACAGTGACTTGAGAGGCAAAAAACGATGGGGTTCCCCGTGTCGTATAAACACCAAAATGCCAAATTGAACTTGATGGTGTGTGATTCCTCGTGAGGAATTGATTTCCAGACTTTGCAAAGATCTTAACTGATAACAGAAATAATAGAGTTCTCCCTCGATTATAATGCAACCTACAGGCTAGGGTATTTTGGGGGTCCGAAAGAATATAATCGAGATGGGCAGGGGTGTGAAAACCTTGTGAACGTGTTAGGTCCAGGGTGTTCCCGTCGGTCTGATCGGTGTATAACATCCTAATGGGGAGTATGTATGTATGTATGTATGTATGTATGTATGTATGTATGTATGTATGTATGTATGTATGTATGTATGTATGTATGGGATGCCTGGCTTGTGAAAACACGATAACTCAATATACATGAACAGATCAAACTCATACATATTCAGGTTCCCCATGAGAAGAACATGAGCCATATTGTCTTTGGGTCAAGTCAAATGCCACCTGAGGTTCACACAGGTCAAGTCTGAAGAAGTGTGAACATATTGGTCCAGAATGCTTCATGTGGCGAGGTTGGTGTGCAGGCTTTCTCATCAGTTCTTGTTTTCAATGTGGATTGGGGAAAAAAAAAAATATTTGGCCAGTTTTGTTCTCGTGAGCACGATAACTTGATGCCACCTGATGGATCGGGGGCGTCTATGTAATGAGTACATAATTCATAATGTTTCTGGTGAAAGGTAGTAAAATGTAATCTGAGGTTCAGCAGATGGTCTTGGAACCATGTGAAAGATAGGTCCAGAATAACTCAGTCTGATTCAGTTTCTGGAAAGAATGGAGAATTGTGTGTGAAGAACGTGAGCATGTACCAAGTCCAAGTAGGCCGAGTGGGTTGCTCATTTGGAAAGGATTAACCCTATTTATTTTAGTGGCCAGGTCCGGTCATCAGGCCAGACAGGGCTGAAGTTAAAAACGCTTGAAGTCTCCATTAAGTTTTATTAGATATGTGGGGTGCACATGGTGAGGATGATCATTAGAGGTGGTATAGAGTCACCAAAGAGCAATCCTTCTATATTTTACCACGAAACATTATAGAGCGATGTCTTTAATGGAAAAGTTTCGCTAATCTAGGGAACTACGTCTAGTGAACCGACTTTGACTAAACAGTTCAGGGTTTTTTCAAAAGAATAAAAATACTCTCCCCATAGCTCCATTAGAAGGGCCGATTTTGCTGTCACTGATTTTGGAAACAAAAAACCAATTCACCCAATGTTATTGTTAGTGAGGACGAGGGGAAAATTGTGAAGTAGGATGTGCAATTTTGTAAGAGAGGTTTCGGAAGATATTATTTGGCCCTAGTTCGTGCGACCGTTGGCACCAATAGAATGATAGTTCATGAACGTAACTATGAAGAGGCTCCACTTGGTTCTAAGATTCTCTTACCAAATAAAAGTTCGGTTGTTGCCCAATCTATAACAAATCAATTACCTTTCCCTGATCTGTCTCACACTTTTATTTTTCCGCGATGGAAATGTGCTTGAAACTGAGAATGAAATCTTCGTAGTGAAGAACTGAAATGTATGCCGTGTCGCGTCTACGTTGTGAGTTCCGAGATGCCCCCATCCTCCTAATAACAACTGGAGTTGCAGTGGTTACCAATGGACACCTTACAAGAACCTGCTCGGGTATTAACTATCAATAACAGTTATCAGAAATTGAATTTTCGACACACAGCGCCCTGCCTTTGGAATAACCTTTCAAGAGCCTGAGAACTCAAGAATATGGCACGGTCAGTGATGGACTATGTAAAGCCAACCGCATACCACTTTAGTAGGTCCTATTTTCTCAGTTCCTCTGGTGCATTTGAACTTTGATTTCTACTGTTCAGGAAGCCAGAAGTATTTAACTGATCATGGAACTCTGGCTGCAATGATCGTGGATGAGCACTGGCGATAACTTGCCCTCCTTTCTCAACTAGTGTCAGATGATACTGAGGCAGGGATGCAACCGATACCCAACCTTCCTCCCGGGACGCAACACGTTTCCTCCCCTCCTCTGAGAGGAGATCACTGAAATGACCGAGCATTTTCCTGGAACTTGGAGGAGCAGAAGACGCACGCCCAACGTGACTGCCCACAGCGACCGACGAGACCATTGCAAATATAACCTGAAAAATACCACGAATCCCATGCACAAGTCCACTGCATTATACAGGAGAGCTAGAAGTGAAAGACCAAGAGTATAGTTTTTAGTACACCACCTGGCAGAGACTGTCCTGATGCGGGGGCGGCGCCAGGAATTACTCGACGGGGAGGGCCCCTTTCCCCCGGTGCAAGTTCAGCAATATCGTCGCCAGCGTTCACCTCCCCCACCCTATCCAACACCAAAACCTCCATTTTTCATGTTTTAATAATTTTTCCATTTTTCTCTTTTTTCCCTCTTCTTCTTTCTTTTTCTCGCATTCTCTCGATTTTTCCTCCTCCGCGTTGCCCCCGACCCCTCTCGATTTTCCCCGACGAGGGGGCCGCCCCTCCCCCCGGCTGGCACCGCCCTATAGATATTCTTCTCTAGGATTGTACTCGAGACTACTCAGGGAAAAGGTGAAATCTTCTCTATGAAGTATCCAGGCCACGGGGAGGGGCTAAATCTGCTCTATGAATGTACTCGAAGCGGACCAGAAGAAGGGCCAGGTCATCTTTATGAATGTACTCCAGGCCACTCAGGGAAAAAGGGGCAGGTCCTTCTTTATGAATGTAGTCAAGCTAACCCACTCAGAGAAGAGGCAGATCTCTAACCACTAGACGATGGTATCCACTGCTTCTTATCTGCCTTCAATTGTCCAATCATCCCATGTTACTATGCTCTATTAAATGGAGTCAAGCTAACCCAACTCAGAGAAGAGGCAGATCTCTAACCACTAGACGATGGTATCCACTGCTTTTTATCTGCCTTTAATTTGTCAATCATCTCCATGTTACGTATGCTCTTTCCGTTCCCCATCCCACAGCAACAAGCAACCACTAGTTGAATGTTGTGACTTTGATAGAGTAATGAATAATATTTTATGAGGAAAAGAGGTTTTGGAAGCTTCCCTAGGTATGCTTTCACAAGAGTCAAATATGCGATCATAAGAGTCATATGGGCTGCCAGAGTGAGCGGATCACTTTAGACCAGTCCACGAAACCAAAACCCTGTCCGCCATAGAGTGTGTTTTGTAGTGGGCTCCTCCAGATGTCAAGATCGGATTATTGGCTTGGTTGATAGGGCTTAGGACTGGTGATCAAAAAATTGCGGAGTTTGAATCCCTGACGATCAATTCCCAGGTGTACCTTTGGGGCAAGTGGTACTTGTCTCCCATGCCTCAACCCCACCCAGGGATAATTGGACCCTGTGAAGGAATTTAAGGCAACCTGCGCCAAATGATTGGGGGAGCGTATTCAGTTCTGTGATCGGCGGACTATCTGTTAAAGCAATTGAGATATGTGTTGTGACGTTTGAAAGCGCTTATATAAGATGGGTATTATTATTTTATGGGGCTATTCATGAGTGTCAGATTGGCTGTCATGGGTTCAGGAAACTATTTCAGACTCACACCAGAACATGGACCATGTGATTGGGCTCAGAGAGGCACTACAGAATCCTAGAACTAAGACCATGTGATCATTGATTTACACCAGTGCGAACTCTCTCCTTTGACCATGAGTGAGCATGTAACAAGCATTTCAATTCTGCTACTAGGAGTGCCAATAAACATCGCTGTATATATGTGAATATTACAGTCCACGATCATCTTGCCGATCCTGGAGTACTCAGTAACAGGGGTACTTAGGCTTGTGAATCTGTGAAGCATTCCATTGGCACACAAGTTGCATATGACAAATAAGTAATCCAGTTTTCTTGGCCAGGATATCATCACTACAATACAGCAGCTCTAAATCTCGACCTTGAACTTCAGCTCCTCCAGGTCCGAGAAAGTGGTCGGGTCCTGGAGTTCACTGATCGTCTTATTGCAGGGGAGGTGAAATGGTGGATCCCAGGAGAGGGGCATGGTTTACACCTGCTCAATATGAGCCTGTCCCGAAGAGGAGGTGAATTTTCAGCTGGATGATATAATGAATTCAATCAAATTCACTACTAGCCACACTATATCCTAACCAGAGAATGAATATTCAACAATTTCAACCTCAAAGATAAATTAATTAATGATGAAGTACTACAGAAAATACACAGAGAACATCACATCCCGTAGCATAGCTTTTTTTATATTAAGAGTCAAAAATAAACAATCAAAATTGATTTGTTTACAAAAAATAGTATCTCTTTTTATTACAAAATACCACAAGCACTTAATATTCGTTGCTTTGATAGATTCCACGACCGAGGCAAATGGAATGTCGACTCGCTTTGAATAGAATGTATAAAGTCGACGGTAACAATGTCCTGACCAGCTAACAAACAACAGAAAAGCGTCTACAGAGTCTGACATGCTATCAGGCATCCCGGATTGTGCAGCATATGATTTCATGGCAAGGAAAGGCATGCTTGCTGTGCCACGATTCAGCTAAGAATCAAATGTTAGGCACCATTGAAAATGTAAAGGTAACAAAAATAGAATTTTCAATTCTTCTCCTCTGATTCAAATTTTTTAACATGGAAACATATGAGTGCTTCTTGTATCAGGTAAGTACATCCCAGATTTTTTTCGAAACATTTTTTTCTTTAAAAAGGAAAAAAAGGGCCTCAAATGTTCTTGCTTTGACTCCTCAGCCAAGGGTTTGAGCAGCAGAACTCAACCTCCTCCTGAGTTTTGTGTGAGAGAAACTGAGGCAACTGAGGCCTCTCTCCCTCTTTTTCGGCGGGGTGCAAAGGCTACGGGAAATGGAAAAAAAAAATGACGACAAGAATAGGGGAGTGTAGGGAGCCGGCTTGGAGGAGTCTCAGCAAGGACTAGATGAAAAAGTTGTTATTCTCATGCGAAGCATACTTTGCCCATCTCAAGACCAAATTCTTGGTCATCTGCCCCTACATCTCCAACTGAGAAGTCCAAGAATGGTAAGTTATCAGCTAGTCTGTCCTCTATGAAATGACAGCCTTGCCCATGAGTTGCTTGCACTCTGTGGAAGAGAAAAAGATAAAGAAGATTGGTTACCTGAGTATGAATATCACATTCAGACGCATCAACCAAGTTGAACGGGGTACCACCCCCCTCCCCCCCCCCTCCCCCCTCCTTACTTATGGTGTTCAATCAAAATGCTTGTGACTAAAACAATAATTAAAATATAATACATTAGCAGCATTCATGGTTGGAACAATCAAATTGATCTGTTTGAAAAAAACAAAAACAGATGAAACACAGCCAGTGTTTTTCCTCCAATTCCAGTTTCCTTTACTTTAGGTGATTGTTCCTCAGCCTTACTATTTGAGAAAAAAATGTAATATATATATGGTATGTATAGCCACACGATGTCAGTGCATCGCCTGTTGTACACTTGTTAACCTCAGCTCTACATATTAAGAGACAAAAGAACAAATGCTTGAGAAAAAGCCAAAAACACTAGTCATACCAAACCCAATGAAAGCTCTATAGGTTGATAAATATTTGACACACCAACACTTCCATAAATAGTGCCTTCAAGATAAAACTATATCTACATCTGTGGGTGTGGGAGGAGGAAAGGAGCTGTAGTACCCATCTCACCCCCCCCCCCCCCCCTCAGGAGCTACCATCAAGTATATTCAATGGCTTTGTAGTCTCTCTGGATCTTCCCCTCGCTGTTGAAAAGGGATCCCTGTCGTCTCTCTGATTAATTAATAACAGGAGTGGCACCCCCCACTCATCCCACCCCCCCCACCTCTTCAAGAGAATGATTATTGTCTCAATGTTCTTCTTCCTCTATTTTGGTTCGTGGAGGGCATTTTTGCAGTAGATGGTGAAATCCGTGCCCACCCTGGCAGCCCCTCCTACCCCCCCCCCCGTCCGCGTTAAATATGACCGTGTTGGCCGTACCTGGCAGTATTTCAATGATTTATATTCTCTGAGTTCCTCCTCCTTGCTGCTAAGATTCTAGGTTGGCATCACATTTCTCAGTAGAAAGTAGCGGTCTGGCGAGCACGTACAGAGAGCAGTCTCAGGAAGATGAGCTGTGAAGCCTCGTCAGTGTAGCTGAATCTCTCTCCACCATGATATCACCATAGAAGAGCCTCTTGCTTTTTACCGGAGTAACCCAGTGTCATCGGCAACTGTTCCAAAGAACAAGAACATCAATCAGAACCACTAATAAGAATAGCATTCGGTTATTTGAAGTGCTTCCCTCCAAAGAGATCATTCTTTTTGGGGGAAGCTGTCCCCCCCCTGGCCCGAAAGAATGCACAAACTTGAATCACATGAGCGGGAACACCACCATTCATAGAGTTGATCACGGGCTGCAATTTCTCTCATGCAACAAGGCTCTCGTTATGACATGACGGACTCGTTTGACCATCACGGTTTAAATTCTCACGTGTGCACAAGGCCTCCATTGTTGGTTTTCGAGCTGTATTCCAATATTCGGCCTCTTTCATTTTCCTCTTTCTCTCTTTTTCTCTTGTTTTAGGGCTTTGTTCTTACCATAGCTCATTTTATTAGTTGGTTCCCAGCAGTCTATCACTGACTGCTATATTTTCCTCTCCGCTTGTTCTTGTCGTTGGTTCTAACATTCCTCATGGTATTGTTTTCCCACAGTGTATCCTGCTGCTTTTTAAAAAATTTTTTGTATTTTCCTCTCCCCTTGTTGTTCTGGGGCTTTGTTCTAACATTACCCATTGTAATGGTCCCATAGGTCCTATCACTGACAATCTTTTTTCTCCATCTTCCATCTTTCTTCATGTTTTCAAGGCTTTCATACTCCCACTGCTGGTCTCTGCAGACAGGCGGTCTCCATTGTGGACTTGTCACAGAACACCTCCTAGCAATCATCCATGTCGCAAGGTTAGATCATCCAGTACATTCCTGAAACCGGAAAACAAGAAGAGTGAGACAGATTATAATAGCTCATCAAAAGGATGTGAAAGGGGAGAGAATGGTGGATAGAGATGAATTTAGAATCCCGAAATTTGAAGGCATGGTGCTGCACTGGTCCTGGACTCACCTCAAAATCACTTAGGATTGGAGGCAGACCACATCCACTAAGTTTAGTACAAGTCAGTAGAGCTTCAGACTATTGATCAATACAGTGCAAGTTCGAATCCCACCGACCGATCAGCTTTTTTATCCGTGGTGTCCTTGGGCAATACGCTCCATCTCCATGCCCCTCTCCACCCATGTACTAAATGGGGACCTGTGGGTACTTGAGTACAACTAGCGCTGTATCAGCTGCCACATACTCCCCGGGTTGTCGGAGTGCGTAAGCAGTCTTTTGAATCAGGGTTATTATCTGTAAGTGTCCTGAGCCCTACAGTGTAATAAATATAAATATTATAAATTTTATAAAATATGAATATCAATATAATATCAATATAACTCAATTTATTAACTTAATTTATATTAATATTTATAACTATATAAATCATCTTGATATTTAATAATTATTAATATAAATAGATGAAAATAATTTCAATGTTTCGTGTTAGTGTGGTTAACCAAAAAAGGGACAGTAACGCATAAGTACGTAACCTTACCGAATAGTATTGTATCTGTCCTGTATTAATAGTACCCGGAACTAGGGATTCCGGTGCAGGTTCACCATTGTGCAATGCATACTGTGTCAACGCGACATAAGTAGCATAGTCTCGCATTGGGCTGCTGTCATGGCCTTGCATCGGTTGGTTGATGTCCTTCAGTGTGGCCATTATCTCGGGCTCGCGGGCCTGGTTCTCGGCATTTGCGTCATCACCGTAGTAGAACCCGCCGGGTCCCTTGTCCTGTGAGACCCGCGGCCCTGTGGGTATCCGGTGTAGCTGACTCCCGGACGTTCCTGGGGGTCGGTGGGCCTGGAGACGGTCCTGGTGGACCAGCAGTCCTGTCTGCCCTTCAGAAATGATCCTGGGGGTCCACGTGGGCCCTGCAAGGAGAGAAGATCAACAAAGCTTTGGTGAATAAGTATAATGGTACAATGGTAGCAACAGAGGCCAAAACAAAACAAAACACAGGACTGCCTTGAAGAGCAAGTAAAAGAAACATGAGCTGGCAGGCCTAAAATGCAGTTTGTAGTCTTGAATGGGCTCGTGTTTCTACGTATTCATCTAAGGCACTCGTTATTGGTGCATATATTCCGTCTGTTCTGTCCAATCAAGTGTCAGCGCGTTGAACCTGGGCCATCAAAATATAGGTATGTTTCCCCCTTCAGTAACTCTTTCATCTCCCGGAACTGGAACTACAATTTCCTTGATTAAATGGTGTCAGCACGGAAGCAGAAAAACCCCATGGTAGTTTAGCAAGGAAAGTTCCAACAAAACTTTGTATTGAAATGTTTCCTTTTTTTTCTTTTTTCCACAATTGTCAGTGCTCATGTCTCATGGCGAGGTTCCAAAATGCGCGCGATGATCGGACGTGAACCATACATGGAAATGCATAGATTGCGGCCTACATTTAAGAATCTTCTCACTCTTGGGAAGAAACATATATTTGTACATGTGCTTCAATTATCATACTGTTGTGAAGTGTGGGGTAAGTTTGAGCCAGCAGGACGAACAGTGCTTGGTTGCTGTACAGTGTTCTTCCTATAGGACTGGTGGCCTTGTACTTTGTTATATGATAACCCCATATGATCAGAGAACTGACTGTGAAGGGGCTTGAGAGAATTGAAGGAAATTAGCTGAAATGGCTATCTTGTCTAGCAAGTTCCCATCAGGTAGGCATGTTCAATGATACATGTAATTCAGGTCTGTAAAGTAATACTGTTCGAGTGATCTCCCCCAGTCACCTCTCACGACTCAGTGGGATCCCCGGTCAACCTGAACACCCAGCCTCACCTCAGCTCCATCGAAACCACGGGGTCCTGGGGCACCATCGGCACCAGGGGATCCACGGCTACCTGCTCACCTCTCACCAGCAGCTCCTGGGGGTCCCTGGTACACCAGTGTCACCTGGGGCGCCAACGGGTCCAGCCAGACCCTGGAGGCCAGTGGGGTCCTTGGTGTCCCTTAGCTCCCTGTGGTCCGGAAGGTCCACGCTCACCTGGGGCACCGGCGGGTCCTGTTGGGCCCTGTAGGAGAGAGAGATAGAAGGAATTGTGAGCCAATGGCAGAAGTATGTACATGTTGGGGGTGGTGGTGGTTGGACTATGGGGTGCACTAATTGCAGATTGCCGACCAGGTCTAGTACAGTGCATGACAAACTGGAGGAATGGATCCTACACCCCCGACAGTCACAATGTTGATATCTTCTCATGAAGACCTTGAGTTGCATTCTAACCCAGGGGCAGTCACATTTGCGACCTTACTCACTGCAGCAATCGAATGGATCAACACCCACCTACCGTCATGATGTTAGCAACCTTACTCATGGAAGACATTGAATGGATCCTACACCCCCGACAGTCACAATGTTAGAGATCTTACTCATTGAAGACATTAATAATGATGAGCGATCAATACTTACAGTGGGTCCTGCGGGTCCACGCTGTCCTGTTGGTCCCTGTGGTCCGGTGGCTCCTGGGGCACCAGCATCACCACGTTCTCCCTGGGCACCATTCTGTCCGTCAGCACCTTGGTCCTGGGGCACCTTGGGCTCCTGGGGCTCCAAAAAAAAGGCCCCCCCCCTGGTCCGTGTCTCCCTCTCACCACGGGGTCCGCAGGTCCCTGTGTGCACTCTCAACGGCCTCCTCCCCCTGAAGGAGGGGGAGGGAGAGAGGTTTGCCTCATCTGATCACAAACATGTGTGTCTGCTCACATCTCATAGAACACATAGGTAATGCCACACTTTTCAATATGAGGAGAGCTTGTCTCACTTTTAGCATGCTAGGTGAAGGAACGGACAAGAGCAAATGGTCAAGTATAGATTATTAATTAGTGTTGCATCCAACGACCAACATTCACATTTTTTTGTGGCACTTCAAAATTTTGCCTCAAATTTACCCCGGCCGTATGAGAGAGGAGTAACTAGTGCAGTGCTATGGGCAAATTTTTGTCACTCTACTGGTTGAATGCAATCTAACGAGGAATTATGCAAGCCCAAAGAGATTCTCACACTATTACAATTTAGTGGTTCTGGGTTCATGTTCACCTTGTGCAATTAAGCGAGGCACCTCTTCATATCTGCTCATTCCAAGTCATCCACATAGGTTTTGCCAATTTCTGTGTCCGGTAAGCTTCCCTCCTCCCTAGACCTTGCACTGTTCCCCCACTCTTTGTAGGAGTAGCCTTGTGAAGTTGAGTAATGAGAGGTACGTACATCAGCACCATTGGCACCACGGCAACCGCGGTCCTTGGGCTCCTACGGTCCTGGGGCTCACGGTTACCCTGTGCTCCAGCAGATCCGTTGGCAACCGTGCTCGCCCTGTCCAAATAAATATAGTGAGTTAGGATGGCCATATGCAACGCACAGTAACAGGATATTCACAGTGTTTTGCTAATAATATAAGATATGCCCTACCCCTAGTCACCTTTGCAGGTAGAGAGTGACGTGAGCCTAATTTTTGACCACACTACAGCCAATTAAAGTCGTTTATAATAATTGTGTAACGCCTATGAATGATCCTTTATATTGGATTATTTTCATGCATATTCAGATTTAGCATCTAATGTGTGAGACAATATTCACAAACCATCGTATGTGATGCACGTGTAATGCATCACAAATGTGCGACATGGGTGCACAGCAGAGGTAGGATTGCCAACATAAAAACCCGAACAAGATTTGCAGTATTTATACATTTGTTTATAGGAGAATGTAAACATGTTGGGAGGATATAAACATGACACAATGCACTTGAACTACTGATAAACCACCGGACGCATTTCCCGAGGCTAAAAAATTAAATCTAGATAGTAAATTGCCCATTTTCATCAGGGCTGTCCTCTGAATATACCCCATGAGTGTGGTGTTGCTTAGGTATAGGAGAGTTGGTAATGATAATACTCACGACAGCACCTGGGGTCCTGGGGGTCCACGTTGTCCAGCATGCGCCAGCAATACCCTGCAATGGAAAAACCACTCAAATGATACACATGAACAGTTGATGAGAAGGTAGTGATGGTCGGTGGGGGTGGTGGGAAGAAGGGGGTGTTATAGCTACTTGCTTTCTGGGCAAATAAAGCGCTGTTATTCAGAATATTCCTCCATCATGTTAAGGCAGACTTGTCGTGAATGCCTGAACTAACTCGGTCGATTTGCAATGTATAAGGTGACGCAGCTCATAAAGGTGCGCCGTGCTTATATGGTATTCCAGGGATGATGTACCTGTGCTCGAGCCCTAAACTCAAAAGCCACTAATATTCTAGTATTCACTAACAGAGCTGGTGCCATTGCCCTGAAAACTTCACCCAACTTGGATTGATAACTCAATTGGAATCTTGTGGACATGAAAATTTTGGAATTTGGTTTTTACATCCTTCATAGCCCATACTCCAGTAAGTGCCTTTAGCTTACAAAATAATAAAGGAAGGTCATTGGAAAATGTCCTGTTTTTATGCCAACAAGGGATGTTTGAACTCAACTTTCTTTTACCAGACTGAAAACAACAACAACATTAGGACATCATATTAAATCCCATAGTTCATATTCCAGTACCCAACATCATATTACAGCCCAACCCACATGCAACATTCAGATATTTCTAATTTTTTTATACTAAACCCTGAACACTTCATATGTTGTGGGCGAGAAGATGTTTTTTTTTCTCTCATCTCCGTCCAATACTAGAGGGGTGGAAGAAGGTGCTAGATTATAATGCTGGATGGTGGGGTGGGATAGAGTAGTGAGAGGACTTACCAGAGGTCCAGCGGGTCCTGGGGGTCCAACGGGTCCCTGTGGTCCATTATCTCCCTGTGGAATGCAGGAAACAATGCAACGTCAAGGAGAATGGGGGGGGGGGGGAAAAAACAGAAACTACGAATGATTATTGGAAAGGATTGTGTCAGTAGACTACGATGAATTACTACTAAGTAGGTTCAATTGTTGTTTTTGTTTGAGCATTCAGTGAATGAGGGGATTTTTTTTTTTTTTTCAGAAACTACAAATGATTATTGAAAGGATTGTGTCAGTATGAGTAGACTGATACAGCATTCTACAGTAGGTCAATTGTTGTTTTTGTTTGAGCATTCAGTATGTTCCAACAACCTGATCATACGGTCGAAAGAGAGCAAATTGCTAGTTAGCAGATCCAACAACAGCACATCTAAAACTAAAAACTTGAGAGGTGGATATGGCTTTGTCAGCCTCCAATGCTTCACCTATATAAATGGGCGCTGATCAGTGACCAATTTTGAATTCTTTGGGATCGATTGTTGACCATGTCGATGTTTGAATGGTGCAACCTATATTATGCGTCCTGATAGTCAGTGGAGCAAGTAACTTACTGGGTCACCATCGGCACCACGCTCTCCCTTCTCGCCGTCGGGTCCTGGGGCACATGCTGTACCGGGTCACCGACTCACGAGTCCAGCAGGTCCTGTCTCTCCACGCTCTCCTGGTGGGCCAGCTGGGCCGGAGGGTCCGGTCTGTCCAGCGGGTCCTGGTGGTCCCTGGTTACCTTGTGGGCCAACTATACCTGGGCTACCGACTGGACCCTGTGGTCCAGTGGCACCGGTCTCTCACGCTCACCCTGGGGTCCGACGGCTCCAGAGGGTCCCTGAATTGAAGGAACAAACAAGCAGAGGAATTAAAACACAGCTCGACATACCTGTTAGGCGTATTGTTAGAGGCAGATGAAAGAACTTGCATGATACCATTAGCGTGTCATTTATAAGAGCGAGCGTGGAAATGTGCCAACAAAGGGAAACGTACAAGCCACAGAAAACATTTACTACTGTAAAAATCAAGGTATGCATAATATGCACAATAGATTCTTGATTTGATCTCAAGATGTTTACTCCCTTGTTGAATAAATAAAATAGAATCAGCTTTCAACCCTGCCTGTTTCAGTACACAATTCGAGTGAAACTTTGAAGACCTAAAGTCCCCTGGGTAGACCTAGAAACTGCAGAGATTAACTGAGGCCCCTCAGCTTCCAGGTAATGGTGTAACCACCAGCCATAAAGATTGTAGGGAATAACACATGGTCCATGAATGAACTACCAGACTCTAACACTACAAACACCTTGTACAAGCTGCTATCATGCTGGTAAACATGTAGCAACCGGGAGGCGTTATCTGTAATGAAGACAACGTAAGTAATCCCCTCCAGTTGCCTAACAGGGGGGCAGAGAATACCAGCCGGGTTGTATGGTGGAAGAGGAGGAAAAACGAAAGGTCGTAGGGTTAGAGAAGAGGATGTTTCCACAGATGACAAAGGAGTGGCTAGTACTGAGGGCAGATTTGAAGACGCACGACAAGAGGTTGAATTAGTCCTTCCAACGCGGACATGAAACATCAAGCCAAGTCAGCAGGGGATGGATGTGGGTTGTTACCTGTGGCTCTGGGTTCCGGTAGCTCCAGCGGGTCCTGGTGCCAGGTGGCGCCACGGATACCCTGTGGTCAGACTCGCAACGATAACCTGGGGCTCCTGTCGGCCAGACAGCTCTGGAATCCTGGTCCGGCAGCCTCTGGGGGTCCTCGAGAGTCCTGGCTCTCCGCGGGTACCTTGGGCACCAGCTGGTCCGGGACTACCTGGTCCACCTTGCTCCTGGGGCCTCCAGTGATCCAAGAGGGGTCCAATTGGTCCGATAGTCCACGTGGTCCAGCGGGGGGGGGGGACAGGTGGGTCCTGGTCCCGGCCCTCATCTCCATCGATCCTGGGGGTCCACGGGCCCTGCGGGGTCCTGGTGGTGCCCCTCAGTCCTGGCGTCCAGCCAATCCTGGGCTTCCACTGGCCTTGCTCTCCCTTAGGTCCGGGGTGGTCCCTGTACAAACGAAGGAATACAACTAATTGACGATCCAGTGTTTAACCCCACAAAATAGTATGATTGCCCATCGCTATGAGAATTAATCTATGTTCCTGCAGAATGATACATTCCATTCATGCAGTAGTTTTGCACGCTTGTTAGTCGTAGGCAGTCAGTACATGCTCCAACTGTGCACGAGGTACCTTGTTTCCATGTGTGGATACTTCTACACAATTAGTATGAAGGACAGATCTACTGAGGGGACATCTGTACTGTAGGATTGATGCATGCTGTGGAACTGTAATGATTCAATAATGTGCTAAACACCAAACACGCTCCAACAGGATGAAGTACTGAAAAAAGGGCAGAAGGCTGCTTACACTAGCACCATCTTGTCCAGCACGTCCAGCAACACCACGTCTCCTGGCGTAGGCCAACTTCTCCGGGTGGTCCCACGGTCCTCCTGGGGCACCACGCTCGCCCTGAACAAAAGAACAAATACAATACCATCAAAATAAACTCAGAGACTTGGGCAATGTTTCTACCTTCTGGTTTAATCAGTGGGGCTCACAAAAATATTTCGTTGACTTATTCAGTGGTTGAGGGGAGGCTGTGACCTAGGGGTCAATCTGACATAGGTATTAGGGTAGGGGCTAGCCCTGGCGATCCAACGATAAAGTGTCATACTGGATTGACGCTGGTAGGTAACATATGGAGATGACAACATATACTTTTACCACCAACAATGTCATGTTCTTGTATTTTTCTATGTCGATGGGCGAGGCATGTACAACCGACTTTTGGCACCAGTCGCTCTACCTATAGACTAGAAACAAGCTGTCCCCCCCCGTCTGGAGGGGCTATTGCACTACTTGCATGAATTCTACATAAGTGAGTGCAGTCAGCGCAATAATAAATTGTCACTTTGCACATCCAGATTGCTCTTCTAGCATTGTCTCCGCAGCTTTCCTGCAATCGAAAGTCAGAGTTACATGGCCTGTATGTTGCTGATACGATCTTGTTCATACCAGTGTGAATTGCTTGTTTTCCTGTGTAACTCACACGGGGACAAAGTGTCTCTCCAAATAGTTAGAATATGGACTGCCATGGCCCCTCCATTATTATAATAAGCTCCATGGTTGGGACGCATGTGAAAAAGGGGGGGGTTTGGCACACACTTACCGTCCCTGGGGCTCCGGGGGCACCAGTCTCTCCCTGTGAGTGCCATGGTCTCCTGAGGCTTCGGGTTCCACCCTGTTGGGCCAGTCCATCCAAGCTGGTCCCTGAAAAACAGATACCCAGTGTGTCATATATCGTTACAATGAATCGTACTACTTCAAAAAAACTCTCCACACTTATGGGTATTAAAGGTTGCATTCAATGGCTTTGGTCAAATGGAAACGATCCTCCTACAAACCTGTAATGTTTAATTGGTCTAATGTGATAACAACCACGATAAGAATCATAAAAATCTGAAATTCCTCGGAAATTCCAAACATTTATAGCGCGCCAGCCCCATGCAGCAGACTATCCACCATGAGCCTTCACATGAATTGGTACCACAAATAAAGAATTTAATGTTTTCATATCCTAGAGATTTAAATGTGACTTCCAACACATCCTGGTATGTGGCAAAACGGGCACAGGTTAGTTTGAAAGGTAAAGTGCCATCTTCTCACTAATTGTGACCTTCCAACACCTATGCCTGTCCAGAAATGGGACATTTTTTTACCTGTGGTCCCTGTGGGCCTGCAGGTCCGGCGGTCCCCGTTTCGCCCAGAGGCTCCAGGGTTTTCCTTTGGCACCCAGCGTGGTCCTGGGGAACCACGGTCTCCAACCTCTCCCTGTCAGGGGAACAGAGGGCAACATTGTCAAGCCAGTTGGGAACAAACCGAGAACGTAATAAAATGGTCCATTTGAAAACAAGGAGGAGAAATCTAAAAGGAATGACAAATTAAAGGTAGAATTAGAGTACTTTTTGGGTCAGTTTTTCATGGAAAGTACCATTTGAAGAATGAAATCATTATTGCCTGAAGTAAACAGAAGAAGGGTCAAATGCAATGAGTGGCCTCAGAGTTGGATTATTCAAACTTTCTCGTGGGTCCTCCCAATTAAACTAAATGTAGCAGACTTCTCATTGAAAATGGGTATGTTGATTTGCTAATTATTTCACCCTCATGTCTTTTTTGTCCGACAACTTTTGTAACATTTTACATAAGAAACTGTAACTGATTATTAGTCTTGATATCAACAAGAAGGAACAAGAACTCCACAGTCTTTTAGTGGATTAAGACATTTCCTATGAACTTACCTGTGCTCGCCGTTGGTCCCGATGGACCCTGGTGGGCCATCAGCACCACGCTCACCCTGGGCTCCTGGAGCTCCAGTCAATCCCTGGGGTCCTGGAAGGCCTCGTTGACCCTGTGCGCCAGTGTTTCCTGGGCGTCCATTCTCTCCAGCAGGTCCTGGTGGGCCTGGGGCACCATCTTTGCCTTGCTTGCTTGCCTGGGTTACCACTCAGTCCCCTCTGTCCGGCAGAACCTGGGTCTCCAACACGTCCTGGCTCACCACGGGCTCCCTTGGATCCGGGAGAACCAGTGGCTCCCCTGGCTCCGGTCTCTCCCTTAGCACCAGCTTCTCCTGGGGGCACCACTAGCTCCTGGGCTTCTCACTGGGCCACACACACTGATCTCCAGAGGTTCCTTGTGGTCCAGAAGGTGCCTGGGGAGCCGTGTCCCCTCTCACCATTGGCACCATTCTGCCTGCGGGTCCCTGTGGGCCAACATCTCCGGAAGCCCAGTGGGATTCCAGCCTCTCCCTGCTCACCAGGGGCACCTGGGGCACCTTGATCTCCCTTCTGTCCAGCGGGTCCTGGGCTACCAGGAGAGCCAGCGGGTCCACGTGCTCCAACAAATCCAGCAGGTCCTTGGGCACCTGGATCACCCTGGGATCCCTTGGCTCCTGCAGCACCATCTGTCCTGGAGTACCCTGAAGTCCTGGTGGACCTTGTTGGCCCTCTGGGCCACGCTCACCACGGGCACCCTGGAGACCCTGTGGGCCATTGGCACCAGGAATCCGGCATCACCTTATTCCAGAGGGTCCTGGAACGCCTGGTGATCCTGGAACTCCAGCAACACCTGGTGGTCCCTGGGCACCTGGGGCACCATCACTTCCAGAAGGTCCAGTATCTCCGGAGGGTCAGTCCTGCCACGCTCACCTTGTGGGCCATTGGTCCCTGAGATCAAAGTGTAAAGTCAGTTTTGAAGTGATATTAAGGCTGATTTGTCTTAGAGAATGCAATGTAACCAATGTACTTTGTACCAGGGTTAGTGCTGGGTGTCTCAGTGTCATATACATATTTTTTTTTCCAGCATTTTTGCCCCAGACAATTTCATTATGTGCAGGGCTAGAGAGGAGTAAATTTTATATTTCTCCCACAAAATAATCACCACCACTAAATTTGGAAGGTCTCCGATAAATGGATACTGCAAAGTCAGGAATGCGGCTTTCAAACACATCCAGTTAGTTTCACAAATAGCAAACCAGGTCTTTCATCAATATGGACGAAACACCCAAATGTTTGATCAGATCATCAGTGAAAATTGTGTAGAACGATAAAAGAGGTTATTGTGTGAATGGGCTTTTTAGCTTATAAAGAGGATATTGAAATCTAACAACTCTCCTTTAGAGATCGCAACAAACAGTAATTATCATGTGAGAGAAAAGCTAACATGACGTAATGCTACGTACAGCTGGTCCTGGAGCGCCTGCGGGTCCAGAGTTGCCATCGTTACCACGTTCACCATCATCGCCCCTCTCTCCCTTCTGTCCTGGCCTGCCAGTGTATCCCCTGTGTCCCTTGGGTCCTGGGGCTCCAGCAATCCCTTCTGTCCAGCGGGTCCTTGTGGTCCCTGTTGTCCCGGCTGGTCCTGGGGAACCGTTGGCACCATCCTTGCCAGAGTTACCTGGGCGGCCAGGGCTGCCTGGTGTCCGAACTGGTCCTACAGGGCCGGTATGTAGTCCCTGCTCTCCGGGCTCACCAGGGGCACCGGTAAGACCGGCAGGTCCCCTAAGTCCAGCAGGGCCTGGGGGTCCACGCTGTCCGGGCTCACCAGCTCATCATAGCCTGTTCAGCTAGCCAAGAAAAAACTGCCAGATTAAAAAAGTTTGCTCTGGTAGCACCCAAATCTCAATTTCCTTGTTTCTTCACTAAATGCAGAAGAAATCGAAGTGGGAGTGGGGGGGGGGGGGCATGCTCCTCTCTTTTAATGACCAACAAATGTATGATCAAATATGAAAATTGTGGTTCCCAGATGCTAAAAATTGCATCTAGGATTAAAAATCTCTTTCTGGGAGGATTGCACCCCCCCACCCCCCCCCCCCCCCAGAGTTTGGCTTCTTCACTCTGGCAGTGCATGAGCCACCACCAGCCCCCCTCTCTCCTCAAAATTGTATATTGGTGCCTGGAATGATGAAACATACAATAAAAGATTATGTGAGCAAATCAAATTGGTGAACAGGTGATTCAAATTATAAAAGGAGGAGGAATTGCTCGAGTGAAAAACATATTATGAATTTCTGAAATCAGGCTCTAGAAATATTATGCATAATATCTGCCTTTTTTGAATGGGGCTGCTAGGGATGGGGAAGTGGACCTGTTGCACTTAGGGATGGGGCGGTTCGAATACTCCAACCCCCACTGGTAACGGACGGTAGTGCAATTCATATTACCTGTGGGTATCCAAGACCAGCAGCTCCCAGGGAGGGTCCCTTGTATTGAACCTGTGCTTGAGCGGTCAGCTGTCCTGGGGGTCCAGGGGGTCCTGGGGGTCCTGGGGGAACCCCGGGGCATTACATTGACGCCATCAGAGCCTGGTGCTCCCGGGCCTGGGATTCCGAGTCCTCCAGATGGGCCTACTGGGCCCCTGTCTCCTGGTGCGCCACGGCCTCCTGCGGGTCCGGGGGGTCCGGGGATCATATCCCCACTTCCGATTACTGGTGTCTCGCCAGGTTCGCCTTTAGGTCCCTTTGTCCTGGTGCTCCCTGCATAATGAAAAGTTATTAGAAACAGGAACTTAGCAAAAGTTGAGGAAAAGGAAAAATATATACTTTCCAATCATGGTGTTCAAGGTACGGCGTTACATTGGTATATAATCGAAGAAGTAGAAAGTGGGTTTTTATGATGCAAGGTAATTGTCCATTAACAGAACATCCAATGTTTCTGCTTGGCCTTCTGCAGAATATTTTGGAAGGATTCAAAGCGAAATGCAATGTATGGGAACCTTGTGAATACGATAAAATTGGATCAGACGGCAATTCTCTCTCTAATTCACTATGAACACAGGATCTTCATCCTCCTCATCTTCTCTTCGCCACTTTAGTGGAAACGATCTTGGATGTTATTTTCACCACTCGCAGGGCGCCCAACACTCAATAGTTTAGACATTAATAAAGCTCTGGTCTCTGATGGCATTCCTCCTATAGTCCTCCGAAGTGTGGCCCCCGACTTGCGCCGATCCTTAGCAATCTTTTACTGCCTTGGTTATTCTAGTTGGAAGCTACCCTTCAGTGTGGAAACATGCTCATGTCTGCCCGTCCCTAAGAGGGTAAAGCATTCAGTTCAACCAATCTTATCTTAAGATCACAAGAAGACAGCGATTTGCATTTAGCATATAAACACAGGCACAATCTGAAAGCATATCTCGGGTGATATAGTTTCACCGCCCCAATTGTGCTACCTATAAATGGCATGATTAGTGGCAAAACTGATCCTGATCTCTCAAAATCATTAGGACTGATTGTTGACCATGTCACCAATGGTAATACTAAAATTTTTTGGTGGGAATGTGCGACAATCAGTGACTCCGCTGGCTCAGAATCTAAAATCAAATCATGTACCGCCCAACCTCGGGTTTCATCATAAAAAAATTTCATGAAAATGGGGTCTTACCATTTTAGAGAAATTCTGCCTACGAGAAGTGTGACACACCACACACACACTCCGAGTGGCCCCATGGTCCCTTCCAATACCTTTGTTCAGGGAGACAAAAACATATTTAAATATTGATTGGAGAGTTCAACAGGCAAAAATGATACTATCTCACCTCTTCAATGTCAAGAATCCATCAGGGTAAGGAAGCAGATAGGTGTAAAGCGTGAAAAGAAGAAAAGAGAAAATATTAATTAGGTGTTATATCAACAATCCAGCACAACATCCAGACTAAAATACCAGACTCAGATATGCTCCATTACATGAAATGTTAATGATTTGGGATGTGATATAACCTTTGGCAAGTCAACATTAGTATTCACGATGGCTTATACCACCGGGAATGGTAAGAACAAGCATGTCAAACAAGAATTTTATGGAATCATTTCTACAACAAAAAGTCCTTCCTGATTGCTTCTGGTAATATCCATCATTCACGCCGGACAGACCACGAGTGGGTCCCCCTCCTTCAGATCACCTCTCGGGTATCTTTGGCATGCATGTGAACTAACCCATCCTGGTGGGCGGTTCAGGCTTCTTGGCGCAGGAGAGACTCTGGCATTCCCGCATGAGTCTGGTCGAGAACCCACAAAGGTGATCCTTTCATTGCATTGCCTCTTAGCCCGCTCCACACACAGGTACTTGCGCTCCTCGCAGGTCATGTCATCGAGCATCGTCGCCAGGTTGTTGAATTCAACATGCTGGCCCGAGTAGAGGTCGTAGCCAGACTGCTCTTCGTTCAGGACCTGGTGACCCGCGGATGTTCCCTTTCGGGCCTAGTCCCGCATAGTCATCCGAGAGGAATCCTCGGCCTCCAGAGGCGCTCTCCGATAGCATCTCCGCTCTCCATTTCGGAGCGGACCTGGACCCGGAACGAGATGGTGGCCTGCCCCTGCTCGATCCTCCCTGCCCCATTGTATAACTGGAGCTGGGTGTCTTTGATGACTATCCCCATGCAGTGGATATTGAAGCAGTCCACCAGGCCCCCGCTCATCAGGGATGGCTTCAAACTCAAAGTCTGAGCTGGGGTTGGGCCCCTTGGTCAGCTCGGCACAGAGGTACATGATGTCACTGCAGCCCACCCCTCTCATGTCAAAATACTGCTGGACGTTCCCAAACCGGAGTGACTCTGGTGGAGATAACTGGGTGCTGCTCTGTGATGGAGAGCCCTGTGTGACTTTGTTTAAACCTCTCTCCTTCCCCGATAGGGCTGAGCTCCCGAAGAGGTTCACGTTCCATAGACTGTATCCTTCACTCCTCCAGATTGAGGGGAGGGGTACGCTTGCGGGCCAGAATTGAAGTTGACAAGGTTTGCCTGTTTCCCTTCCATGAGCTCCACTGGTCGGGCAACATCCGCCTCCAGGTCGATCAGCTGCACCCCTGTTGGAGAGAGAAGAAAATAAACAATTCCTTAGAGTATCAGTTTTATTCTTCGGAAACTACCATGCCTACTCACCAAATCCACCAACTGATAGGACATAGTCGGTCTGGAGGGAGAGAGGCAAATGTATGGAGACCAACCCGACCTCTCAGAGTGAGGTTGTCTATTGATTCGTGCACGTAGCAATCCTAGCTGTGACATCTCTTCATTAATAGCCCAAATAAAAGAAGTAATGAGGGAGGGCATCAGTACAACCTTTCCACACTTTTAAAGTATATATACTTGGGTCACAACTGCATAAAATTTGGGTCAATTGTGGAATCTTTTTTACAAGGAGCATTAAATTGTGCACTCGGCACTGGATTGTACCCGTCACAAAACTTTGGCCAACTTTTCGAGAGGTTTATTTTACGTGTCGATACAGTTAATTGGTACAACAAAATTTTGCTATTGAAAACATACAAACACTTGCACAAGCTGAAATGAGCTCATTCTTGTAGTTAGGCCAACAGCTCAGGCCACCATTTAGTGTTGCTAAGTATGGGCTAAGTGCAAGAATCAGTGGTCATTACAATACTGTCAGTTAGGCTCCCGATGGTAGAAGTGATGATTATTACCAAATTTGATGTCAGAAGCCTGAACCCACTCACCTCTCTCACATTCCTGGTGCTTGCACTTGATGATGCTCCTCCCTCCTCCCTCTATTGCCATCTCAAATTTGGGTTCGGTTTTCTGCTCTGGAGAACGCCGACGAGATACTGGTAGTCACGTGTCACATGTGGCACTCGTCCAGGTTCGTCGCGGTCTGAACGCCGTCAACCCTGGTGACCTGGCCAGCGATGAGAGGCCGGGACGACTGGTACCGGTTCAGGATCTGACCTTGGATTCCCCGCGGGCCCTGCCCCGACGGGGATGAACTCCTGAAGAGGGCCGCCTTCCAGAGACGCTTCCCGTTGGTGTTAGCACTGGGTGGACGGGCTCGATTTTCATGTTGATCTCCAGGAGCTCGGAGCCGTTCTCCTTCCTTGGCCCCTGGATCCGGAAGTCCCAGTCCATGTCTCTGATGATGACGCCCTGGGCCGAGCCTGGGGAACTGGAAGCAGTCAGTGAGGACAGCATCATCCGGCGACCATGCCCCTCATCGTGAACGGCACAGAGGCTCGGGGATTCTGACTGAGCTCAGTGCAGATGTCACCGACGTCGCTGCACGGGCGGACGCCTGTCATGTCAAACTGGGTGCGGAGGTAGTTGTATCCGAGCATCTCCCCGGGAACGTTGAGAGGGAGGCTGCTGTAGTACTCGGAGAGGACCTGCTCCTGCCTGTTGACCTGGCGGCCCTTCCCGGTGGGAGAGTTGCTTCCATAGACAGCCAGCTGCCAGAGGTCTAGCCCTACCACCCACCCCGCCCTGTCGCAGCTGGAGGTATCAATACTGTTGAACAGGACCAGGTTTTTTCTGGTCGCCCTTCGTAAGATTGATGTCGATGGCAGAGGACTCCAGGCTCTCGATCAGAACATCTAATGAAAAGAAAACAATATTGTAAGAATGGTTCAGTTGAATAGGAATGAATGAATGTCGGCAAAACTGAAACAAGTCATTTTTTCTATTTCGTTTTGTTGCAGAGTATCTGGGTAGAACCTAGCAAGGGTGCAGACCTTTGGCCAGTGGCGAATCTGGAAATCCAACCAGAAAAGCCGGAAGGCTTAGTGACCCCAATCATTGCATCTATCACAATGAGTGTGCCTCATGTCTGCCTGGTCTGTAAAACAAATGTAACTGACATCTAAAACCTGTTCAATCTGGGTTGACATGTCATTGCTCATCTCTTTCGAGTGAGCGAACAAGATAGTGTACTTTACTCAAAAGCCATAACATGACATAAATTCATAGCCACTGGACTACAATCCCCAGGCCTCAGAGAGATCATCATATCCATAAATGATTCAATCAACTAGTTAAGAAGACTCATGCTCATTCACCAAATTTTGTCAAACACCAAATTATTCCCAGTCTGAAAAACTGAGGAGAAAATCGAAGTGGACACTATCGAAAGAATGTAAAAATTCAATAGAATGTTACCTTTACAAGTCTGTTCCTGACATGAGATCAAGGTGTCTCCTCCGCCCTGCACCTCAAACTTGTAAACGGGGTTGGGAGTCGCGCCCTTGGTAAACTCGAAGCAGAGAGGATTCCTCCTTGCTTCAACCGCGCTCCTGTGCCTCTCGGCATCAGATGATGTGGATCCATCGAACAATGAGAGGTGAAGCCCCCCTGGTAAGGGTTGGGCCCGGTAGTATGGGTCCAGCAGCTGACTCTGGTATTTGCTTCTGGGCCCCTGGCCTCAGGATCACTGCTGGTGAACACCCCCAGGCGCCACAGCTCTGTTCCCCTCAGGTCACGGCTATCCGGGGAAGTGGGCACATCAACGCAATGTTTTGCCTTGTAGGCGAACCGTAAACCAGTTAGCCATTGTGGAGGTCCAGTCCAGAGATGTCGCGACCACGCCTGGGTAAAAGATAAGAACAGAAGATTGTATTTCTTAGTCTATTGAGGACAATTTGTTGATTATGGAAGGGGCACAAGGTATGTCATTTACACTCCAGTTGAATGAGGAAAGCTTCTAGCCACTCATCTGATGCTGTGAGTAATAAACATGAAGCTCCATGCACATAATGAGCAGAACAACATAGATTATTTGGAGCATCGGTACAATTCCACATCCCGAAAGAATATCAGTATTAAAGGTAATGTTTATAATTCCTGGTACAAATGATCTTAAGGGAATCTGTGAATGTCAATTAACACAAACTGTAATGTGTTAGAAAGGTAAATTATTCCACCAACGTGATATATAGAAATTGCCCCCCCCCCCCCCCCCCAACATGTTCAGTAGTGTTCTTCCAATTGGGTGATCATGGAAAGACAGGGATAGAGTAGGAGCTGGAAGTGGGAATTACATTGACAGTCAGTCCGGGTTGAGATCCATGCATTGCGTCACTCGCTCTCTCTGGTTCTGCGACGAAGGTGAACTCCACGGAGGCTCTCTGGTTCTTTGACAGCCGGAGACAGACGTATCTGACATCGTCGCAGCTCTTACGGGTCATTGTCGAGGTTAACGGCACAATCTGAACGAAGTCTAGAGGGCGCATCCGGGTCGGAGGGGCGAGCCCTGCTGTGGGGGTGAGCACCGTCTGTCTAAGCCTCCTCTGGTCCCGAACCATCTGGGTTGTCACTGAGGAATGATGTGACACGTCCAGAGCGGTCCCATTAATAGCCGTTGAGTCTCATTCACCTCAGCCACTAGATTCACCTTCAGATTGTTCTCTGGCTTATTCTCCACAAAAGAGGGCCTCTCAGAAAGAAAGGTTGGATACAGATAGATCAGTGAAAATTGCCTCTGTGAAGAAAACACAGTGTGGTTTGTTAATTAGCATCGTTGATATTTCAGGTTTATAATTCAATTTTCTCGCTCATATTCAAAGCTAACAGGTCACTTGATTTCACTGAACGCCAGCTTGGGACAGACCTATTGGCCTGCATGTCTATGTTATTCAAAAAGACTGAATTTTGATTGGCAATGAATGACTTATCAATGAAATGATTCATTAATGACCCCCATCAGTTTCTGTCAGCTTCTAAAGCTGGCAGCTCGTACTCATATAGAAATCAGCACAATTGACACCTCACAAGAAGGATATGAATGAAGATTTTCAAACCACATAATACAGATTTGGTCCAGCAGCCTAAACAAGATTGGTCAATGTAGTGAGGGTTTGTGATCAACAAGTTCAGTTCAGCTATTGGCACTATAGACTGTCCAAGGTTCATCTTGGCATTTCCCCTCTCTTTTCCAATGTTGTAAAGCCCCAGGGGTGTGGTCTCATTCTAAGTTCCTGGGAGAACGTGTTATTTACAGCTGATTGTACTGTGGTGTGCAGTGGCAGCGGATGGGGGTCTAATATACCCTTGCCTAGCAGGAAAGCCCTCTCATGGAACTAATACCTATACACTCACACTCGCTCTGCAAGGGACCTTCTCCAATTGAGGGATGCTCTCTCCCTGCGTTGTCTCAAACTCAAAGTCCGGGGCAGGGGTGTCCCCCTTGTGAACTCCAGGCAATATATTGTAGTCGGTTGCAGCCCACAAGAGTAGGGTCAAAGGGGGTTGATATGTCGTCTAAGGTCAGAGGACGGCCATTGATCAGGCTCTTGTCCACATGATCCGGGCCAAGTACCTGGGACTGCTCCCCCACTCTGGGGCCACTCCCATCTGGGTTCTCGCTCCCAAAGACCCCCAGCTTCCAGAGATCGGTTCCATCAACAGAGCCACTGTCGTCAGCTGGTATCACGTCAGCGTTTTATGGTCACAGTGGGCGTGTCATCGCCATCGACCTCCGGGAGTCTGGGTAACTCCAGCTCAATCAACCTTCACTCTGGATTGTGCCAGACAACACCTTGGAAGTCACTTAGGACAATGATGTAGAGGTTACCTAATCCTCACCAGGAGTATGTATAACCAAAAAAACATATGGTGAGAAGGAACTGTTCGTACCAGCAGGAGGAATGCAGAGATTGATGTACACATGACTGAGGCAATATACCTGGTGGGGGGATGTGGGGGTGGCAGACATGTGGTAGACACCAGACCTGGATGTCCCATGATTTCTGTCCACCAAAGGAATCTAACTGCGAATAATACCGAGCAAGGTAATGAGGCAGCTCCAATCGGGCACAGATATAGATATAAAACATTGACACTGGTCGATAATGTATTTATCTACATTGTCTAAAACTTCTGTTGGCATATGTCTAGCTGAAGGGTAAAGAGTAATATGGTCTTTTTCCCATATTTGTCGAAAGACCAACCATAGTGTGTTTCTTGGGTACTAGTCTCACCTTTGCAAGTGTTGTCCGGATCAAGGTGGATACACTTTGTCAATGATGACCTGTCTGGCCGTGCTCTGAAGGTGTAGTTGAGGGAGGATTCCTCGTTCTTTGAGAACTGCAGACAGAGGAAGCTTAGGTCGCTGCACTTGAGGCGAGTCATGTCGAGGTTGACCCGCATCCGGTCAAATGTCAGGTCGTGGTCATCCTCTAATGGGATGTTCGGCTGGGTCCTTGTCAGTGTTTCTGCATCCAAGACCCCGCTCCACCAGTGACCCATCGCGGTTTGGGCTCAGGTAAGCAACCATGTTCCACAAACGGTTTCCGACTACCTCAGTTGACTCTTCGTCGACCACAGCAGTGACGTCAACCTCAATAGGGTTGACAGGCTCTCCCTCAGTCAGAGAGGGTGGGTCTGTGAATCTGCATCCATGTCACTGAATATGGCCTCTGAAAAGAGATCATGAAGAATGATGCTATAATGCTGTATGATTAACCAAGATTCTATGCAAGACTAGATTCATCAAATTCTATCATATACAAGATGGCCCTGCCTGGGTATTTGGGTTGTCAAATTGAACCTTCAAGTGTTAGCTAAATAGAAAACTCAATTTGATGAATTGAAAAAACGAAGAATTGATGGTGTTTGATTTGAAGCTAATGCAATAAGGTTCCAAAAGTGCCAATCTGTAGGAAATGTTCACTTACTTGAGGACACGCACTCTTGCACGGACTATAGACTCTTCCCCAGATGTGATATCAAACTTGAAGTCGGGGAACGGAGCCTCGCCCTTCTCAAATTCCCGGCAGACATACCGGAATTCTGAGCAGCCAACATCGACCGCATCGAAGGGTGTTGCAACGTCGTCCCATTCTATTGGCTGGCCTCCCTCCAGTGACCTGCTGGCCTGTCGAGGGGTCGTATCTGGTCACATAGCCTTCCCTGGGCCCCGTACCCGTAGGGCTTGCGACTGCGTAGATGCCGACCTCACAGAGTCGTCCCCCTCCATATCTCTGCTGGTCGGCGAAGGCTGCACGTCTATGTCCAGCACTACCGGTGTAGTGTTGCCATTTGGAAGAAGGGGTACGTTGACATCAAAACTCATGTCCTCGATCTCCAACGCCAGTACAGCTGAGGGGCTGACAAGACAAAGTGGCCGCTGCTTCAACGTCTCCAGGACAAAGTCTGTGTCAGACTGATCATTCTTATCCAGTATTGCGCAGAGGAAGGCAGAATCGTCGCAGCTCTGGCCAGTGAGGTCCACGTCCTACCGTGAATTTCAACCAAAGTCAATGTCGCCCCCAGGAGTGAGAGGGAGCCCCTGCTGCCGTGGGTTCAGGACCTGAGTCTCCAGGTTCCTCATCTCGGGGCTGTAAGGGTCAGAGGTAATGAAGGTACTCAGCCTCCAGAGATGGTCCCCGTCGACCCCATTGGAGTCTGGGCCAGCAATAGCCCTCGCCTGGAAGGACAGCCTGTTCTGGTCACCTTCGATGATTTCTCTGTTTGGCATGTAGGTCTGGAGCCCGTCCAGGATGACTCCTGATGAAGCAAAGGTACAACTACTTTGACCCAACGGCAACCAGTGGGTATAAACTGACCCCCCTTTGGATCCTTAGTTCTTAGTGACTAGATGATATCAATGGGCATTAATATGGTTTAATAGTCAACCCTCCCCCATCATATGATGGTCTCCCGTGACTGTCTGATGTGAAGATTTGCAACGAAAAATGCTTTGCTTTGCTCCCCTTTGCGATGAACATAGAATGCGCCTCCTGCTCAACCCATGAAATAGCACTGATGGATGCGATTGGCATCTATAGCGGCAGTGACGAAGCATGATGGTGATATTCAGGACAATGCATAGACTGAAGCTGATGATGCTTATAAAATGATATTTTTGTACAAAATGGCTACAATGCTTAATTGCTTTGAGTGATAAAAGATAAAATGGGACAGTGGACCAAAGGCATGTATGTGCACTATGTGGTGTGGTATTTCATGCAACTGACACTTACCAACATTTGAATTAGCAACCCATCAGGTATTATATCAAACTAAGCTCATGATTTACTGCAGCCTCGCTGTGGATTGTTAACATAAGGGGTGCCCTGCGTGGTGTGTATCGTATGATAGTGACCTGCATCTCTGATGCAGCATTTGACATCTTACTGCAGGTCATCCTGTGAATGTGTTGTTGTAACAATAGATAACACCACAATGAGTACGTACGGCTCAACCACAATCAGAGGTCCTGCCTGACATGATCCTGTCGGTTCCCTACCTTCGTCGTTTGGTTGAAAAGATTAATCTGGGTGGTACGGGTAATCGGGGGTTCTCCCCTTCTGCAGCTGGAGGCAGAGGTACCCCGAATTTTGACCACAGCCGCTGGCTGTCAGGTCAACCGGGTTGCCAGCTCCTCGAAGACCAGTGGGAGATCCGGGCCTGCCTCCCTGCCCTGTTCAGTGTCATCCACATAGCTGCTCGAGAAGTTGAATTGAAATCCCTGGTTTTCCCGTCCCTCGTTCCTGCTACCGAACAGGGAAAGCTGCCAAAGGCCCTCCCCCTCCAGCGGGCGGCTGTCATCGGTAAACTTGGCCTCGGCGTCTATCAGAATCGGCGATGGCTTGTTTATGGTCACCCCCTCAGGGGTGCTCACCTCCCAGTCCAGGCTCTTGACAATGAGACCTGCAGGGAACATACAGGTAATCTCAATTAATATTCAATAATCCAAATCCGCAGCATTACAATCATGAAGGGAGTCTCGAATAATATTCATTAATGCGTACAAGTATCCTCTACTAATCCGATGCGACAAGCTTGATTAGTGGATATAAGATCAAGATATAACACAAGGCAACTAAGGTAAACATCAATGAATTAGGCACTGTTTTCTCAAGACTCCACCCAATTCAACAGTGGGTTTGCTAATCAGAAAGTGTGACACACACATACATATACATGCACATACATATACATAAGCACACACCCACCAGAGTGATCTCTAAGTCATTCAGTCTTTCTATGGACACAGTTTTCATGTCAGTTCAATTGGAAAGAGGGGGCTGTGATTGTGGTTTTTACATCACAATCGGAATTGGGGAGAGGGGGTTGTGATAGTGGTGGGTTGTAACATGTTCATGGCAATTCTCTTATGATGGTATTAGTTGAACCACGAAAAGACCACATTTTGAGAGGGGGCAGAGCTGTTTGCCGGATGGAGGCAAAAAGGAAATGGTACCAATTTTTTTTTCTTTCATAGGAAATAAACTGCAGTGCATCAATAACTCACTTTCACAATCGATCGGCGAGCATTTGATGAAGTCGCGATCATCATTGGCCAGGATCGTAAATTCCACTGAGGACTCCACATTCCTTGAGAATTCCACGCAGATGAGCGAACCTGATCGCAGTCATTCCCGTCATGTCAAAGTTCGTCTGGAGGGTGGTGAAGTCCAGTGGCATGTTAGGGTCCAAGTTCTGGTCCTGTTGGTCATCGTTGAACACCTGGACCTGCTCATTGTACCTGGGCCACTCCCGTCAGGGGTGTCACTCCGTAGAAGTTGGCCTGCCACAGGTCGTCCCCCTCTACCCTGTTACCGGAGAGGATGGCGCTGACGTTGGACACGAGAGGGTTGGAGAACCGGTCATCCAGGACCCACCCTCTACATCGAACTCGAGGTTGGTTAGGAAAAATTCTGCAAGAGAGGAGCAACCCCAAAAATTATGATGCGAATTATAGGCAGATATTTATTAGGCTTCGGTTCTGCAAGAGAGGAGCAACCCCAAAAATTATGATGCGAATTATAGGCAGATATTTAATTAAGGCGGTTCAGTTCTGCAAGAGAGGAGCAACCAAATATGATGCGAATTATAGGCAGATATTTAATTGAGGCTTCATGTCTAAACTTCCTGGTTTAAATTGCAGCACTTGCAACCCCCTGTGTGGTGGGGGGGTGGTTGTTGGGAATTGCATTGTATGCTCCATTGCTTCCTAAAATCCAGCCTGAATCTTTACAGCAGTACTGGTGTAAAGAAATTATCGAAATTACACTATTATGTATGAACCAGATGTTCAGGTAGCAAGTGGAAGCTTGACAAGTGTTTGACTCTCGCTCAAGTTATATCTTTGTAATACTCTTCACAAAACAGATGTATTCTTTGCCCGACTCAAATACCCACCCCCTGCCCCCTGTCCTAAGCACTTTTTGGATATGGTCAGCATTCTGGATGTGATCAGTGAGCTTAGCGTTACCCATGATCTGGAAGTCAAGCCTCAATCTTAACTCAGCCTTGAAAGTTTAATTCACTGACCAGATGTATAGTTAGCATCCCTTTATGCAGTCAGTGAGCTGGTGTCGCCCATGTTCTGGAACCCCCTCCCCCCCACACTTTCCCCTGCCTTGTAAGCCTGTTCACTCACCAGATATACAATCAGCATCCCTGCAGGTGATCAGTGAGCCGGTGTCGCCCCTGGTCTGGAACACGAAGGGTGGGGATGGGTCGTCACCCTGTTCAAACTCCAGGCAGAGGTACTGGTACTGGTTGCACCCGATGGTACTGAAGTCAAATCGGGTCATCACGTTATTGAACTCGAGCGGGAACTCTGTGACCAGAGTGGAGGCGGCATCGCTCGCTGAGAGGATTGCCGTCCATTCCGATCCTTGACCCCTGGCCTTGGATGTCATCACTCCCAAACACATTGAGCTTCCAGAGACCTTCTCCATTGACTATAGAGTCTGTGTCGTCGAAGATCACTGTCGCATCTATGACGAGGGGGCTCCTCTTACCGATAACCAAATCGGGTGTATTGTAGTCCCAAAGAAGTGATCTTGCTGTCACAGCTGATGAGAGCAAACAATTCTTCTTGTTAGCTTCTTTCGAATATTGTGGCCTAATCAAAATGCTTGTAAAATTGATTACTCAAATGAAAAGTCAGCAGTTTATACACTGGGCCTAAAAAGCAACCAAAGAACTACCTTGCACTTGAATATAGAGATAAGCTCGCCATGCTGAAATGGGAGTTGGAGAAGGAAACTCTTCCGAAACTCAAAATTATTGGAAGATATCTCTGAACTGCATGCCAATGACACATTTTGTTAAATATATGGGCAATCAAAAATTCACTTCAGGAAAAGGTCTGCATCGTTCCATTCTTTTACACTTATTATCGTCTGAATAAATAATTGTTATGCCTTACCTTCGCATTTAGCAGGAACACATGTCGTGATACAGTGTCGTCTTTCTCAGGGGCCGGCCGAAGGTAGAAGAACGTTGACGATTTCATGTGCTTGGAGAGCGTGACGCAGATGTAGCGGACCAATGTACAGGTCGAGTCAGAGGTGTCTAGGTTGAAGTTGACCCGTCCAAAGTTGAGGAGCTGTCTCGGACGAAGGTCTCGTCCCGTTGGCGATTGAGGAGGACTTGATTGACCTCTCCATACTGGACGCCGCTCCCATCTTCGTTACTGCTACCAAAGGCGGTCAGAATCCAGAGCTTCTCACCGGCGACGCCCACGTTGCTGGCATTGGACAGAGACATCCAAGGATATTGGATTCTTGGGCGAGTGGTTAGTGATGGTGTTCTGTATGGGCTTGACGGCAACCTCATGAACGTGCGTAACTGCAAACAAAAGGAATCAACTGATTGAGATCTCTCACCTAAATTGAATTGAACACTTTCTGATATTTAGGTTTAACAGCAACCCTCTCAACCTATGTAACTCATTTTTCTCACACCGTCCTCTTAGCGCTCCCAGCAGGTCTGTATTGATACATAAATTTGGACTAGGGAGATATTTCATCTAAAATTTCCAATGCAGACGATTTGTTTAGAAATATGCCCAAATAACAAAAGTCGCCACAAAACAATCCCCAAAATCATTTTCAGCACTATAAATCCCTTTGGTCTCATTCGGATAGGGATTCAACCAGGGACCCCTATAAAGATAGGCCACTTCCCTAAATACAGGTAGGTATGGCTGCCATATTTATGTGAAATCTACTCTAACTGAGATAGGAATGTACTTACTTGCTCGACAGGGTGCATTCTTGCAGACAGTCTTAACTTCGTTGGTAGTTATCCTATCCTCCACCACGTTGATTGTAAAGTCGGGGGTTGGTGCCGGCCCCTTGGTGAACTCCATACACACGAAGCTGAACTCGTTGCACCCCACCGCGGCGATGTCGAAGTCTGCAGCACCATTTCGGATCACGATGTCCCGTGCCCCAAACGAGTTGATTGAGCCCTCCATGGCATTGAGCGTCTGGGGGACGTAGTTAAACTTCTCCCCCGAGCCATCTTGGTTCTTGCTCCCAAACATGCCGAGCCTCCAGAGGTTGTTGCCAGCCACGTCCCGAGACCGCGAATGGAAGTTAACGGACGCCGTGACCCTCAGTGGGTTGGGTATCCCGGCAATGACATCGTCAGCACGGAAGTTCCAGTAGAGACCACGGACAATCACACCTGATGAGTTGACAGCAAGGGACAATGAGACCAAATAGGAGTTGCCCAGACTCATTTGAAGCATTTGAAATCTTGGAATATGCACCTGACCTTTTGCAGCTTTGAAGGCTATAGATAGGCTTGTCAATGTTGGTTTGCCCGATGACTGTCCCCATTGTGGCAATAGAATGACTTCCTTCCTAGATTGTTATGCCGGGGGTTGGGTACCAGGACAATAGCACCATGATACCATTAATGCACTAGTAGTAGATGATATGGTGAGTATGGCGGGAAAAAAAAAACACTAAACAGAGAGAGCTATATATAAGATTATAGCCTAGAAAATGTGGAGGGTAAAATGGGTGGGTAGCAATGTATATTTTCAAGTTAATACACATCCCATTGATGCCTTCAAGGATACACTATGACCAAATATCTTCTTCATTATTGAGGTCAAATTTAATTGGGAGGAACTATGATGTCCCCAGGCATTACTGCCTTAGGGGGGGAACCATGGATATCTCTAAGTTTTTTGTCAACAAATCACCAGATCTGATAGAACCAAGACCTCCAGGAAGGCAATTTAGGAAGAGTGTAATAACTGCAGGACTAGTGGTGGGCTTTGACTCTAATCAGGGAATGAGAGATATGTCCGTGACAACTAGCACAGCCTCTGCAAAAAATATTGGCTGTGGCATGTTGTACTCATTAGTGGGCAATGATCAGGTGCGTCGTATGGGCTTACAGGAAATTGAAGGAAGATAGCTCTAGGCTGGCTGGCAAACAAGACTACGGGTCAAGTCAAAGTACAATGTGTTGGTCGGTGGCCCCCAGTGTAAGTGTGACGAACACCCTCAATTTCTTGAGAGTATTAGGAATCCATGAATATAGTATTCTGAAATACTAGTGCATCAAACGCTTCTAAAGAATAGTAAAAAAATTAGGTAAAACATTGTCACCTTGCATAGTGGACATCCGGTATGCAAATTCTGTTGCTGGATAGTGAAGAGGGGAAGGGAATGCATCATTCCATGATCGGCGATGACAATCCTGGAGGGGGGGGACAGGGAAACTAATTTTTTTTTGATTAAACATCCATTGACCTGTCTGCATGAGATTGTTGAGAATGGAATAACGAATTATCCTTCTTCACAGAGGGCAGCATAATCTGTACACATACTTCTATATTTCTACATACCTGACAGGTGGTAAGCATGACACAATCCTGATAGGTGCTTGCTCTGTCCGGGTCAAAATCCAGGTCAAAGTCATGAATGTCGACTCCCCTTCTCCAGTTTCATGCAGATGAATGGGACCTCGTCACAGGTGAGCTCCCGGAGGTCCAAATTGAAAGTCATCCCCGAGAAACGGAATGGGACGTCGCGTATCACCGGCGTGTTCTGCTGGGACGTGCTCAACCCCTGGGGCGCTAATGACAATGTTTGTCCGGAGCCATCAGCGCTTGAACTAGCCCAAACGCTGACTCTCCAAAGGTTCAAGCCCCTAATGTTTGTAGAGCGTCCTCTATCATAGTCTATATCAAGGTCTAAAGTTATAGGGTTTCTCCGTCCTTCCACAACACCCTGGTTCTCCTCGATACTGGCAGTTATGTCCGTGACCGTTAAAACTGGCCACAGCAGAAGAAGGGGAGAGGGGAGGGAAGAAATTCAGAAAAGAGATGATGAGTACGAATCTCCACACACATTGAAACAATTCAAGATGTTTCATGATTCACAGGTCAACATTTTTTTTAATCAAAACAAAGGTCAATTTCAATTGGGAACTAGCAAATGCGAGTGATGGTTATTTAGACAGCATATCATTTTTTTCCCTAGTTAACTAGTCAAACTTCAATTCTTTTCATGGGAAATATAGCAATATGCAGATATAAACATAAAATTATAGCAGGTATGAACATAAAAGTATAGCAGGTATGGACTTGAAACAATTGGATACTATGGCAGTTACTTAGATACAGTTAATCATTGAAGAATTTGATGAAACTTTATATTGAACAAAATTATATTCATACATAAGTAAACGTTAGGCATGGCGGGAATGAGAATGGAAGTTAGATGAGATGTTAGACAAAAGCATGAATATTTAAAGAAACCATCAAATGGAATCTAAAACGGGTATCCTAATTTACTACAGAACACGCCTGTTGGTAACAATGCTACAAATATTAATTAGACGTTGCTAAAACCTCCAACCATCAACTATGCCTGTGCTTCAGGTAAGCCATGATCTGTTACTTGTTCACAAGAAATCTGGATGTTATGACAACACAAGCAAATTGGATCAATTATCAGACACATCGGCATGCCTGTATTTCTTTGTGACATGCTCATATATGTTTTCAACAGCCTATATACCTCTGGACATGTTGATTTCTTTTTCTTCAACAGACTGAATTTCTTTCAACATTTAAGGTTTGATTTATGCTAGTCTATGCAGGCAGGGAAAATTAAAAGGTTCCTCTAAAACGTCCTATGCCAAAGATAGGCTTGTCTCTCTAATCTCTAAAGGGAAAGGTCTACGTATTTAAAACTCCAGTTGTGTCTATGGGATTTGACTCATTTTTGATTATGAATAGGATTATCATTATTCATATTATATTATAATTATTCAATGGCCATCCCAATAACGTCAAATGTTTTTCTGGCCATCTCCTTTCATAATTAGTGGCTTAATTTGAAAAAAAGCGTTAAACTTTTGCCCTTGCCAAAGGAATGATCCAATTAGAAAAACATTGATGAATCCCATAGACACATCTAGGTTCCAACACTAGGACTAAATCTACCCTAAAAATTTAGGAGGCGGGAGGGGGTCAGGGGTTCAAAGTAATCCAGCAACTCACCATAAGGACAGTGCGGACAACATTCCCCAGTGATGAATACTTGATCTGGACAAGTCAGCTCAGGGCAGCTCTCTATCTCGCAGGTCGATGTACCATTGGTGCACGAGCACATTGTACATTCATCCACCTTCCATACCTCGGAGTGGGCGTAGGTCTCCCCTCTGTACACACAGGGGTAGTTCCCCTGTATTGTCTCCTCATCATATATGATGCCTATTGTGGTTTGGGTGGGGGGAGATGGGTGGGGGCAGAGGGTGGGGGGCAAGTTTTGGTAGGTTGGCGGGATGAGCGACAAGAGAACATTATCACTATCAGTGTGTCTTTTTATTCCATTTTCCATGCAATCAGGCAATTCCCGGCATCATAATAAAATCCTATACAATTTTAGTGTTCTTATTGTTGATCACATTATTAGGGAGTGTAGATTTGAGCATTCAACAAATTCTCTCAATGAGGTTGTTGGTTAAAGAAGTACCATGTTTCTTGCAGGATTCTAAGGCCACACATGCAGTATTAATTGATTCCAATACTTTGTGAAGGCACTGGTTGCCCATGTAGGTCCGGGAAATTGCAATATATATATTTCAAATTTGGAAAATGGGATGCCAGAAGAGCAATATATTGAGCATACTTTTGAGAAAAAAAAATGTGTGAAAGAAAGATGCAACAACTTTCTCGAAAGATACCCATGATGCATACTCATCGATATACCAAGGGAGAATAGAAACTGAACTGGGAAGGCAAATCTTGTAGCAAGGCAAGGGCTAAAATCAGCAGTTGGAAAATCAGGGATGGTCAAGTAAATGGGGACATTGATAAAGATGGAAGTCAGCAAGTTTGAAGAAAAAAAGGAAAAACTTGGGAGGTAGCGACTCTGGAATGGATTGCCTAGTCGAGTTTGCATAAATCATGGACAGATCAACAGTCTCCCTTATTTAAACAGGTCAATCAACTACTTGATTTCATAATCTTATCAGGAGATAGGAAGTATAGAGTTTTTCTATTAGCTTTTTTAGAAGGTTACAGTCTTCGCCGATAATTAATACGCTGATTCCAGAAAGGGCAGGAGAGGGTATTGGACTTAGAGCTCATGAGCTGTCAAACGTTATTATAAACACAAAAGGAAATTGAGTAAAGAAGAAAAATATTTTCAAACAATTGCAGTGGATGTATGTCTTGAATTCTTTTACATAGTTAAAGTTCAAAACAAATTAACTTAGAATTAACCACAGCAAAATAGGTAATAGTATACCCGAAATGCCAAAGGTTTTATCACATCACAAATTCAGTAACATTAGAAAGTTTTGGAAAATCCCTCTCATCATTTTTTCTTTTCTCTGTCTCAAGCTACCCTCACATCATCTGAGTCTGGGGTTTGCCAATGACTGATCTCTTGACAAGCATAAAAGACAAAATAGAACAGGAGAAAAGGTGATCATTGTGTATGAGGAAGTTGATCAAAATAATGAGAATTTTCAGCAAATGGTTAAAAATTAAAAAAAAAAAAATGAACAAGTGAAACAGGAGGGAAAGGGTAAAGTGAGATGAAAAGAAAAGAAAGTAGGAATGGGAGGCATTGAGGATGAGAGGAGGAAGATGAAGAGCAATGGCACGGCCACGACAAGAGAAAATTGTTCGGGAGGAGGGTACAATCACTTTTCTTTCCCATTGATGATTCGGGGGTGGGGGGGGGGGCTTCAGGGGGGCTTCAGCCACCTGCCTCCCTCTGGCTATGCCACCGATGGAGAGAAAGGAAGGATGCCGAGAGAGCATGCGAGGAAAGGATCTGACATGCACTGACCATACTCATGCATGATAACATCCCATTCATTTACCATGCATAGTGACATGCATGGATGAGTATGCAACATGTTGCAGCTGCATGCACTTCAGATTTATTCGAAACAAATGAATGAAGCATGTCACAGGCGACTGTTTACGAGGAGATGATTTCATCATTCACCAAGTTCTCTAATCAACTATACTTCAAGGCAGATTACTCTTGAAATCTATGTTAACCAAAAACATGCCACTTACTAACTTCATGTCGGCATGCACAACTCGTATAGTTAGCATTATTTGTGTATTTCTAGAGCATTCCATCAACTTATGTGTTTTACCACGATTCCCATGAGTTGTTAATTGAGCCATACAACACACCAAACTGCAGTGAAAGATGGTGATCAAACATAGACAAGTTTGATTCATTTTTTAACTGACTAATGCGTACATTTTGGCCGTTTGCCTAGCTTAATCATGATGTCTCCAAGAAATCACTTTGGCAAAACTATTCAGGAACTGATCATGTGAAGTACAGTCCGTACTCTAATATTGACAGCTCATATTTTCACACTGATTCAGACTAAATAAGTCAATGAGAAGTTTCCTTATTGACCAGTAATTGCCCAAGTTTAAAGTCAAGCAGGTAATACATACCCATGTTTCTATGGCATTTCCCAATGAAAGCAACGGAAAATGTTAGTAAAAGCTACTAAACTGATTTAAGGTTTGTAAGAAAAAAACAGCGGAAACGATCAAAAAATCCCTTCCCCCTGCCCCTCTTATGAAAAATTTGAATAATGCAGCAAAAATGAAATAAGACATGCTTACTATACACAGACCCATGCACTGGACTATATGGTTAACAGTGTTATGTGCTATAGCCGACCTACTGTTAGCGGAATGTTATGCTTTATTTCTCATAATTTGAGTCAACAGCATCATAAACAATAATTCCTCTACTCTCATCGTGTTATGTCACCAAAATTCACAGGCAATACTTGACATGTCTTTCTTCATAATTCAGATTTGAGGAATGGATTTGGTGATGTATTACACAGACCAATGTTTTTCCCAATTTCTGCTCATATGTCGGAAAAACTGTGCTTTTTCAATAGGTCCAAAAGGTTGGTTTTCTCCTTGACCCTCCTAATCTATGTTCTTCAGGAAAACTACATCACGTTCATAACACATGGGTCATGCCAACGCCCTGCCACTCCAATTTCAAGAAACAATGAAAACTGAAGTTGAAGTTTGGGAATTGGGGGGCCTTGAAAAATGAAAATTTCTTGATAAATTGCATCATTGTCTTTCAGGATATTTCTTTGAAAACATTTGATGCTGTTTTATTTTGAATTTTTTAAACCCATAACTCATTTTTCTAATAACTCCCTATTCCTTTATAGAACTATTTATGCTTTTCCTTAGTACTGGTAACTTAAGTTATCCTGTAGTGCAGTATGTCCGTCGGGTTTTGTTTTTCATGGCTACCCCAGCCTGATGAGCTATTCCTGGACCTACAGTTTAACTTCTGCGTCCCTAATACCTAGTTGATACAAAGTGCGATTGGTAGTGGGATGATGCTTTAGCCATGCAGTGTTGCTGTTAGTCACAGTAATGGGTGATACCCTATACTGGCAAACTGATTTTTACTTGCCAGGAAGCTGATCATTTCCACTTTACTTCACAATACAATAGGGTGCTTTGGTCAACTTCGTTCCACTTTTTTTCCTGACTCGCTGAATGTGCCTAACTGCACCCATTACTCTGTTTTTGATTTTTCTCAGATGACTGGATAGATCATAGGGCATCAAAACTGTCATGTGTAATTATACGTGAACAAAGGGACCATTTTTTTTACATTTCAGTCTTATTTCAAAGTTGATCATACAGGGTTGAAATTAGGACTGGTTGGAAATTTTGTATGGGAGACATAAACAATTGTTAATGGACAATACCAAAACGGAAAGCAAATACTGCACATGACAAAGCGAGAAAAATAAATGAAAGAAGAAAGATGTGCATGTCAAGTTATATCTGGCATGTGTGGTAATAACGAAGACGAATCAATGCAAGATCACGCAATCTGAAAAACAGCCCCATGCCATGGGACAGAAAAACCGTGCGATAATCTGCAAAGTGTGAAACGATCGGGGGGGAGAATAAGAAGCATGTCTGAGGAAGCGAGACGTGCCATGCAAGGTGATCAGATCAGAAACTAACGAAGATCAAGACAGAAGGGTAAAACAAATCGTCATCATTATCGAATCATATATGCAACCATTCACTCTCAGATCATATCAAAGAGTGCAAATGGGATCATTCATGCATGGTGATTATTATTTTTTAATATCAACCTCGTTCGACTGGCCAATTAGCTGCACAGGCGTTGCATATCGAGTGTTACCCGAGTAAGTCAGTGCAAACAGACATGCTACCAGCATTCACATTGCAAACAATGCCGCAATAGTTCATCTAATATCGCATTATTCAATAATTACAGTCACAGGCCATCACAGCAGGGCTTGGCTTGTACGTGCTTCGCATATTTTAACAGAGGCTCCTACCCCTTCACCTCAACTTTTGTGATTTTATGTTTACTCCCATTTCCCAGATTCTTTGAGTTAGAACATCCTAATCTTTTGCGATCAGAATGATTTTTGTGTAGTTTTAATAGCCCTATTTATGTCAGAGTAGCATTTCTCTGATGGAGGTTAGCAGTGTTTCATTTGTTACTTTAAAAAGGTGTGATAGAAAAGTAACTCTGGTTTTATTCGATTGAACAACATTTCCTGTATGAGGGGTACAATATAGGGTTGTTTGTAATAGGTAATATATAGGACTGGCATAAATAGGAGATGATTTAGGATTAAGGACATTTTGACACACATGTGTTTTATAGTGTTACTATGGTGCAGAAAGTAGGTCTCATCAAAAACTTTGTATTGGTGGAAAGATGTGATTCTATTACTTCACCATTAGCAAATCAACTTTACAATCTTCCAAACCAATTTCAAATGTTTACAAATCATCCAAATATATGCAGACAAGTAAGCCCTCCCCACATCAACCCCTTCCAACCAATGATGGAAAATTTATAAGAAAAATATGGCAGAAATAGAAATATACTACAATAATGTCCCTTATGTATAAGGCAGTACTGTCCAAGTAAGCACAAACATACTCTGAGCATATATGAAGGGGAGGGGGGGGGGGGAGGGGGAGGGGGCTGACAGGGGCCCAAACTCTCCGTAAATACCCACATATAAATACATAGCGAGTTTGGCTCAAGTCTAGGTACCTAGAATATCACATATCTTCCTTTCTCCTTTCATTTCTCTTCACATTTCAGTTAAGCAATCACAGGCCAGTATATCTCTGATGACTTGAAGTCAAATAGCTCTACTGGATTTCGCTAGATAAATCCAGCCCAAAAGTTCAGTCGCAGAAAGTGCTGAATGGAGTGAATGTGCAAAGCTTGCAAAGCCCAACCAGTAGGGTTATATTTTATGGGATTAGGGTAAGACTAGCACCTGTTTGAATTATCCTGTCTGGTATCAACTATCAATAGTACCAGTTTGACCTCTGTCTTCCTGGATAGGACACCCCTGGCTTCCTGCCTGCCAGGGATACTAGCTGAGCTTGCTATTTGGTGGTACCCAGGGGAGGAGGCCAGACTGTCATACTACCAATCAGCTGAATCAAATATGCTGTCAAGGGGGAGAACTGCAGGGAAATGAGGGGTAAAAAACTGGGGCAAAGTAGCAAAGCTCTGGAGACTTGTGTTGAGAGACTTTCAGTGAGAGGAAAAAGTGTCCTAATTAAGCTGATGAAATCATATGAATATTTTGCACTGAGACAAAATGACCTGAAACAAGGTTTTTTCGGGTCAGGATAAACAAAGTACCTGTGAAACAGTTCAAATTAGGGCAGAATTTGTTGACATGTACATGATAACCTCCAGAAAGTTATTAGGAACATCTATGGACTGTGTGTATCAGGAAAAGTAGGACAGGTTTTTTACTAGAAAGGGGAGGGGGTAAGGGGTGTAATCCCAGCGTACTGACTTCATCTAATGAAGTTTAAGAATAAAATAAATAATCAAAAGAGAATATTTAAGCTTTGGAAAACTGGTAAACAGAACTTATACAACTATAAATGATCTGTGAGGATCAATCACCAATTGAGAGTTTAAAGGATTTCTATGTCTAACTGGTACAAGTTGAGTTTACCAGCCAACAACCAATTCAGAACAGAACACTGCCCTACAGATGCAGTCTAGCCTTAGCATCCCAACCAAACACACTCTGTCAATGAGGGCAGCCAGGCAGCGAAGAAGGCAATATGATGTGGGTGACCCTCACCACAGGCAGTATTCTCTTAGTCGGGGAATTGCACTGTCAGCAATATATTCTGAGCCTGGTTATGGGCTACTGGTGCTGCGGTGCACCACCGGAGAACCAGCCAGGCGGGCGGGCAATCGGGCATGGGGACTGTGTGGGCAGCATGTTCACTGGCTACAGTATAGCTCACAGGATGACCAACAGTGATATTTAGCAAATATACTCAAGAGAAGAATAAGATTTCAGCCAACAACATAAATTCACTGAAGTGAGAATTGTTTAAGAAGGGGTGAGACACTGCATGGCGGCATTTGAATAGTGGTATAGCCAGGATTATTTCAGGGAGGGGGGTCAAAAACCTCTTCCAAGGAGATCAAATTGTTACCTTCTCTACCTATTTATATAAAAACAACGGGCAGGGGAAGATGGCCAAATGTATATGAATAATTATCTAAAAGATGTTTGGGAGAAGGGAGTAACCAAGGGTCCATTTTCCCTACATATATGCATTATGTAACTGAATAACAAACAAAATTGAATATTCCATTGAAAATTAGGTATATTACTATAATATGGTGTACACAGGAAGCTAAAAGCCCTAAATGGGTTAACTATTCAGAACAACTGAGTTGAAAAAAAATTCTGTGATTGTTCAACAGGCTACAAAAGTTGGAAGATACAAGTGATGATATTTTGAGGCATTTTGAGTGCTAATATTGGGATATATTTTTGGGATAAACATTGAATGAGGACAAGGCTAAGATTAGCATCATCCTGAAATCACCAGAAGAAGTGACTGAGTGGTTGATGGCCATATTGAATATAGACATGCATTTGATTATAATAATAGCATATCATCAATCACGAGGTCATTTGAATAAGTTTATCAGACACGCTATTCAAAGAAATGTTCAGGATGATGACAGGGGGGACGGAATACTTTTATAGTTATCTAAAGTAACCAAGCATGATGATCAGAGGGTATACATAGCATGGTGTAGGGGTGACCCATAGGCAAAATCTTGAAGGGGGGTACCAAGGATAATAAGACCTCAATATCATAAATGTCCTTGAAATGTTTCCTAAACTAAATCAAAGCTAAAATAATAGGATTTTGAATCAGTTGAAATATGGATTGTGATAGTGACTGGAATTTTCTTCTCAAAGAGCCAATGAAAACACAAGAGGGTGGGTGAGGGGGGGGGGGGAGGGGGGTACTCCACACAGTCACTATCCCATACCAAGCAAAAGACAGTATGATAGAAGACTCACGATCTATAAATATGAGACTAGTGACTGGAATTTTCTTCTCAAAGAGCCAATGAAACACAAGAGGGTGGGTGAGAGGGGGGGGGAGGGGAGGGGGGTACTCCACACAGTCACTATCCCATACCAAGCAAAAGACAGTATGATAGAAGACTCACGATCTATAAATATGAGACTAGCTTATAAGTAACAGGATAAATATTAATATATTCTCGCACACAGTTGAACAGCACGAAAGTGAAAACCAGGGAAATTGATTATAGCTGAAGCAATTGCAATTCATTTTGTGAAATCCATTTCAATTTTCAGTGAACATGCTCCACCGATGGCATACACTTGTCATAAATATACATCAAGATAGGGAGGGGGGTGCTTGTTGTACTTGTAGTTTAGGTGGGCGTGGACAGTTTGGAATTATTTTCGTTTTATACGTATTCCAATCTGCTTCAATTTTTGTTTTTAAATCCTTATTTAGAGTTTGAAAAGCTCCTACTTGTGTGGCCCATCTATTGATCTAATGTCCAAACTAGTTGATTATGCTGACATGTGTTAGCACTGAAGGTGTTAACATACTAACATGGCTCACAATGTGTGACAGGTTCAGGATTAAGTTCTGCCAGAACCTAGTTCTTCAGTTAAATTTGAACAGGGTGTTTGTTGTAGATATTACAGCATGTACATTACCAAGAAGAATTGCCTTTAAACCATGTCAGGGGGTAGTCAGAAAGAGTACCATACTGTTCAAGAGACTTCCAACTCGTTTTAATTTAGGAGGTAAATATAGCAATGACTATAGTAGAAAATATCATTTTCAGGATACCAGATTTTTACCATTAAGGCCAGTATAATTACACTGTTTTAGCATTTGTGGTACCCATTTCAAGCATACCCAATTGCTAGGGCAATGGTACCCTCATAAACACACACACACATGCATGAAGAATCTCTTTGCACAGGGAATGCATCAGAAATGGAAAAACAAGACAAAAAGTGAAAATATTATCTCATTCAGCACCCAGAAGAATGTATAAACTTAACATACCTTGTGAGAGTACACAGACGTAGCAGGTAGCGAAGACAGCCAAAGCTAGGCTTAGGCTCACAGAGCTATACATGGTGGCGTACAACTCGGTATGGCCCTACACGTTAGTAAACAAAAAAAGAGTTTTACTATCAGCTTTATCCGAACCTGAGGCCGCCTTCAAAACTATAGGTCCCCGGCAGACTCTCTCAAGCTAACTGGAAAAAATCAGGATGGTCTTTAATACACCTAATATGGGATAGCGATGACCGAGGTCAACCTCACAGCCAATCAAAGAAACCCTACAGCCTCCTGTACATGGGCAATACACTGGCTCAGCAGACTGCTAGAATCAGTGAAAATACTGACTGCCATTTCCCCTCCTGGTGGTGGTTGCCATGGGCCGGGGCGGCAGAGAGAGGGTGTGAGAATGGCTCAGGGGCACTGCTGTGGGAGGTTATCTGAGGCCTTGTCTACTCAGCACTGTCGGGGAGCCAGACCGGCATGCTGAATGGGGAAGAACTGATTGGAGTGTGTGACAGCGGCATGGGGAAGTGGGTGCACCATTTGAGGGGGGACGCCCTGACTGGCTCATACCTGCAGAGCTAGCAGACAGTTAAACTGTCTGTGGTTTGGACAGGGATACTAGGATTTCTGCAACTTTCAGAGGTGGAGGGATTAGGGGAGCAACAGGAACCTCAGTATGGCCACATAGTAGATGGGACAGTGAGGGAAATGGCAACGGTGTCAATTATGATTTTGCTAGGGTAAACTGGGGGGGAGAGGGAAGACTGATGGAATCTTGATTAGAATTAACAATTTTGGATTTTCTCGATTCGACAAACATAAACCAGGAAAAACTACAAGCAATATACTCTATGACAATACCCACCTCGGGATTAGAGCAGGAGGAGTAGGGTGGGAGGAAGGTTGCTGAATCTCCCTTGGAGGACAATTCCCAAATGTTGGTGGATAAGTCCAAGAGTTCAGCACATAACACAGTAACTGTCTATTATGTTAAGAAAAATTGCTACTGATCTACTGTATACTATTCTTTATATGGTAAAGGCGTTGATGTGTAGTCCTATACAATTCAAATCAATCGTGGAGTTTTATTTCTTCTACCAGGGCTGTAGCTGGTGTTACTATGTTGCAGTGCAGAGTGCAGAGAGGGGGGGGGGGGGGGGGGGGGGAGGGGGGATCTATTTCTGATATTCCAATTGGACCATTTTGTACTATTCATAATTTTGGAGGCCATTTATAGTGGCCGATCCTTAACAGGGGGGGGGGGGGGATGGCTGCACGCCATGTGGGGGAGCCCGAGGGGGTGTGCTAAAATTTACACACCACGACGAGGGTCTATTGCCCATGGCCCAGTATACTATTCACAACTTCTCAATAGTGGAAATTCTATATAAGAGCTGAAATTTTGTATAGATGATATCTTATTTTCCTCGTACAGTAGTTTGAGGTCACCGTATCCATCCTCCTAACTTCCTACAAACTTGGTGCATACAAAGTGTGGTGCTATATATAGCTATACAAGCTTAACACGCCTGAGTATTCAACAAGTGTCCCTGGAAGAGATTAGAGTACAATTCTGTTGGGGAGGGGGAAGTTCTTCCTGAAGAATTCCACCACTGTTTTTAAAGCCTGACCGGCTGCGACAAAAACTTCATTGAGCGATTGCAAAATCATTAATTTGTGTGATCCTACAATACAAACACTCCTAGTGCAACATAACCCTACATTTCGGTGCAGTTATCGCTCTACCTGACCCTTCTTGGTGGAGGCCAAGACATAGTAGAAGTGACCAACAAACACACTGGCTCAAAGTTGAGTGTTATTGAGTCTCCAAAGGGAATAGATGGTTGAATTCTAGGGACAGATTTTGGGATATAGAGCATACATAAGAAATTTTAACTTTCCTTTTTATCTCGCCTTCTCCAAGCGCATGGGTTTTCCACCAGCTTTATCATGTCACTCCGACTATCTTCGCCCCACTATGGGTGGGGCAGCACTTTGCAGAAATTTGGTTGTTGGCACCCCTAGCATAACTGAAACTGGCAGGTATTGGGCCTGAAAATGCGTCAACCAACATCATGGCCCAAAAATAAACAGTTTTATCACTGTAGGGGGTTGTAGGTTGGTGTTCCAAGGGACAAACGATTTCGGTGTATAAAATGAGTTTGTTTTTTTATGTTTGGCACTGCCCAACTGTATTAAGCAGATGTCACTAGAGGTGGTACAGAGCTCTGAAAAAAATTGGTACCCGGCCCCAGACCACTGGAAATGCACAAACTAAAGTGGTTTGTGAATCAGTGAACAAGGGATTACTCCCCCCATTGACCCCGCACCCCAATATGCCATATATCGAGCATCTGGCATTCCATGGGTATTTAAGGGTTTGTTGTGTATAGTAATTGCTTTGTCCTCCATTCGTAGCCGCTGACACTTTGTTTGGGAAACATGTATGCAACTCATGTACAACCCATTAGGTGCAGAACCATTTTTTGGAGGCTCATGGAGGAAGATGATGAAAGGATGGTAAATTAATCAAAAATACCACATTGCAAAACACGGACACCCCACTCTACCAACCTATACTAAATTGTACATACCGACATACATTATTACGCTATCTATACTATCACTTGTCAGACCCGACAACTTTGTGCATGTTTCTGAAAGACCTTCTATTCACAACGAATTACACGAAATGAGCGTTGGGGTATTCACGTATGCGACTGCGTATATATTCGACCAGCCTTCAAACCTCCCCCACACCAGCCTACCAGGACACCTATAAAAGTTGACTGCAACCATCCTGCATAGGGCCACAGGACACTAAGAATAGGAAAGAACACTAAATACACAACCTGGGACAATGATGGTGGACAGTATTCGTCCCAGATCCTCCACATCAATAGTGTCATGCAGTTCCCACTGGGAGAGCTAGTCAGTGGATTCAGCCCTAAGGGAACACCACTGAATGGAGACAAAATGCCTGGGTGACATCGCGCAGAGTTGTTGACCTGTAATAAAAGTGCTTTAAATTTTGGAAAAGATCGTATTTATTACCCAGAGGAAAAGATTGAATTTTATTGGCATTTGTGGGATAGCTTTATACGAAGTCTAATATTGCTGTGCCACCAAATGCTACGATTATTTTCTTGCTAGTCTGTATAATAAGGCTTTTGACTGTAACATTGTCCCCCCCCTCTCCATACCTGAGGATATGATATGATTAAAAAACATGATTACTAGCACACTTTATAAAAACAGATGAAATTCTATAGTGCCTTACAGAAAGTAGAACATACATAAAAGTTAGGAATAATATGATCCCAGGTGAGAATGAAAATGTCTTAGTAGGCAGGTCTTATAGATCTTATGTACACACCCAATGAAAGAAAAAACTAATGAGACAAGCAAGACCCCAGTGTTATGGCAAGAAGTCATGAGCGGCAATAGGCAAGATTGAAGAAGAACGTTTTGACTGCTATCTTGAACTGCCCGAGTGTGTCCAACAATTCTCGTATGTATTAGAAGATTGTTCCCTAGTGTGGCTGAAGACATATTAAATGTCGTTCCCCCCCCCCCCCCCCCCCCACAACCCCCCTTGTTGACTGGGTATAGTGGGGCGGCAGTAGCAGAGATGATTCTGAAATATTCGTTACATTCGCACAATATACTCCAGCAGTTTCATTAACTACATGGCAGGCTGGAATGGGGGGTCTCTTTGTAGTTTAAGGGGGTCGTTCCATCTGGAATTGCGTCTAAGTGTGCAAAAAGTAATGAGACAGAAGTAATGACTTGAAATTAAAGAGTGTATAGTATAGTTCAATACCTGAAGAAGTTGTTTTGGTTTAGGAGAGAGTAAAGGAATAACAATTGCTTCCGTTCCTAGCATGTTATTCATCCCCCCCCCATTCCTCTCGGTACACCCTGATTGTGAAAATCTGCAATATGCTACTTGGAGGGATGTTGGTCACTTGGCTCGACAGGAATAAAATATCAAAGTTTGACTCAGAAATGAGGAACTAAATCAGAAAAAGTCAAAAGGGCTTAGGGTTCCTTGACTGATACTGACTTGATCAAGCTAAGCATGCCAACTTCACATGACTTATAAGATTTACAATAGGAACCATGTAGTACTCATTTTATGGGAAAACTCACATACCACGTATACACACATTCATGTTATTAGGTATTGTTAACAAGCTAAAGTTAGCCAAAATATATATTTTTCACAACATTCCCACTGTTCACAATGTTCCCCATTTCCCCAAACTGGCCCCAGTCTACACCAAGAAACAATAGGGTTATTGTATTTCTCCATGAGGCTGCATACTAACAAATGATCGGGCAGGCACTCTGGACTTAACGTGATAACGAGATTTCAAGATTTTTATTCTCTGGACCCTCAGTGACTTAGTCCCGACCCAAAATCAATAGGGTTGATGTATTCATATGGGAAACCCATACACAAAGTATGAGCTTTGTTCATTAAGGTGGACGAGTTATCTTGTTTACAAGCTAAATTTGCCAATTATGAATTATTCATAAAATTTTCCCATTTTTGGCATAAATCTTACCTTGATTACAACAAAACAATAGGGTTCCTGTACTCCCCCTAAGAAAGCCGCATAACCCTTTTCAACCTATCCGACCAGGCATGAATCGGACTTACCGTGTTAACAGGATTTTCAGACTTTGACCTTCTTGACCCAGAGACCTTTGACCTTACCCAAAACAATTGGGCTCATGTACCCATTACCCATATACCAAGTCCCTAAATGACTGCTGGCTACCCAAACACAATAGGTACTGGTACTCCCCATAGGACAGCTACCCACCAAATTTCAACTTGATTGGACCATCGATCTGGACTTTCTTACAAGATTTTCATACTTTTTCCTCTAATGACGCTCAGATGAACTTTGACCTGACCCCAAACAAAAGGGATCATGTACTCAGTATTGGGAACCCACATAACGAGTATAAGCTTCATCCATCCAGGTGGGGTTAAGATTCAGATTCGGGTTTATAGTCTTGTATCAAGGCAGCGACTCCTCACACGACTAGCGGCTTAATTCCCCTGTTATTGTTAACCTGATGAAGACCTTGCCTGCACACCCAGAGTACACGTTCGCGTCACAACCTACGACACCCCTGGCCCAGCAATGCACGGCTCCTACTTCCGTTACATCGAGGTACCCACTTTAACACGTGGGTAGCGTGGAGACATTCAGGGACATGCCTTGTATAACAGCACGTGGAAAAGCCCTCGGCTTTCACTATTATCTTGTAACAACTGTTAACAGCTAAAATTGGCGAAAATGTCAATTTTTACAATTTCAAAATTTTTTCTCTCAGAACTGACCCCATGTCTACCCAAAAACAACGGGTTCTTGTACTACCCCAGAAAGCTGCAACCAATTCCAGCTCGGGTTGCACCAAGCATTCTGGACTTATCGTGTTAACGAGCTTCAGACTGTGCCTCTTTCGACCAGATGACCTTTGATCTAACCCTCCCCTATACTCCATGTACGTATCATGGGGAACCCACATACCCTAGTATGAGCTTCATCTTCCAGGTGGGGTCAAGTTATCGAGTTAACAAGCTAAGTAAGGCTAATATTTCATTTTTCACATTTTTCCCATTTTTCCCCAAGTGACCCCCAGTCTGTACCTAGAACAATAGGGTTCCCTGAACTCCCCCTAAGAAAGCTACATACAAAATTCCAGCTGGAGCGCGCCACGCCTTCAACAAATTTTCAGACTTTGACTCTGGTGACCTCAGATGACCACTGACTCGACCCCAAAACCATAGGGGGCCATCGTCTCATTGGGGAACCTACATAACCAAGTAAGGGGGGGGGGGAGGGGGGGGGGGGGGGGGGGGGGGGGGGGGGGGGGGGGGGGGGGGGGGGGGGGGGGGGGGGGGGGGGGGGGGCTGGGGGGGGGGGGGGGGGGGGGGGGGGGGTGAATTCATCCATCCAGGTGAGGTCTTGAGGCTACCAAATTTCAGCCTGATCGGGCCAGGCACTTCCGGACTTATCAAGTTAACAGTAATTTCATACTTTGACTCTCTTCGACCCACCCCAAAAGGGATCATGTACTCTCATGGAGATCCACATACCAAGTATGAGCTTCTCCATCCCGGCGGGGTGAGTTAACGTGTTAACAAGGATTTGGGCGTCACATACACACCTGTCCCATTTGCCCTCTGACTTCGTCAAGGAATAAAAAGCCACGTCATGTATCAACCTTTGTTTGGTTCTGTTTCTCTTTTGTTGGGGTACTGAGGGAAACCCCAGAAATATATTATCAATATAAAATTCCAGCTCCTTTTCACAAGGCCAATCGCCCCCATTGTCTTGCTGGTCACGCCATCAGTTTGGTTCTTCCAACATCACCATGCAACAATTTTAAGTCATTCCATGTTTTGCTTTCAATTTTGCTATTAGCATTTAACTTTTCAGTGACCAAATTCATAAGACTGATTTGACCCCCCCCCATTTCCACACCAAGGAGTAATAACACGTCTTTTTGGAAATGTGACTAACATTCCTAAATTATGCGAATTAGACACATACTCCTTCCATTATCCCATTCCTCTTTTTAAATATCCTAGGACCAATGTGTACCAACCTATACGTTTCATGGGTACCCAACAAACTTGAACCTTGCTCGATTAAGCAATTATAAATACACAGAAATTACCCTCAGTGACTTGAGGTCATGTAAAATTTTTGGGGACTGAAAGTAAACCAAACCCCTAGCTTCATAAAATCGAACAAGCTTTAAATTTGGATCACACTATGCAATAAGACACACTGAATGTCAGTGAATTACCATCCAGTCTATGATTCACCAGAAAGCCAAAGGCTTAGTGAGTCCTTGACTCTTTCTGACACCTATAGCCAGACCCAAGACAAATGGGAGATTTTACCAGCTCGTTATGGGAAAGATAACATCTGTCTAAATTTTCCTTTTTTCCACCCAACCAATAGGGTCCAACGCCTTGATAAGATAGCTACACACTAATTTCGAGGATTTCAGACTTGTGACCTCTGGTGACCTCAAACAATGGGGTTCATTAACTCATCATCGGGACCACACATACCAAGTATGAGCTTTTATCCATTCAGGTGGGTCGAGTTATCATGTTCACAAGAAAATATTGACCAAAATATTGACTTTTCACAAATTTCCTTTTTCACCAAAATTCACCCTTGACCTATACCAAAACAATAGGGTTCCTGTACTCCTCCATGAGAAAGCTACCACCAGCTTCAAACCCGCATCAGACCACCATTCTGACTTATCCTGTTCAAATGTTTGCAGACTTTGCCTCTGTGACCTCAGAATGACCCTCTGACCTGACCCCAAAACATAGGGTTCTGTACTCATCATGGGAACACAATACTACGTATTACATCATCTACCCAGGTTGGGTCAAGTTATCATGTTCACAATCCCGCGTTACATACACACATACTACATACATACACCACACACACTGTCATACTGGCATAGTTCCTCTGACTTCGTCAGGAATAAAAAAAAAGAACCACAAGACTATACTTTTCTCCATCAGCCTCAAGTACGATAATGAAGCATAAACTCACCTGAGTTTTGAACCATATGCAGCCAAAATAAGGTGTGTCCGGACCGAGTACCTCCACTCAACTATTGCACAATCTGGATAGTGAAGGGAGGAATAAACCATAACACGGCTTGACCTTATGAAGAAACATCACCTCTAATTTATATTCAACTTACTAATTAATTTGTAAACCAACTGCTATATATGTTGGATCTCAAAGGCTGGTATGGTCCTATTATCCTACAAAGCCGATATTTTCCCAACAAAGAGAACTGGCTTTACTGATATCAGCCATAATTTTGTGACACTGATTTCCTTCATGAGGTGACATGTTTTAGGTGGCTCAGGGCAGGTATTACTAAGTTTCATTGCCCCACCTGTAGTACATATTGTTAGTTTTTTCATTGATATCAATTGTAGTATCCATTCCTTTAGTAACAAATTTCTGCAGAAAATACTCATCGCTGGATATGAGATAGCCCAAAATACTTGGGAGCTCATTACAGGGCTATGACATACATACGTTTTCCTGATTCAAGTATGGTCCTTTTTTATTCCATACTACAGTTACGTCTATACCAGTACTACAATTCATCATAACGTACTTTCCTTACAGTATATTATTATATCCCCCTGGAGATATTATGGTTTGGGTGACCTCAGATGTCTTCTGACTTGACCCCAAAACAATTAGGGTCAGTCTCATCATGGGGAACACCAACCAAGTATGAACTTCATATCAGGTGGGGTTGAGATATTGTTTTCCAAGTCAAAATTGGCCAATTATTGACTTTTCACAAATTTTCTATTTTTGACCCCAAATTCACCCCTGACCTATTACCAAAACACAAAAGGGGTTCCTGTACTCTCCATAAAAAAGTTACACACCCAACTTCACCCGAATCAGACCAACCATCCGGGTATTCTCGTGTTCACAGGTTTTCAGACTTTAACTCCTGGTGACCTCAGATGACCCTTGACCTGACCCCAAAACAATCGTGGTCCATGTACTCAGCATGGTGAACACAAAGTATGAACTCATCCATCCATGTGGGGTCGAGATATCGTGTTACCAAGCTCAGTCAGGCTAATATTCAATTTTTCACAATTTCCCATCACCAGTCTGTACCTAAAACAATAGTTTCCTGAACTCCCCATAAGAAGCTCATACGGAATTCCAGCTGGATCGCGCCAAGCATTCTGACTTAACGTGTTAACAAGAGTTTTCAGACTTTGACCTCTGGTGACCTCAGATGACCACGACTCGACCCCAAAACCATAGGGTCCATGTCCTCATTATGGGGAACCTACATACCAAGTATGAGATTCTCCATCGAAAAAAAAAAAAGGGGTGAAAAAAAAAAAAAAAAAAAAAAAAAAACAGGTGAGGTCTTTGAGGCCTAACCAAATTTCAGCCTGATCGGCCGGCACTTCCAGACTTATCGGGTTAACATAATTTTCATCTTTTGAACTCTCTTTTGATCTCGCATGAAAAACCTTTGACCCAACCCCAAAAGGGATCATGACTCATCATGGAGAATCCATACCAGTAGAGCTTAATCCATCCAGGTAGGGTTGAGTTAACATGTTTAAAAGGTTGGGCCTCACATTACTACATACTGTAGATTCCTCTGACCTTCGTCAATGAATAAAAAAGCCACGTCATGTACTCAACCTTTGTTCTGTTTTCTCTTTTGTTGGGTTCTGGTTAAACCCATAATATATTACGATATAATTCCCAGATCCTTTTCAACAAGGCAATCGCCCCAAGGGTCTTGCCGGGGTCCGCGCGATCAGTGGTTCCTTCCAACAGTCACCATGCAAACAATTTCCAGTCATTCCATGTGTTGCTTTTCAGATTACGATACTAGCATTTTACAGAACAGCAAAATACAATCAGTGACCAAATTCATAAGAACTGAATTATTGTTTCATGTCCACCAAAGGAGAATAAGTTTTTTGGAATGTGACAAAATTTTCCAAATATCGAACAAGACACATACTCAACTTCCATTTCCCATTTCCTCATTTTAAATATCTCAGGACCAATGGCAGGTCCACACCTAATACGTTTCATGGGTATCCACCAAACGTGAACATTGCTTGGATGAAGCAAATTATACACATTGAATTAACTCCTCAGGACTTAAGTCAATGTTAAATTCCTTGGGGACTGAAAGTAGACAGACCATCAGCTCATGGAATCGGAACAAGCTTTGAAATTTGGATCAAACTATGCAAAATAGACAGACCTAATGACCAGTGAATGACCTCCTTCTATGTTAAAAAATGTTTGGAGAGTAGAATTAAGCCATGCCCACCAAGTGTTCATGCGAATCTCCAAACTTGCCTAATTATGCATAAATTAGGCAAATAGGCACATTGAATTACCTCAGTGACCCTGTATCCATGATAAAAAAATCAGAACCAAAGGTCAACAATACCCAACAGGTTTCACGAAAATCCAACCACAATTTGAGATTTTGCATGTATTATGCAATTTAGACACAGTGAATGACCTCCAGTTACTCTGAATCTGATTTAAAAAGTTTCGGGACTAAAGGTAGACCATATTGTTGCCTTCAAAGACTGATGGTTTCTCATTTGTAATGCTTCCCTTCTGTAGTTCCTTTGATACGTCTGGCATTACTGTGACATTAAGTAAATGCAATTTATTATTATTATTATTATTATTATTATATTCACCAAGTTTCGTAAAATCGACAAACTTTGAAATTTTGCATAATTCAGACAACTTAATTAGCATATTCTATACTGAAATCAATCAGTTCATCCTCACATCCTGCACGTATGTGCCCAAACCAAATCACCATAGCACTTCTGTTCATCCGTAATCCGCCCAAAATCTGATCAGATCGTGTACACCCCATCCACATACTACATACAAATTCCATCAAAATCGGAACTTTTCAGAGAAATCCTGCTAACAGAAAGTGGGACACACATACATACACACAAACAACACTGCACACACCATACATACACACACACACACAACAAAGTGACCGCTACGTCTCTTCCTTCCCAGTGGTTTGGGAAAGGTACCTGGGAGGAGCTGCATCAGCCATGAAGCAAAAGTGGTGGTCCCGGCCATAGGCAAAGCGAGCTAAAGCTATTGGCTTTTAGGCTGGTTTCATGGCTCCAAAAAGCTACTACTGCTGCCAGAAATGCGGACCTCACTGAGGTGGGTCTCTCCCGGGAACCTGCCAGGGATCAAACCTGGGCCCCTGGCTTCCAGAAATTTGTGACATACTGGAACACCAATCCTGTTTCCACTATGGCTAGCAATCTGCTAGCTGCTTTGTCAATGGCAATAATACTTGAGGCCGAACTGCAGGGTCCTGCTCGCCCATCTTATGGAAGCCGTTACGCGGAAATAATGGCGAGGGTGATACCAATTTCAGCTTCATTGGAATAAGCATTCTGGATTCATCTTGTCACAAGGGTTTCAGACTGGGCCGCTGTTGACCTCAGATGACATTTGACCTGACTCCAAAACAATAGGAATCATATAATCATCATATGCGGAACCCACATATGCAGGCGTGTACCAAGAGATTTGTCTGGCGGGGGGGGGGGTTTTTGAGTCGGAACCCAGGAAGTGCGCCCTCAGTTAAGCCTCACCCTCCCTATTGGCAAATAAGTGTAATTTATGAGCCCCTAGACACATGCTGCTGCAATATTGCTAAATAACAGCTGCAAATCCTCTACTGAACTGCAAAAAATCAGTATCTGTGTAAAAAAATTATTGATCACTTGGGTCATGGGGAGATTCTGACCGCAAACCCCCCACCCCTGTGGGTATGCCACTGCACATATGCTGCCAGAGAATGAAACCAGTCGCCCACCAACATTAAAACTGCTCAAACTGTTGGAGCCTTCAAAAAGGCACTCAAATTTTCTGTTTCCTTCTTCTGATTCCTTTTGTAGTTTTCCTTGGTTTCATTGTAAACGCTACGGTAAGGCCTTGTTGGCAATGAATAATTACACAAAGCTGTATTACTATTATTTCGTTATGGTTGTTTTATTTTTTTTATGTTTTGATAGCTCTTCTATGTTCGCCCTCTTACGACCTTATGCCATGAACAATGGGGTTCATCTTCAGCATGGGCATGTGCTACCCACACACCAAATTCAACTGGGTATATGCTAGTTGGATATTGCATTGACAAGCAGTAACAGTTTTACACACACACACACACACACACACACGTACCGCCTGCTTGATTCCATAGATTCATCTTGCCTTTGCGATATACAATTAGGCGCATCATCCTAGGGTGGTCTGAATTCCATATAATTTAGGCATGTCACTGCACTGCGGCAGGGCTTTTCCTCTGAAGAAGAGAACTTTGTTATGATATAGGACGATTACTCACCAATGACACAGTCCACTGCCAATAATTGTCATACCAATCTCCTTACTAATACTGCCAGTAGCTAGGACAGAATATTATCATCCCCTACAAGTTTCCTGGATTGTTTCCGGTGTCTGGATTCACAGGAAGGGATCAGGACTGGTGCAGGGAGGACAGGTCCTGAAACAATAGAGGTAATTAATCAGCAGTGCATGGCTATACGATTTCGAAGATTTGACATATCTCTGATATCAACCAGAAGTGGGTCATCTTAGTCATGAATGAAACAAAAACATGTTGTCACTTCTCAAAAATATGGTTGCATTCAGTTGTCCCAACAACCTCTCCAGTGCCATGACATACTTGCAAAGACAATGGATTTAAAGACTGTGATTTAGTCAATGCAACAGCCCAAGCTTTACTTCTATACAGGTTGTCTCATGTTGTAATATCATAAATCCATGAAACTGTACACCAATCTACTACTACCAGCCCCATCAGTTCATTTTGAGAGATATTGTTATTATGACAGCAAATTATTAATAACACATGCTATGACATCATATTTTTTTCCAGTGTGAAAACAAGACCCACCGCACACAGCAAGAGATTTATCTTGAGGGGCTTGAAGGGGATGGCCTGTGAAACTTAAATTGAGTGTACATGTTTGTAGGACTGTCTGGTGACTGCAGATATGACCTTAAACTCAACCCCCAAACAGTAGGGGTTCATGTATACAGCTACGGCGGACAAAATGACCCATACCGAGTATGTGCAGCAAGTAAAGTAACACAGGACACAAGCAACGTAGCATTATACCTGAACATCACACGCCCACTTACACAACTGCATGACGAAATATTGATTCCTTGACTGAAGTTATAACGAATATACCATTTGTGGGTTAGCTGCAGTGGAATTCAGGACACTCTTTGAGTATTGCTGTACAACCCCCCCCCCCCCCCCACTAATTTGAGTGTACTGTATATGAATAATTACATGATGTAGGTCTTGTGTAGCTCAATCCAGAGAAGGTGAGTAAGCTATACTAGATAATTTGGAGAGAGTAAAGATTGGATTTCTAATTAGTTTTGCAGCCAGCTGAACAAGGGTGGCGCCAGCCGTCGGGGATTTTTTTTCCATTTCGTCAGGGATTTTTTTTCCATTTTGTCAGGGAGCCCGAGTGGGTACACTAATATTTACCACCCCTTATTCATATGAAAAATCCTATTTTGAATTTTATCGCAATACCCAACCCTTTCTTGGTAGAGGCAATTTCAGCCTGTTCTACTCAGAGCGCCTGATTGAGTGGAATCTCACTGGGAGTAACAATACTCTTCCAACTTTTCTTCTTGAGAGAAAAGTCTCAAAAATGAAAACATAAAAAATGCAGGTTTTGACATAGGTGGTAGGGTTCTCCCTACAGCCTATGCTCCGAAATTTTTTGATCGGTTCTGGACGAGCCCGTCGGCAGAAGGGAACTTTGAACAACTGTTCTCAGACATTCCTCAGCTCTCGTTATTTTTCCAGGCTTCTTCTTTGCCAGATGGTTGTTAGTTCACTAACATCTGTTCATACATATAGCCTAAATATCCCCCTGGCCCTTCTGACCTTTCAACCCATGTGGCTCCAGTAGGAACTAGAGGGTTACCAGAGATGTTTGTTCGGCCTGCACCTGTCTGGCACCTATATTCATCTGGATGCTATCTGCCCAGGTACCTACCCTTCTAGATAACTCTTCTGCCAGTGGCTGGCCAGGCTTCCAGGGGCCCTTAGGTAGGCCTTCTGGACACCATACACTCCACTCAGCACTAGGCTACCCCCAAAAATCAACTGGGGATAGACTAGGCCAGGGGTTCCCAGCCTTTCCCAACTGGGGTACCATCTCACATTTTTGTGGTGCCACCAAATACCACTGTCCTGATAGCCTACCATTATCTGAAAAAGGGTGTGGCGTTTTGACTGTACTGCATGGCCAATGCCAATATTCTGAAAAAAGGTGGGGGCCTGGCCTCCAGTGATCGTAATCCTGGGAGAGAGGTCCATTTCAGGGGGTGTCATCCTCCCCTTTGCCATTTTCCCAATAATTAATTACCCTCTTTTGCAATCTGGTGCAATTCAGGTCATTTGGAGCACACTGTGTACCACCCACGGTCCACCGTATAAGTCCACATGTGCCACTGGTGGTGCGCATACCATAGAACGGGAACCTCTGGACTAGGGTATCCGCAGAGAAATTAATCGCATATGACTCCCCAGAAAGAGAAAAATATATAATAGGCACATGCTAGAAACTGTGATTTATGGACTGATATACATACACAAGGGTGCGCCAGGGGAGGGGCAGGGGGCCATGTTCCGGGGATTTTCCCCATTTCGTCGGAAGGCCTGAGTGGGTACGCTAAACTTAACACACCCTTACGAGGGCCCATTGCCACGACAGTATAAATTGTTTTCAACCTTCTTCTAACAAACCAGAAAGCCAAAAAGGCTTAGTGATTCCTTGTATGTTCTGCCAATCCTATAGTCAGACACACAGCAAATGGGAGATAGTACCAGCTCATTATGGGCACATCAACGTCTGACAAATTTCCCCTATCTTTACCAACCAACAATTAGGGTTCCTGTACTCTTGGTAAGAAAGATACCACACTCAGTTCAAGGTTTTTCAGACTTGTGAACTCTGGTAACCTAGATGACCTCCGACCTTGACCCCAAAACAATAGGGTTTAATGTACTCATCAGGGTGAACACAAACCAAGTATGAGTTCAATCCATCCAGGTAGGGTTGTTGAGTTATCGTGTTTCACAAGCCAAAAATTGGCACAAAATTATCAAATTTTCACAAATTTTTATTTTCGACCAAAATTCACCCCGACCTGAACCAAAACCAATAAGGTCCGGTACTCCCCTAAGAAAAGCTATAACCTGATTTCAATTGCCATCAGACCAACAGTAGGGACTATAGTGTTACAAGGTTTTCAGACTTGACCTTGGTGACCTCAGATGGACCTCTGACCGGACACAAAACCAATTAGGTTCATGTACTCTCATGGGGAACACACATACCAAGTATGAGCTTCATCCATCCGGGTGGGGTCGAGTTGAGGTTATTGTTGTGTGTAGTTATGGCGAGTAGTTTATAGTTGTGTTATTGTGTTTACTAGCCACAATTGGCCAACCCAAATAGCAAATGTCACAAATTTTCTATTTTCGAAACAAAATTCACCGGGACCCGGACCGGTAAAGTAAAAAACAATAGGGTTCCTTGTAATAAACCCTAAGAAAGCTATACACCTGATTTCAACTTGATCAGACCAACCATTAATGGACTTATCGTGTTTACAAGGTTTTCAGACTTTGCCTCTGGTGACCTCAGATGACCTCTGACTGGACCACAAAACATAGGGTTCATTGTACGGCATCATGTGGGACACACATACCAAGTATGAGCTTCATCCATCTGGTGTGGTCGAGGTTATTGTGTTTACTTAGCCAAACTGCCAAAATATCATTTTTCACAAATTTTCTTTTTTCACCAAAATTCCCTCCCGACCTGATCCAAAACCATAGGGTTCCCTGACTCCCCATAGAAAGCTATAGTGCTGATTTCAACTTGATCAGACCAACCATTATGGGATTTATCGTGTTTACAAGGTTTTCAGACTTTGACCTTGGTGACCTCAGATTACTCTAGACCGGACCACAAAACAATAAGGGTTCAGTGTTACTCATAATGGGGAACACAATACCAAGTATGAACCTTATCCATCGGGTGGGGTCGAGTATTGTGCTTCACTAGCCAAAATTGGCCAAATTAACAAATTTTCAACAAATTTTCTATTTCAACAAAAATTCACTCTCGACCTGAACCAAACACAATAGGGTTCCTGTACTCCCCATGAGAAAGATATACACCTAATTTCAGCTTTATCAGACAACCATCTGGACTTATCGTGTACCAAGGTTTCAGAATTTGACCCTGTGTTCTCTGACCTGACCCAAAAACAATAGGTTCATGTATCATCATGGGGAACACACATACCAAGTATGAACGTCATTTCATCCAGGCGGTGGGGTCGAGTTCATCCTGTTTACAAGCCAAAAATTGCCAAAACATTGAATTTTCACAAATTTTCTATTTTGACCAACTTCACCCAAAACCTAACCCCAAAAACATTAGGGTTCCTGTACTCCCCCCATGAGAAAGGCTGAGACACCTAATTTCAACTGACTCAGACCAAGATGCTGGACCTTATGTGTTGACAAGGTTTTCAGGGACTTTGACCTCTGGTGACCTCAGATGGACCTCTGACCTGACAAAAAACATAGGGTATGTACTACATCATGAGGAACACAATGACCCAAGTGATGAGCCTAACTACCCAGCCTGATCAAGTTATAAAGTTTACAAGCTGGGCGTCACACACTCACACACATACACCACACACACACACGGAACATGACTGCATAGATTCCTCTGAACTTCGTTCAAGAATCAAAAATCAATATTAAAGCTAAAAAAAATTGGGGAACGCTTCGCGCGCATCATATATTTAATCGGATTTGCAGTGTTCCTTGCTCAAGTTGAAATATCGCGTATCCATTATTTCTACAGGAACTATACATGGCATAAGGCAAAAACAATTGTATGATATCGTCGATATGTCACGGCAGGAGAATAAGGTTCCAATTCTGTTGGGGAGGATGTCGCCCTGCCGTCTCCACTGTTTTGCCTTTGTATTAATTGGGGAGTGGATTTCAAGCTCACACTGCAAAATACTTACAGTCTCAGGCATTTTCTCTTGTATTTATGAGAGCGCGCTAAATCGAGGGGAATGCCACTGAGAGGAGAGTAAACCAATTTTTCCCAAGTGTGTGTTTTATTTGTTCATTTTTTTCTCAAGAGAAAAAAGTTCAAAAATTGAAAACTCAAAAATTGCAAGTTTTGACCTAGGGGTGGTTGTGAGGCTCAGCGGGGGGGAACTTGGACCCACCGTCAGGGAAATCGGACCCCCCCCCCCCCGTCCGGGAATCTTGGCCCACCACTGTAACAACTGGTGATTATTGCAACATTTGCATCAGCTACTTAATGGCAAGGACACTCCCCATAGAACCTCCTCCGGGAACACAGATCACCATAGCACCAAAAAAATGACTGTGGAGGACACAGCATCGGGGATACTCTTCCCAGGTAAATATCCATTCAGTTGGTCCACTAGCAGTTTTGTACCCGGACAGCCACCTGCTGCCTGCCGAGAAACAGCCATTGATACGACTACCTAGCAATCAAGCATATGAAGTAAGCTTCAAGTAAGGAAAGGAAACATTCTGCAACCACTGCATCTAGATAGTCGCTACCCAGGTCTGGTTCTGCGGTGAAGGGTGGGAAAAGAGGTCTTCGTAGCCCCCTCATGTTTCAAGTTAGGACAATAATTTGATGCCCATTCATACTTGGGAGAGGCCTTTTCCAGTAATTTTTTGACGGAGGCCAAAATCTCCCTAAAGTTGAGTTGCTATCGATGCTTCGGACCACTCATCGCTTTCATTTGATAGTCTTCTGGTAATCATCATCCCCCTTACTCAGTGGGGGAAGGGGGGAGCTGCTGTCAGCAAACACATCATGTCACCTATTGGTCTACCCAGTCCCCTCTTCCTCGATTTATTAGGAATATTACTCAGGGATGATATGGAATCGCACATTTTGACCAATATCACAACATTGTGTGGATTCAATTTAAATAAATTGTAGATTCCAATACAATATGTTGATTGGAGTTATGTATATTGACATAGCAATTTGAATCAAATGTACGTATTACTAGGCTATTATTTTGGAAAATATTCAACCTACCCGAATAATACATGTCATCTTAAATTCATTATTAATGTAAAACATTTGGTATGAGGCTTGCCCATTTCAGTATGCAATTTATAACAATAGTCTTCAAAATTGAGATGTTATTTAATTCATTAGTAAACAAGGTTTAAATAGCTGTTCTTTAAAGTGCCTTATGCACATGTGTCAATAATCGCACAGAGTCATGTGAATTGACAGTCATTGAAGCCGGAATCATAATATTTTGTTCCCCTCCCTGCCAAAAATACATTTTCCAACACAGCAGGCCTGCGACTACAGCGAGTTCAGGAAACAGTAGTACTCATTATGGGGGAACGGTTACGAAAGTATTGATCCTCAGCATCCAGTAAATCAGGGTAAACAAGCTAAAATTAGCAAGAATATCAATTTTTCACAATATCCCCATTCCCCCCCCCCCCAGAACTGGCCCCAGTCTACACCAGAAAAACCAATAGGTATTATACTCCTCAAGGAAGGGCATACAAAAGTAAATAACCTGATCAACCAAGCAATCTGGACTCAATGTTTTAACAAGGATTCAGACTTTGACCGCTCTGACCTTAGATGACCTTTGACATGACCCTAAAAAAACAATAGGGATCATGTACTGAATAGGGGAACCACCATACAAGTGGGAATCAGTGGTGTTAACAAACTAAAATTGCCAATCTCCATTTTCCACATTTTCCAATTTTTCCTCAAACTGGCCCCGCTCCTAACCAAAACGATAGGGTTATTGTTCTTCCCCATAAAGAAGCTGCATACTAGATTCACCTTATCGGCGGGCATTGGGACTCGTCGTGTTTATAAGATTTCAAACTTTGACTCACTTGACCATCAGATGGACTTCGACCTGACCTCAAAACAACAGGGATCATGTACCATTATGAGGAACCCATAAAACTTGGGTCCGCACTAAATAGTGAAACTTCCTCCATTCCCAGGGGGTCAAATGTTATTGTGTTACAAGCAAAGCGTTAAAAAACCCCCCCACATACATAACATACACACCACACACATCCGCATGACTACAGTAGATTCCTCGACTTTTGTCGAGGAATTAAAAATGTGCAAATATCACTTTTCACAATTTCCCCCTTCAATGACCCCCTGTCCACACAATGACAAGAGGGTTCTTACTCCTCATAAACAAAAGTTGCATACTGAATGTCTTAACACATGATCAGACCAGGCAGTCTGGACGTCATCATCGTTAAACAGATGTCCAGACCTTTGACCTGACCCCAAAAGGGATCATATACTCATCATCGATTCTAGTTTTTAATTCCCCATATACAGCGACTCAGTTCCATGCTTTTGTGTCAAGTCAGGGCTTTCTGTTTTGGTAATGTGACACCTGTTCTCGTAAAAGTTTAGAAGAAGCGATTAGAGCTACACCAAATTATTTGTAAAATGAAACCAATTACTTGTCACCACACCATAAATTTCGGGAAGCAGGTAAACTCTGATTCTGGGTTAAGACTTTGTCTTGTGGGCTGAGTGGTCTGTTGAATTGTTGAGGATTGTGATCGTGTTGCGGAAGAGTTTTCCTGTCTCAGTGTTTTGTCTGGAAAAAGTGCATTTAGTTTTGTCCGTGAACATTTCTGAAGTTTCCAAAACCTACATACTGCTATCTTTGGAGTATAGGGAATGAGAAAAACAATAAGAAAATTGTGATAAATCAAGCTTCCTCATGATGTGAAGGCTCACTGTGAGTGTAATAGGTGATGTTATTTAAAAATTATGGTCTTATACTCCGCAAAAGGGGGGGGGGGCTCTTACTGGAAACACCTCTTAGTCAGTCGGCCATGAGATGTGCGATTCCTGAGAGCTCATGATGCAGGATAGGAGAATTGATATTTCAGAATCTTACATGCCGACGAGAGAACGCGGACACATTGGGAAAAACCAATTTTTCCGAATATTTTAAGACTGTGGGAGTTGGAGTAGTCTGATCTGAAACCCATTGTCGAGATAACTTCAGAAGCCTAGGGAATTTTTCAGAGCTGCAGTCTAAATGGACTTGGTCAATGGCAGATTCATTTAAGGGCTCTTAGTATTGGGGCAGTGTTATTCGCTTATCTTCTGCCCCCAAACTATCTACTTCTGTCCGAGTTAAAGCACCAACATAGCAGGGTTTTTTGACAGGTGGAGCTACTTCCCCCCTCCCTCCCCCAAGCCCCTCTCTGTGTTTCCCCTAGTATTGCGGGATTCTGAAACCTATCAGTATTGGTTGCCCCACAACTTGGCTAACTGTCTGTTTTGTATACCACTTTGTAAAGTGAGGTGATTCGCAGAGGCGAAACAACAGCGAATATAGTGTCTATGGAATTTGATGCAGTGCCGGAACCCCCACTTACCTGCTATCTGGGTAATTAGGGCACCAACATATGATATTTCTAAAAAAAAACCAATTTTTTTCACAGAAAATGACATCTTGACAAAACAATGGGTTCCGGATACTCTATGAGATAATACACACTGAATCATACAAAAGCATACAAAGCCATTGGATAATCCTGTTACAGGGATTTGCCACTGAGCCCTTGACTGATCCCAAAAACAATAGGGCTCAATAGGCTCATGGACTCATCATGACGAACACATATATCAAGTATTCGATTCATCCATCTAGGGGGGTTGAGGTACGTCACAAAACTAAAATTTGCCGAAATATCATATTTTCACACAACTTTACATTTTTGATAGAAATGGCTCTCAATCTACACCAAAAACAAACGGTCAGTGCAACTTCCACAAGGAAGCTTGACCAAATGGAATCTGAAACAAGCAAGAATTCGGGATTATGGCTTACAGAATATCAACCATTGACGTTTGACCTTATTCACAAACAGTTAAGTTTGTGCAAAAACTGAGCCACGATACTACCCATATTGCGAAATTGCATCCTAAATTTACCACAATCTGTGAAATTTGAATATTTCATTTGGCCAACATCCTCTTCCTGAATTCAGTTGCTGGACAGAACCGCTAATTAACATGGATGGCCCAACAAAGGTTGTGATGATAATGTGGGGGGGATGGGTGGGACCTTGCAATACTAGTAAGTATCCGTAGTCTAGATCACGGAACCATATCTGTTTGTGGAAATTACTCACCATACTCAACGTACCAAAGTGCAACTCAGATTAAATGTGCACAGGGCCTCAGGTTAACCAACGGCACCTCCGAACGCACCATTTGCCGTGAGGCTGTGAGTGTGTTGCCGTCATCAGATACTGAAGGGTGGTGTCAGCGTGTCTCCAAGCTGCCCCCACCCCCCCTCGTTACGTCCTAAAGGGGGAGGAACATCCGTAAACAAGCCCACAAGGTGGCCTGACCCTCACATCTTGAGTCCTGACCCGTTGTTCTCTGAGATGTGCGGAGCAATGAGCTCTCAGATCGGTCCCGGACAGTCCCCACCCGGACAATTCCCACCCGGACAATTTCAAACCAAATGTGACCTAAATTGGGTCCCTAGACCTAATTCTGGGGACTACACAAAAAATTCGATCGGCATCACTGAAGCATCCATGCTTTAGGCCCGAGCTTTGTGAACTGGAGGGCCCTGTGTGTTGCAATCGTGGAGACCCTGCTAGATGCTAAAGCAAGCTGCACATCCGCGTCTGGATTGCCAGTTCACCTGCAGAAGCGCGCGAAGATATGAAACCTGTAGGTTTATGGACGGCGCCCACCTGCCACTGGTCATGGTCGAAAAACCATGGAGGCGCTGCGAACCCCTCCCCCAATGGTTACAAACACCCATGGCGCTGGGGTCCGCTGGGCAAAGCTCCCAAGTACCTGAAGTCCCTCCACTGGTGGGAAAGGAATGGCGAGGCGCTTGTAGAGCCGAGGGTACTGGCTAGACCCGCGGCCATGGGGCTCCCGACCACCATGTGCAACCCACGAATGCAAAGCCGCCGAATATGAAGAGCTCGGGGGCGCTGACCACCTGAGGACACCACAACAACTGCGCTGCCCCCCACGTCTGGGCCCCCTTGGAATAACGGGGCAAAATCAGAGGAACGGCCTGGAAACGAACCCAGTGGCAGCTGGAAATCCTGGCTGATTTCCTTCATCGACTTACCCTTTCTCCGCCTCGGACTGCAGGGTTGCTGTATTTCCCCCCCCCAAACAGGTTGGGAGCCTGGAAGGGGAAACCCACAAGGGAAAGGAGGCCTAGCTGTGGGGGCTAATGTTCCTGACACCCACCTATGAGTGTCAAGTGATGGAACCAGTGCTGCCTGAACACTTTTCATTTTTCTTCCCCTTCCCTGCCCCAGTTGCTCGAGCTGAGCGCCCAGTGAGAAAAGCGGCAGTTACCTTTTTTGAAGTTTTTGGTATGAGCCCGACCTGGGATTCGAACCTGAACTTCCTCGGGTGGGAGGCCACGCTTTACCAACTGTGGTCTAACCACTTGGCCTTCATACGGCTGAAGTCAAAGACCTGAAGTCAAAGATCTCCAGCGCAATGTCCTCAAGGCTCAAACCGACCTGGTGACGCTCGGCAAACTGGCCGTGCACCATGGTGGGCGCCATGATTTCCCGAGTTCCCTGATGGGGGGGGGGGGGGCCAAGTTCACCCCTACGAGGCTCAACCAACCCCCTAAGTCAAACCTGCATTTTGGATGTTTTCATTTTTTGAACTTTTTCTTGAAGAAAAAAAAACGAAAAAAATGAATACACAATGTGGCGAGCAATGGTTTACTTCTTTCCAGTATCTCCTCCCACTCAAGTCTCAGACGCCCTTCTTAGTATAAAAGGGGTCAGGTATTCTCCCAATAACTGCACCGGAAAACCTGGCACTGCGTCGTTGAAATACACCACGCTACAACGAGGCACAAACATGATAGATGCAGAATGAGCATCCTCCCCCAAACGAATTGTAACCTAATCTCTTGCAGGGACATTCAAAGTATCCATAATGCTTGTGTATCCTATCGATATATTCCATTAGTGTATAGGCTGTAGCGAAGAGATTACGCTGATCTTAAAACTCGAGCGAGGAACTTGACATTACTATAGAAAGATATGATATTCACGAAGCGTGCCAAAAAATTTTGCAGCTTCACTTAGAATTTTCACTATAGAAGTCTGGAAATATATACTTCGGGACAAAAAGTCCCTCGTCGGGGTGTGATCCATTTAGTGTACCCGACTCTCCCACTCTGGCCCTCCCCGACAAAGTTCCCCGCCTGAGGGGCCAGGCTCCCCCGACAGGGGGGGGGGCATGCCCCCCTTCCCCCCCCCCCACCTCCCCCGCGGGCGCCCACCCCTGCCCATGCACCAGCCTGACACTGGACCCATCGGGCCAATACTGTCTGCCCATCAGGACACATCAATCTCTTCAATCTACTGACTACTGTGAACACAGCATGTGCCTGAGGCAAACAACATACCGGCGCTGCCCCCCCGGAATAAACCCCCTGCCATGCTTATTCGCTGGCATGAGAGAGGGAAAGATGAATGTCAGTATCCCCAATCAAACTTTTTAATTCTTTTCGACCTGGAATGAGAAATTAATTTTTAAGAAGGTTTTAAATACTTTATTAGCAACTTCAAAACTGAACTATTAAAGTGTGGATCCCATATTGCCAGCTCTGACCACAGCTCTCTCTTCCCCAATGGCCCATATTTATTGTTTCAAGTTGCCATGGCCCATCATGATGGCCTATGGAAGGGGTGAGTGGGGTTTGTGCTGTGGTAGGTGGTTAATTGGGGGGCCTGTGACTTCTAGAATTGACTTTGCAGAATCCACCTTAATCCATCTTTGATTGAAAAGATCTTCCAATTGACCGTTTTATGATCTTGTTGAGTCAATAGGACTAACCAATCAACTCACATTAAAAATGTTACAAGAGTTTAACAATTACTAAGATACTCCTTTTGACTATATGATTAAATCCATTGATTGACTGCACTCATTATTTTTCATTTGTAAGGTAGCTGGGGTATTGTGGGTTGATAGATAGCCTGTGTCTTGGCAAATCAAATGGGATTCACCCAAAATGCACTGCCGACTCACAATATAGCTGTTGTATCGAGAATACAAAAAAGACTGACTGGCTTTACGATAATGATTAGGGTGCTAAGGTAGTGTAATGGAAATGTTATATCACTTGTCGATGTATAATTGAAGTTGTCACTTATTTGGTTCATTCTTCGTAAGGTGGTGCCTACGTGACAGCCAGGGTGGAGGTGTTAAAATATGTATACATATGTGCTGCACTCTCGGATTGGCATTTCAAATGGGATTACAAATTAGGATGATCGATTCACCATGGACAGCTTTCAATTTCATGAGTATGAATATGTGACCTAACCAATTAAATCTGGAAAAGCAACAGTCACCAGAGTCGGAGTCATATACATTCAAACAACTACATACCACATAAACATACATACATACAACATAGATGACACATGGAAAACAAATTTTGGGGTCTTTTCAAACTAGTTGATAATTACCGAGTCATCAATTTGCAATGGCTGGTATGATATTCTCGCTTGACCTAGTTGAAGAAAAGAAGGTGCCAGCAGGTTCAGTCAGAGAACGCGCTACACTGAGATATCAAAGGCTTCAACCGTTATTTCCGATTTTTCCTTTTTTTTTGGTTCAGACACCCCCAGTTGTGATGCCCCTGGATCTCTGGATATATAGGCCTACTCGAATACCGAATAGTAACTGTGGTTAGAACTTAGGAGTTTATTATGTGTCACATAATACAAGGGTAGAATCTTAATTTTAATCTTAAATACCGGAGTAGTTTACGGCACTCGGAAAGCCATTCCTTCCTGCCATATGAGCGGGAGACATCTTAAGCCAAAAATGTTCTAGTGAGTTATGCCACCTTTCACCTGAAGGATAACACAATAAATTAACATCATTGAGCAAACTGGACTATGCCCCCCCTAATTTGGAGCTATATGCCCCCCTTGCCATCCTGTGAGGTTTCCATGGCATAGTTTTGTCACACTGCATGCTGTATCAGGCAGAGTCTGCCAGGAAACCTATTCTCGTGTATGGGGGCTTGTGTGGGTTGCTTGCAATGTTACACCACCATGCATCCCCGTCACCTGATTATGGTACACTGGCCCATTACTCCTTCGATCACGTCGAGAGGTTCACCCACACCCCATGAGCAGATTCACTTACACATTGAATTGATAGTTGTCTGGATGTTCACTCTGACCTCTGCCAACTGTCAGCACAGCAGGTCGGCACAAAGTCAAATTCCTCATCTGCAATGTTTCATGGGGGAGTTCTTCCTGACAGCAACTTTTATTGGAAGGGAGCGCCATTCCAAAATGTTTCCCCAACTGGAAAAGTGGGGCGGCTCTTCCAAATCCGACTTTGAGGGTACAACAGCTCAGGAGCATATGTCAGATTTTCCTTGAGTGCATAACAAAACCATGGGTTATGGCGGCGGGTACCAAAACATTTCCGGCAAAATGACAGCCTCTAATCACAGAAATTGCCATATGAACCTGCATCTGAAGCATTGAATAATTTGTCTTATAGTCACCTACGACAGCGATAGGGAGGGGGGGGGAAATGGCCAAATGCCCCCTAAATATGCCACTGTACCAGCTCTGATAACTGGATGACTTGTGACGATAATTAGAAAAAAAAATGTTGACCTGCATAATTTCAAAATTAACCTTGACTGGGGTTTAACGCCTTTCAATGCATCGATCGATTGATCGTTGACGACACATTACCTCTGCAACTTGCCTGCACGACTATAGTCCACCCTCTGACCAGTTTAGAAATCCCTTTATAGCTTTCTAGCAGAGAGCCCCCTGGAATTGTTTGCCAACTGTCAGATTCTGAAATACGCAAAAAAAAATCCATGGTATTTCCTATGGTATAGAGCTATTGAATTTTTTTATTTGAAATATTCTCCAGCATTCCCCAATTTGGGTACGTCACACATGCACCACTCAGCCATTACGCAGAGAGACGCAATGACAAAATTCCGCTCATTTATCGCACACCACGAACATGCTGCAGGTCGGAATTTAGTAATAAATGAAACTATTCAATTCTGAACAAAACATTTACAGATCGTAAATCTATAGATTCACATGATCATTCCCAAAATCTTCTGAAATACATCATTGAAATATATAATTGCTGAAAAATAGAGGGCTCATCGAGTCTAACAGTGTGAAGTTTAGCCCATCGGAAAGGTTGATTTTGAATTGTTTGGCAGATTTCGCAAAAAATGAAGTAACTGTAAGGTGGCTCAGTGGCATTCTATATTTTCGACAATGTATTATCTTACATAACCATATATCTGGTCCATAGGCATATTAGAAAGACAGTTCGAACCTGGACAAGAGAAAGGAGGGCGGGGGGGGTGTGTTTGCTCAGATATGATTTGGTTTTAATTCCACAGGTTCAGGAAAAAGGCTATCAAGAAACCTGGTGGTATTGATCGAGGATGAGCACCACGTATATCGCCTCCCTCATTTGACAAGGGCTCCATGATATTGATACCGGGGTAGCCAATCCCAAATTGCTAACTGGACCGCCGAAGAAAGATCAGTGAACTCCAGACCAGACACTTCTGGTACTGGAGGGAGCAATTCCAGTTCACAACTGACTTCTCACACTGATGTCAAAACTTCTTGCATTATCTTGTAACAAATCCGGGTCCTTCAGAAGTGACCACTGCATCACAGCAAATGCAAGAAGTGAAGACCAAAACATCGCCCATCATCACTGCAAATACAGCAACCCAGGGAAAACGTTTGTTACCTCTGGAACTTTGAAACCTGGAAGTTCGAGAATTTCAATGTATTTTTCAAAATAACAAAGTGTTATCTTTAGGCAGGGTGGCAATAGCTCGTCTGGGTTCTTGGGACAAAATTTGAACTTTTGAGCTTCCGGGACCAACAAATTTTTGGTTTGGGGTAACCCCCAATATCATCAAGAAATACACTTTCTTCTGGGCATAAAAATGACCAACAACGAACATGCTCACCAAGATCAAAGGGTTATTTGACAGTGGCGTAGCTAGTTCTAGTTTCTAGGACAACATATGGAATGAATATTGAAGCAAATAATATCTCAATGCCCCTCACAACTCTCTACGCATCATTCTTCTACAGTCACATAACCGAGAAATTGTGCTTGGGTGGAGGGTTTCAAGGTCGGAACCCAAGGGAAGTGCGCCCTCAAAAATTACCTCACCCTCCCAATTGGCGATGAGTACTTTATGGTGTCCCTAGACACCTGCTGCTGCAATATTTGCTGAATAACAGCTGCAAACCTCTACCGAACTGCAAAAAACAGGTTTTGTGTTAAAAACTTATTTGGTCACTTGGTCTTGGGAGGGTTCTGACCGTCCAAACCCCCCCCCCCACTCCCCTTGGTACAACCACTTACATCTTTTAAATTAACGGGGATGGTCCTGTTCGTCTTGTGTTTCCCCACATGTCGGTCCACTGAATTCAGTCTTGAAAAAAATTAAGCGAGTAAAAAAAAGGGCACACACGAGCGTACTCTACCTCCATGCCAGACTGAAAGGTCTAGAAAGTCCACAAGACAAGGGGTGCATGATACCATGAATGGCATGTTCGGTATCCATAGGGATTACTGGCTACATAGGTCTCGTTTGGTTCCGGAATCAGGGCCTAAAATGGGGAACAAACACCTTGACCCAAAAGCCATAGTGTTACCATTACAAGGTGTTGGGCTGTGCCATTCTATGTCTCAGATCACTGGTAAAGGCTGGTCTGGGCATAAACAAACAAGAAGGTGAGTTTGATTCTGGGGTCTAGGAAAAGTATACACCAATTTCAGCTGATCGGACCAGATGTTGGACTTATCATGTCACAGGATTTAGACTTCTGGTGCCTCTTAAATGACCTCTGACCTGATTAAAAAATAGGGCTCATGTATCACCACAACCAAGTATTAGCTTTATCCATCAAGGTGGGGTCGGTTATCGTGTTACAAGCTGAATTTACCAAATATTTCCTTCCACATTTCTATTTTCTACTAAAAATACCGCCCACCTATGAACAAAAACAACAGGTTCCTTGTACTCCGCTATAGAAGCTACACACAAATCCAACTTGATCTACTACGCATTCTGAACATATCAATGTTTCCAACTGACTTTTAGCGACCTCAGATGACCTTTGAGCTGACCTTGAAACAATAGTTCCCATTCATTTCCTTCAGTAGGCCTATTTGTGATCAGAGCAAGAGTGCTATCAAATGTTGAAAGTTGGGGAGGTCCAATGCACTGAGACGCAGAAGTTTGTTTTGCAAAAGATGTAGGCGGGGCCCTCATGAAGTTTTAGGGATTCTGACTACATCCCCCCCCCCCCCCAGTGGTTCCCCCTTTAATAGAAGGCATCTCAATTCTGTCAGGAAATTGGTGAAGAGAGTATAGAAATGACACAAATTTAGTGTAGTATTCATTCGTGTCTGGTAGACCTACAAGAACATGTAACATGGTAAATATAAGGAGAAAACGAAGACCATGGTTCATTCCTTTTATTTCTTGAAGGGTATGTAGCCTCGAGCATCTCTGGGGTGCCATTTCATCTACGATCTCATTAAAGTTTCTGGCACTCCCGGCTTTATAGACCTATTAACAGTCCCAGTCAGTTTATGGGCAATTGCAACCCGCGTTAAATTCTGCTGTAGCATGGAGTCATGCCCATTGGGCTGGTGCCCCCCCCCCCCGAATTTTTGTCAGAGGTGTCATAAAAAGTTGTCATAATTTAAACTAAAAAGGTATTCTGGGAATGAAAAGCAGACTATAAAGTCAATTGTTCTTTGATAATCCTTCATTTTGGATTGACCCCCACACCTCAACTCAAACGTATATCAAGATTAGTTATGCGAGCTAATGCATCAAATTGCGTGAATTACGCTGGATCCCCTGAGTTGTATTGTTTCTCTTCTATGCTGAAAGATTTCAAACATACACAAACCCTCTCTGGGTTCCCAATATGGTCGCTGTCCACAATCGCCCCCAATTAACTCTTATTTATTCATTGAAATGGCCATCTGGAATCTCCCTTTTGGGCATTTAAAATGATTCATTTAAAAAAATTGCTAGCTGTGAGGCACCCATTGTGCCACTTAGTTTGGATTCCTTGGAATCGCAAGAACAGAGTGAGTGACTAAGGTGAAATTCATACTAATGCTGCAAGTTTTCTTTATAATTATCATGAATATAATACCTGAAGATCACCATTAGGCATTTGATAAGACCTAATTTGGATAATTTTGTTACGCTGCACGGTACTAATGGTTACCACTTTGATTGGATAGTATAAAGCCGCTTGAGCAAGTTGTGGTTAAGATGAAATTCATTTCAACTTGCAAAGTTTAATTTCGAATTTACTACATGAAAAATGGCCATCAGAGGCTAACCCGTGGCATCTGATAAGACCAAATTTGCGGCAACCAATGGTGTCCGCTCCCTTTCATAGGTGGGAAAAGAAAAGGATACTAATCGTACAACGATACTGTTTGCTGAATGAAATTCCGTTTTTTTTTCAATTGAGTTATTTGATTATTTTGAATGAAGAAAGACCATCGGAGCTCCATTCAGGCAAAACAACGAACACTTTACCTAAAAAAATTTGAGCGTGGCAATCAATGGTGTCGCACAGCTTAGATAGATCGTGACCATGAATCATGGCACACTGATCTATTACACTATTTTTCTGGCCCTTGAAAACCAGCACTGGAAACCCGGTAAATCCCATTCTGGATGCCTAAACTAAATCGGTGTGAAAGAGTGAATTGTAGCATTAGCCTATCAACTGAAGTATTTTCGAGATATTTTTCTTGGTACTAAGTTTTGGCAGTTTTTTGTTAATTTTCGGGTGTTGCTTCACTTCCAGAAAACACGGGAAAGTGGGAAGTGTCTTTTCCTGCTATTCTGAACGACATTGTATGTATGTTGCGTGCCAACTCGTTGTGGCGCTCAGCTTTCGATAGTCACACCCCGATGGGGCCCCCAAAAATTTAATTTTTTGCAAGATTCCCCTGCATAGTAAGGCTTCAACTCTGCCATTCATGATGTGGCATAGCAGACTTTTCAACACACTATCCAATGATGCAGCATGTATCATGTTCAATTTAGGTATGTGGGTAGCATAGTATAATTTGAACTTGTTACTTGCTGGAATGCAGAATGGTACTGGGTAAGATGTTTTATAGTGCAATCAGTGCCCTAACAAGCAAATATTCCAGGTTCAAAACCCAGCAATCACCAGACTTTTTTCCCTATGTCTTGTACTTGAAGTTGCGATAGGCGAGGTCTTGTTCATCACTTCATGTCCGCTGTGATGCATGGAATTTTGTTGGGTTCTGGGTCGGGTCCTGGAGCTTACTGTTAGTCCTTTTCGACATTACAAGAACTACCCTTGAAACCGGGTGCCATAGCTTATGACCCTCCTTTTATGACCGGTACACATTCTTTGGTTTCTACCTCAGACTGAGAAGTTATTTTATCAAATGAATGATTGAATAATTCGCATTCTCTCATTTCCATTGTCGAATTGGATCCTGCCATTGTAGACTGAAAAAAGACGTTCAATGATCAAAATGGTTCATTTCGCAAAACGACAACTTCAAAATTTTATGAAATCCGTTCGAAGTTTGAATAGTGGATCGTTTTTGAATAGTTTGTTGTCGGCCGATTCTCCGTATTTTACGTTGCCTGAGCAAATATATGTACCCCCATACTATTCCCTCCAGACAGTTCATTTTTGTCAGTTATTAGCAACTCCACCTCGCTGTTTTCGAGTTTCACATCAAAGTCCCCCCCCCCACCCCCACACACAGAAATCCAAAGGCTTAGTACTCCTTGACTCTTTCTGACAACCTATAGCTAGACACGAGACGATGGGAGATTGCACCACTCATTATGTGGCAACAATAACACTGATAAATTTCCTGTTTATCCAACCAACCATAGGTTCCTGAGCCTCTTGATGATAAAGCTCACACTGAATTTCAAGATTTCCAGACTTTGACCTATGTCAACCTCAGATGACCTCTGAACCCTGACCCCAAACAAATATGGTTCATGTACTCATCGTGGGGAGCACACTACCAAGTATGAGCTCCATCCATCCATGCAGGGTCGAGTTATCGTGTTTACAATCGCAAAGATTAGCCAAATATGTAGTTTTCACAAATTTTCCATTTTTTGCCGGCGAAATTCACCTCGACCTAAACCGAAAAACAATAGGGTTTCGGTACTCCTCATAAGAAAGCATTACACCCAATTTTCAACCTGATGAATAATGCTCGTCAACACACAGCGAAGACCCACAAACATGTACTCGAGTTCATATTATGTTAACGCAGGTTTAAATTCCTCGCCTGAAAGGGCTATTATGTTAGGTGGGTGCATGTAAGATAGAGAAAGGAGCCTATTGTGCCTGGCGTCAGTTACGATCTTTAAATTCCAGGAGAGGTCAAAGCTCACAGAGACTACAAGCACAAAATCTGGAGAAAGCAAGTATCATGTTCGAATCAGGTAGGCGTCTGGGAACATAACATCAGGCGATCTAACATCATGCATCAGAAACCTATGCAATAGAGAAGCAGTTACCCAGCTCCTTGCTATCTTGTTTTGTAGTCTGAAGCTCTACCGACTGCCGAGCTAAATCCACCTCCAGTTCACACAAATCATTTTAGGTGTCCCTATAAGTTAAAGCCGAGGGAGGCGGGAGCCAGAGGAGGGTGGGGGAACGATGAATACAGCCTCTGTGTCCCCCCTCCCCCCCCCCCCCCGTATTTTCCTGCATCAATTTATCTGTCTGATGCACCATCCAATCAGGCATGCTGAAATGTGAAATATTGATGATTTTTTCATCTGAATTATTGCCCCGAAGAGATGACGACGGACGGATGGATGGGGTAAGTCTCTTAGTTCACAGATTCACACCCACACTGTTTTCGGAAATCTATTTTCAATAACGCCATGATGCGCTTCTCTTCATCGCCTCCCATGAGAGAAGCAGCACCTACAGAGCAGAGCTCCCCCTATCCGGAAACCTTCCAAATGTCATCTTCTGTGGAGACGGCTGGGTCTGCACCTGCCAGCCCCCAACTCCGATGAGGACAAGCCTACCTGCGGGAGTATGTCTGATCAGTATTCCACGTCCTCCCCTGTGCCCTGCCCAGACCCAGGCCCATCTCTATGACCCATACTGGCGAGGCACTGGCGAGGTGGCTGTTTGGAGGCACACCCAGCCTGGACCCCAATTTCCCCTTCCGGGATACCCTCCTGCCAGACTGTAGGTATCTTGGCCCTTCTCAGAGCCTGATCCTTGGCATCCGACCTGCCCGATTCTCCGCACCATTGGTCAGTTAGACCAACCAGAGGAGCAACCAGGTGCCCTAATCAGCACCCCGATCCATCAACCATAGCCACAGAAAGTTGTACAGTTGAGACTTGAAGACCTTTTACCCATTACCTGGGGGTGCCCGCACCAGATACTTATTGGGTCACCCACAGACCAGCCTGTAGGTATGGGTTCTGTTCCGGAGCGCTGATGCATTTTACAGACAGTCGCCAAAATTTCTGATTCAATAGCTTGTTGCCAATATTGGCACCAATTGAGCAATAAATTATCATTAGCTTCTTTGGAAAGTCGACCCACACCTCTAGATCAACAAGGACACTGTTGTTTAGGCTAATTTTCAACACTGGGAATCGAACGAGATTACAAAGCTAAACAGAAATGGTGGGAAACCCTTAAGCTCATCTGTTAGGACCTGATCATGGTCCATATGAGGGACAACTTGACCACTAACTTGGAATAGGGAACACCCAAAGGTTGTTTTTTTTGTTTTTAAAAACAAAAATTTAAGCAAAATTTTCTGAGGAGGGGGCTGAATGTTCTGATTGGATGGTCAGCAGAATGAAGCAATTTAATTCCGTGAACAAGTATACATCACAGGCAGTAATCATTTTGTAATGGACATGTTTGTACTCAGTCATGAAAATCATAATGCATGAGGCGGGGCATGAGACACACTGCCCCTTGGCTTTCTAAACAGAAATGGTTGGCATGAATGGAGCCAAATTGTGGCTGGAAATCGTGTGCAGTGTTTTTTTTAATTGCATGTTACCACATTAAAATGTCAGCCACTTCCCTCGCCCCCTTCCCCGGAAGAAACACTGGGAGTTCCCTAAAGCGCCATTCTACAACCTTTCAAGTCCTGATTTGTTTCTAACCGGTCACCCTCTCCATGTGTCATGACAAACTTACCCTAGGTTAGATATGCTCCCGAAATCAAATCAGTAAGTTTTCCCCCCTTATTCCTCTTCACCCAAGGACCTGCATCTCACACCTTCGTAGCCAGTGGGCCCGGTGAGTAGAATTTCATTGATGACCCCTCGAACCAACTTTACAGACTGTAAACCACGTACCGTGGCTTTGTATTTTCCTACTTTCCCCGTATGGGGCGAGGGAGGACACAACTTGTGAAAACCAAACATACTGCAATTATGGCTGTTCCCACCACCACACTCATTGAAGAGGCACTGGCTCACTTGCAAAAAAGGTGAATCAACAAATACAGAGAGAATAAAAGTTATACCTATAAAAGTTGGTTCTTGCCACAGTCATTCCTAATGAGTTGACATCCCAGGGAAATGTTGTTATTCACTGCTGCTATTCACTCCTGTAATTCAATAGCTGCGAAAAGCAAAATGGTGTGAAAGGGCCATACTTGAAAAATAGAGGGGGCTATTCCTATAGTAAATAACAAGATTGAAGATAAAATATATTCACAAATTGACTGCAGGGGTTTGATAAATCCCAAAAATCTGGGTTTCCCATATAATTTCCAGTTATCAGCCTTCAATCACAGTAACATCTGCAGGGGCAACATAATACCCCATTATCCAAGAGTGGCCGCCAGCAGGGGTGATGGGGGATCTGCCTCTATGGCAGTAGGGCCTGCCCGATGTGGGTAAGCTAAAATTTTACACACCCCAGATGAGGGCCTATTCCCCACAGTACAGATTTCCAACCTTCTTAATAGCGAACATCCTATATAGCGCCTAAAACTTTTCTGCGACTAATCAATATTGCATATATAACTGATACATAGGCCTTGTTTCCTAGCCAGAGATTAATTTTAGACATTCTGTTATGGGAGGATGATCGTTTCTGCTGTCTGCCAACGTTTTGCATTTGGTTGAGTGGGTGCTCTCACAACCAAATACTCCCACTGCCCAAGCATTTCCTGTGCAGTTATCGGAATACCTGACCTATCCACTAGAGCGCCTGATTGCAGTGCGATGCTACTGAGAGTAAACGTTGCCATCCACAATGTGTCTATAAGTTTTTGAAAAAAAAGAAGCTAAACATCAAAAGCAGGTTTTTGATCTAGGGGTAGGTGAGGCTCAATCGGGATGCCTGGAACCTCCCGTCGTCGGGGGAATCCTGGCGCCACCACTGTCCTATTACGCATGTTTAGGCTCGCCCTAGTGTAGAAATATTCAGACTGACAGCGAGCCACCTGGTCATTTGTCATTTCTGTTCCTAGAGTGAAAAGCTGAAGGGATCCAAACGGAAAACAAACACCCACCAAGTGAAGGGGGGATTTCAACAGGCTACCCTTCGAGTGGGAGAGAGGGGCATAACTCTTGCCCTTATTTGTGTGTTAGGTTAAGAAAGTTCATAGTTGAAGGAGGCCCACATATTGGTTTGTGCCCAGTGCTCCCCGAAGGTAGATCCGCCTGGATAATTTTATTTATTCATATCCGTGGTAAATCTCTGCTAAACACTTCACTGGTGATAATGATGTTCTCTCCGTACCAGGGCGAGAAATCTACCAATTAATTTTATACCGAGCGTTCATAATGCAAACGACCCTTCCAAATGCCATGCTGTCTGTTAATGAACAGTAAACAATAATTGTCACCACGATGGGGTTTCCCATTCTAAAATGGGCCTTTCCTCCCTCTTAGGCCCCTCGTCAAGACTATCACATGCTCTGAAATCAGTCACTTGGGTACGGATGAATGGCAACAGGAGACTGGCCGGTTGGATTTGAAAGATTATCTACAGGGTGTGAGGACCAGACCCGGTTTACTGCCTGGAGAATGCTGAAACTCACCGTTCTGCTGACACTGTTCCAGAGGTTTTATGAACAAAGAGACAATCCTGAATATCTTGAAGAATGTTTAGTGCTGATGAACATACAGGGATCACACATCCCCCACACCCGCATACTGACAGCTTGCCCTGCATAAACGTAACAAAACTTGGTGTCAGAATTCTATTGGTAAGACCATGAGTATACCCCCCTCCCCCCCCCCCTTTTTCTGTCCTCCTCTTATCTGTCAACTGTTTTTCAAGAACGACTAGATCGGGCCATTCCAATGGTCTATGAGGTTGTGCACTACAGATGAATAACTTCCGACCATTACAGCACCACATCAGACTGTTGGCTGAAGACTGTATCAGTGGCGTACCCCCGGGATGGGGGGGGGGGGTTGGAACCCCTCATGACCCATGATAGTCGATGTTTTAAACACAAAAACTGACTTTTTTTGCAGTTCATTAGAGTTTTGTAGCTGTTTTTTAGGCAAATATGCAGCAGCAGTGTCTAGGGCCCATAATGTTACTTAGTTGCCAATAGGGCAGGTGAGGCCTTTATAGGGCCCACATCGAGTATTAATTTGCATCTTTACGCGAACATTATGTTTGTCCTATGTGACAAACTTGCCGGATGGGGTCTTTGTTTTGTTCCTGACAAAAGGTTCATTTTCTTTTGAGTCCACACCGGGTCAAATTTGCATACATCCCTCTAACTTTGTCAGAATTGATAATATACTTGGTGAATGGGGAGGTCAGTTGTTCTCCACAAAAGTAGACGGAGGGGAAGAGCAGAGAAGGGGAAGATAATGCTTTGTGAAACTCCAAGTGTGTTACTAGTTAGAAGGTATTTCAAGTAAACAATATCTAATAAGTAATACAAGTTTTTCTGGTTGGCTTAAGTAGCCACAGCCTTGCATCTATGGCAAGGAACGCAACACAGTTTTTGTGTCTTGTTCACTATGTAGTTAGACTTGGCATTTGATCTGACTGCAATCCAAATGCAGTTCATTAGTGGCTTGTCACCAATAAGCCTATAGGCAAGTTGTCAATCCACTTCTATGAAATATAAATTTTCATGAATCAGAATGTACAAACAGACTCACTACACGAACCATTGCAAAGAATCTTTGACTGGTGTCAAGGTATCTCACAGATTCTTTAATGTGCACTTCCCTGATTCCTATTCAATTTTTTAGGGTAGTACTCCGATCAAGTTGGCGTAGATTTACTTATTACTATTACTTGAAACAATGTTACAATGATACAAGTTATATTGTTTGTGTTTGATGGTTTGTTCTTCAGTGTTAGAACCCTAGTTGTTTTAAAGCAATATTTTCTTGTCGTATTCCCTCTTGTACAGAAAATTGCCTTTGCATGATGCGACATATGCAACCAATTCTATCTGAGAGTACTATTATCAAAGTTCATATATTTTGCAGCATGGAATCCCCCCCCCCCTTTTGAACACCGCCCTCCAATATGTGTCACTAGACACACAGCCCCCGCACTTATTCCAAAATCCTAGATCTGGCCCCGCTATCGATTCAACGAACTGGAATGTCCCCACAGAATCTCCTGTTAGGGGGTCATTTTGGTCCATAAATTTTGAAGGAATCGAGAGGGCAAATCGGGAAATTACAGGCTAAAAAAGGTTCACCCTCACCCCCTTTCTCTGCTCTGCTCAGCACTTTTCCTCAGCATCGTAAACCCAAATAAAATATCTTCCTGCCAACTCCCCCCCCCCCTCCTCCTCCGACTCAGAGACTGGCTTGGCAACCTGAGCAACACAAACTGCTAAGAACCCAATCTTTCTGTATCTGCTACTGTACTGATAACTAATCAACAAGTACATGTGAGTGGTTTTGAATTAATTATCTTATTTAAGAGCCGAGGGAAGTGTCTGACCATGTTGATAGCACCTATTGACCAATATCAGTCATCATTGGAAGGACACACTAATCCGGGACAGGAACGATGTCCGTAACACATTTTCCTAAAAATAGTGTCGGAGCAATTTGCAAGATGACCTGATTTTGGGGCCTATACCCAATGAAAAAGAAAAGCTGAATACTTTATTGTAGACATTAATATTATAGGCCTGCTATAGCAGGGTTTGAAAACAGTCAGAATGACTTGGCCTAAACTCAGTGGATAATAAGGTGAAAGTACACAAGTTTGCCTTTCTTTCAAATCGCCCGCCTATAAGCATACTATACCATGAACCATAATCTACAGTGCCCCCCAAATTACTGGGATTTCATGTTTTTACTTCTAAGCCCCACCAACTCATGTATATTGATCAAATCGCGCTGAACGCTCTATCTGCACCATCTACTCACTAATGGAGTCCCACACCAGTATGGGATCGTATCTCTCATCGTCTTCCACTTTAATATTGTTCTAGCAATTTTGATAGGCGATGGCATGTAGCAACATTAATTGGGTCCAACAATGTAATGATTCCCCTAACATTTCACACAATTCAACACACCACTCATTTCAAGTCTCAAAAAAATTTTGCTAACATAGTGAGCTTTCCTGCTGTCCCTAAAGTGAATGGGGTTTGACAAATTCATCAACTACTTCAGAAGTACATGATTTCATTCTGTAGCTAGTTCAGGTCGCATCTATCACTCACTCAATCACTCATGGAGCCACATCCACCCGTGCTTCCAATCACCTCCTCCTGCGAGCAACTATCGGGCTGCCCTTCCCGCCCCCCCCCCCACTCTCTGAGGTTAATCGCAAAGCGAAATGTTTTGGTTACCAGTGCCTCCCGATGCCCGGAAATAACCTCCATCCCCTGGCATTTTCGCTGAATGTACCAAGCTCCAAACCTAAGCTTTTTGTGATCACCAATTTGTAATCGGTGGAAATTTGAAACATTTTTGTTAGACCTTCGTTCTTATTCGCTGCCCCTTACCTACACTTTTGGCCGAATGTCCACAATTTCTGCTTCATACTATTTGGTCCCAGTGCGTGCTAAGCGCACAAATTTCTTCCTGAGTTTTCAGGCACAATTGGAACACAGATCTCACCAAAAAATTTGGGATATTTAGCTAGCTTTTAGCTCTACTAATTCCAACAACCATTATATTACTCATGTCGAAGAGCCAGGGAACCCGGCCCCTGCTAACATTTTTTAAACTGGGGTGGCTGACCTCTCCTTACAAAAGACAACACCCCCCTTACCCCCTACTCAAAAACCTACATTTCCGTCATTTTCATTTTTCAGATTCTTTCTTTTGCAATTTTTTATACTTTTTTTCTTGGGTTTTTTTTTTCATATCGAATTCGCGTGATTCCGATTAGACGTCCCCTGATTACCCCGGTAATGGTCACCCTGTTAATTACAGCACAAGGCAATGGCGCCCCATGAGCAAAAGCAAATAACATGAACGACGGTGCTTTAGCCAGGTTTTCTGGTGTAAGGGGGAAAAGTTCTCAGGTTTCCCACATTATGGACCGCCGGTCCGTGAGGGTAAAAGGCAAGGTAGCGTCCCTCGTCCCCTTTTGAAAATCCTGTCTGGCTGTTTTTTCGAGATGCAAAATTGTTTTATGCTAGATCAATGAGCAGAAATGTCCTGCTTCCATATTAAGCCACTTGATATATTACTTGCACGTCTTTTCATTTGGTCTTGATCAGGGGCGGCGATCTGTGTTGAAAGTATGGTGGGGACATATGGAGGGTAACACCATCTGAGTGCGGAGCGGCCCATGGGTTGGCGCGAAGCGTAGAAAGAAATTTTTAGTTTTAACGACCCCCCCAGATTGCAGAATCGGCACTTCTGGGGTCTATGGCATAATCAACACCATAAAACTTCATAATTTCCCCGAATTTTTTCATTTCAAGAAACATTCTTGAAGGACTTGATCGATGTTTTATTTTCCGTACAATTCGGGGCCACCGGTCCGGTTTGTTGACCCGTAGGTATCAAGACATTTTTTGTTTTAACAGACCACTCAGAATTGCAGGAACGACAATTCCCGCTCTGCATGCATGAGCAACGTCTCTAAAATTGGCCCCCCAATACTTTTCAAGAAACTTTCCTTGAAGGAACTCATTGTTGTTCATTCAGCATCAGTGGTCTCGCATAGGTAAAGGAAATGTTGAGCCTTACCAATCTCCCCCAGATTGCGCCGGACACGGTACTTCCACATGTATTATGTAGTACGGCAACCCCCAAAATTGACAATACATTTCTGAAATGTATAATATCAAGAAACACTCTTAAATGAACTGATGCTACTTTCTATTCATTACAATTCGCGCCACCATCAGTTGACGCGTACAGAAATAGTTTTACAGCCCCCCTCCCCAGATTGCAGGGATCGGCACATCCTGGGCCTTATGGCAGTTAGCAATCACTGAATTGACAGTTTAATTTCCGAATCTGTCGATGTTAATCTTACATTTCTTCATCGTGTCCTTCATTCCTACCATACCATGTACTTAGAGATATCCACGAGAACCCCTTCCAATTGGGTTGGAGCTGCCGCAGATTGAAAATTTTGTTTGAACATCACTTCGGGCATTTGATTTAAAGGAATTGAGCCAGTTAGCAGTCAATTTGGTCATTTTTCAGATTAGTTTCGGCTCAAATTTTTTGTCCGAATTTCTCAGGTCTCAGAATTGTTTCACCCGCTCACGAGCCTGTATAGGTCACACATCAATCACGTAAACCTCCATAAGGGTCGATCCCCTGTCCTGTTGTTTTTCGTCTACATATAGGTTTCATTCTTCTATTAAAAACAAGCCACGTAAGGCTGGAAACCAATCTGAACAAAAGGATAAGGGGGGTGCAACAGGGATCAAGTCCTCCTAACACAAATTTCCCGGGCTACCATATGTCACACACTTGACAACGTATGGACAAAAATCATACTTGACCAGAATCTATTATAAGTTATGTACACGTGGGCCCGCTTGTATTATAATGGAACGAAAAACATAAGATTTACCGCGCGCAGCGCGATTTTGTTTCTTTGCATTTCTGGCATGCTCAACAAAAAAATTAAACAATCTAATAAGAATGATGAGTTGACCTTAGACATTTCGTTTTGGCCAAGAATGTAACATATGCATATAGGGCGGGTAAGTGTATGAGGGTGCTGGACACAATGACCTAGAATCGGTAGGGGGCTCCGCACCCCGTCAGAAAATCTGGGGGTGCTGCAGCCACCCCCCCTTCGCAGGGGGCTGCGGGAAATTGCCGAGTAAGCAGTGACTGGAGAAAACATCCAAGCAGTCTGATAGCCTAGGCTACCTGAGTTCCGAACTCACATGTCGAGGGAGGAGGGAACGGGACGGAGGCTGAACAGTTTAGTAGGCGAAAGAGGTTGATTATAATTTTCCAGGTCAATGAGCTGACTGTTGTTGTATAAATTGCACCTCCAGCAGATATTGTATTAAGTTGGGGGCCATGATGGCAAAAATGGTCCATAGAGTTTTGCTTGCAGGGATGGCGCGAGAGCAACAGGAGGAAAATCACCACTAGTACACGGCAAAGCACAAAATTTGTCACTTTTTAGTTGCATTCAAGGCAAATTTGGCACAAGTAGGGACCTTTCGTTGTGTAATTGTTGTTTTGCAAGATATATATCAAACCCTAGTAGTGGAACACTGGACTACAGAATATTTTTTTAGAAAGTCACAAATCTCATTTGGGGGGGGGGGAAGGGGGGGGGGCACATGAGTGGCACATGGTTTTCGAGGGGAGTGATGCCCCCTGCCCCCCCCTTTAGTGACACCACTGACCCTCCCCCTGCTTCCCTCTACGGACCACCCTGTGGACCTGTCGGCGCCCTGCGCCTTCCACCCTACCATGACCCTCAATCAGCTCCACAAAGAAGGGTAGCCATGGTAAAGGACAATCTCCCAGGATTCAATCCAGATAAAGTGATCTAAAGCAATGGAAACCCTTTTATAAGCTGAATGGACAACAATTCGATGGGGGACATGATCCTAGAACACCTGGTTCGAATTTCACTTTAGAAAATGGAGCGGGCCAATAGACAAGAAAATGCAACCTGTGCAATCTGCATGCACTGAGGGTATGAAATATGAACTGCAGGGTCCTTAGCGATGATATGACAGATACCAGCAGGTGCATAGCAAACAAGGACCTGGATTCACAAGCTGGTACACAATGGTGTTTTTGAGTCGATAAAAGATTGCCCTCTCGAATTCAGTTTTATCAGGGCATTTCCTAGCTATCAAGGAAGGGTAATTGGTATTGTTATGCTACAAAGAGTTCCCTGATCGCTCCCGGAACGGGGATATGACCTTCTACCTTGGGGCTGATCACAGGATTATTCTATGTCTGCGTTATGTGATGGGGGGCTGGGACGCTAGCTTACAGCGTCAATTTTGCCACCGTTCCTTGCCATTAAAGGGAGATGTAGCTAGCCCCAACAATCCAGAACACCCCCGCTGTCATGCACTCTCTGGGGCTTAGAGAAGGGGGTTATTATTTCAGGTTGGGTTCATATACAAATTTGTGCCTCAATTTGCACCCTTCATATCTATACCAGCAGTGTCAGATAGAGAGGAATACATTGGGGCATACAAGGGGTGGTTGGTAGCTAGGGCCTAAACTGCCTCGTCCAGATTTAGGCAGGACCAAGATCGAAATTTGAGAACCAAAAGGAGACATCGGGGTAGCCAGAAACACACACAAGTGGTATATTGCAAAAATTCGGGTCCATCGAATGTGGAGAAATGTGCCAAAAATTGGGTATGGTTGCACGGAGTAGTCAATTAAGAATGACTATGGGTTTTTCAAGTCTGAGACTTGCCTGTTCTGTATGTTTGTTTGGGTCTAATCGAAGGAACAAACCAAAACACTTCTGCCCTAGAGCTCATGGTACACGTCCCCAAATCTATCATGTGTTAGAACTTTGGTTAAGGATCAGCACGGTAGGTCAGATATTCAGGTCGTAGATGAGCATGCACCTGGGATAAACGAACTAGTTCCACTAGACATGCAAAGAGAATGGAAAAATTCAGCCCGAGTTCATCCAACGTCAGAATTCACCAGCGAGGAGTGCATAATCATGGGATAAACACAATCGACCATTGATTAACCCCGTTCATTCATACAAACAAACCTAGTTTGTGTGTCGTGTTCCGGCCACTGTTTTACCACTCCATGATAAATGAGAACCCCTAATGAAATTTCAGAAAGTCTTGTACATGCACAAATAAATTAACAACAAAAATACACACATCTCTCGAATCCATTGGATAATGTAAGTAACCAGAGCGAAGTGCTAATGTCTACGTATATGCGTCAAAAATTGTCCATCCAAACGCGTCCTCTGTGAGCAACGTGAATTACATCGGGTGTGAAACATATTCCATAGCACGTGATGTCTCGCTCTACTTGTGTAGATGATACATGCACGGTCTATGACAATTACAACAAAAATCATTACACCAGTGAATCACCCGCTCTGATTCTACCAGCAGAACACCGGCACCGTGAATTATGCATGGTCAGCTGACTGAATTCAGCCAATCAGAGGGGAGTATTTACTACAGGTATGAATGAAACCACATTCAAACTAGGCAAGGGTGGTCCTAGACTTGGATACTGCACTCATTACAAGTGTGAATTATTTACAGCCCCTGGAAACTGAGCCATGCCTCTGCTGGTACCAAAGAGATTGTGCTAAACTAAAGGAAACATAATACTCGTCCTGCGGACCAAATTTTCATTAACTCTGCATATTGGTGAAGCCATTTTTAGGTTGTACCCCCCAAAGCATCATTGTGACTAAGGGGTGAGAGGGGGTGGTGGTGGAGAGGTCCACTGGAGCACCCATATTTTTGCCAAGAAACTAACTTGTTGGCACGACTACCGTTTTTTTTCAGGGAGGTCACACCCCCAAAACACTTCCCCTTCCCCCTTCCTGATAACTAAGGTGCACAGCAGACCTATCTGCCCCTTATGCTTAAAAACCTGGAAGAACGGACGGAGATCCGACCCAGCCTCAGCTAGGTGTTAACCATTCACTCAGCCTTGTTATGCCCCAACATAACCCAGGCCAGCCAATATTATCAGATAACCGAAGGCCTAAGAATCTGTATGTACTGTTCATTTTACAAGTGAGTTAAGATCTCTATTGGCATTTTAGCAGGTTGACATTGAGGTCACAATCTAATTTGATTACTGAAAATCAGCAACTTTAACCGCATACATGCAGCACAGGCATGGGCTGACTCTTTGTGAGGGCAGTATGCTGCAACTCGAATACAGGACACTGCAGTGTTAACTTTTTACCATTCTGCAGAAATGGGAAGAGCACGAACCAGTGACAGGGAAATTACACAGACATATTCCATACCCATGTCTTTTTTGATGGGGCCAAGTTACTTTCCCCACTGTGGATTCCGAGGGACCGTAGCTATGTCTGGGATTGTCTACATAAGATAAGTGAAACTTTTCAAAAATTCACTTTGGCACCCCATTTGAATATTCTTGCATTTTTACGCTTCCCAGGACTGACAATTTCAGATAGAATTCACAGCCAAACTAGTACCCGGGTTAGTAATTGGCCTGCCGTGCAGAGAATCAAACATATACGAGGCACGACAAGGGTGCAGACAGATAAATCTGCACTCATCAGCTGTGAATTCCTTCACTAGAAACACTGAATATAAGCCAGTTGGTGGCTGCATCGTGCAAGCTCACCACAGGACAGTTTGGGGGAATAGAAGAGATTCCCCACATAGCGATGTTGTTACTGCTTATGTCACCACTATTTGAAAATGCAACCAATCACCCCATGTTTTCGGAAGTTATGTTGATAAGTATGGGGGGAACTGATGACGTTTTGTGTTGGCAGGATTTGTAATTTCCATCAGGGGAGTTCGGAAAATTGTTCTGCACACTGTACCTTCATATTCGAACTGCCATTGAGCCCTCATGACCGTTACCAAAACAATATCATCTCATAACTGCAACCACGAACAGGCTTATTGCAATGCTCTTTGGAGATGGTTTGGGGTGATCAGCACATGCAACAATAACAGCCACATACATGCTTACTGCCTATCTCTTGTTGTTCCTCGCTCCAGTATCTTGTGCTGACCACCCAGGTATGACCCGACAAAGATTCAAACCTCAATGCCCAAAATTCTAACAGTACTTCTTACCCGATGGCTCACTGCCTATGATTGTGGACTCGCATTCTAAGGTCCATCAGCATGTCATGTCAACTGTATTACCCAGAGGCGTATATAAAATTCCAGCAGGGGGGGGGGGGAAGGGTTTTCCCTTTTGCAGTCGGCCTGGGGTCCAAGGCGATGGAGGGGGAAGTTTCGTCAGCAGATGCCACAATATGGTCCCCCGTAAAGCATCTCTGCCATGAATTCCATTCATCAGTCGCCTAACCTACTCAATCTACAAACCAACTTGAAAGCTTGGAAACCGACTTTCCAGCACTCAAAGAACAACTTTTTTTAGTTGAAGAGGAGTGACTGTGAGCCCTTACCGTGTCGAGCACATGTTGAGTGTACTTCAACCATATAGAGATTCACTTACTGACAAAAAATTTGCTCTCCTGGACGAGCCGATCATCTTATTGTAGTTACCAATATTCAGTAACCTTCGTGTGAGTACATACATACTCTACTAACATACTGTCCAGCGGCATTAACTAGAAAACAGTTTCCGGGTTCTAGACTACGGGGTTCTAACATATAGTAGGGCATTCTTGTTTTGGTTTCTAACCTCATGGTTCAACCAGCAGTAGGGCATTCTTGTACTGGTTTCTAACCTCATAGTTCAACCAGCAGTAGGGCATTCTTGTACTAGTTGCTAAGAATTCTAACCTCATGGTTCAACCAGCAGTAGGGCATTCTTGTACTGGTTTCTAACCTCATGGTTCAACCAGCAGTAGGGCATTCTTGTACTGGTTTCTAACCTCATAGTTCAACCAGCAGTAGGGCATTCTTGTTCTACTTTCTAACCTCATGGTTAATCAGCAGGGCATTCTTGTACTGGTTTCTAACCTCATGGTTCAACCAGCAGTAGGGCATTCTTGTACTGGTTTCTAACCTCATTGTTCAACCAGCAGTAGGGCATTCTTGTACTGGTTTCTAACCTCATGGTTCAACCAGCAGTAGGGCATTCTTGTTCTACTTTCTAACCTCATGGTTCAACCAGCAGTAGGGCATTCTTGTACTGGTTTCTAACCTCATGGTTCAACCAGCAGTAGGGCATTCTTGTTCTCGTTTCTAACCTCATAGTTCAACCAGCAGTAGGGCATTCTTGTACTGGTTTCTAACCTCATGGTTCAACCAGCAGTAGGGCATTCTTGTACTGGTTTCTAACCTCATTGTTCAACCAGCAGTAGGGCATTCTTGTACTGGTTTCTAACCTCATAGTTCAACCAGCAGTAGGGTATTCTCGTTCTGGTTTCTAACCTCATAGTTCAACTAACAGAGGGGCATTCTTGGCTTTCACTGGTTTTCACCCTTGTTGTTTAACCATCAGTGCCCATAGCTTTTGTGGGCACTGGAATTGTTCTCAATCATATGTAGCATCCATTTTAGTATACTCCTTAGCACCTAAATGAGGTTTTCAGACATCACCCCTGATCTTTAGTGACCGGCACGGTTTAGTATGAAAATGCTTCGACTCAACAGACTTCCCAATAGGGCCTTCCACATATGGTGCTCACTACTTCTCACCAGTCACCCCACTAGGTCCCCACAACTCCTATGATTAGAATGAGACAATTCAGAAGTTAGCTAGTAGCTAGGCAGAGCATCATTACACAACAGCAGAGATACCATTTCTAATTCTTTGGGATGATCTGACCCAGAGAATTGTTTCAAACCCTCCTCCTATTCCAGTGTGTTTATAATTCTATTGTTCCTGTACAACTAAAAGAATATGCCTCACTGATGTGAGATCAACTCTGACCATTTTCAATGATCAATCACGGTCGGATTCTGCAGCCCACTGATCTTCCCTTAAAGTACAATGGTCATGCAACAGATTACCTATTAATCTGGCACAGATAGAAGAGACATGTTAAAATCCCACAACCAAAATCTGGCATTTCTAGCATATTCCCTTGTTGAGTTATTCATTTCATTGAAACAAATTTCATCTCAACTAATGACGTCATCAGAAGTAACAAGGCCAAAGTCCCATTGACTCAACACTGTAAATGCTGATATTTGCACCACTATAGCCGGAAAATATTAACTGATTTTCATTAATGAAATTCATCTTCCATTTATGTTAACAAATTTTGTAAGTTTACAATCAGATCCCATTGTTAGTTCTCCTTCCACTAGGTTGGTAAAAAGACATGTTTTGGATTGACTGTATTACCCCCGTGTCCCCGGTTACTCTTGTGACGTCACAGGGTATAATGCACAATAGCCAGGAATTGCATCCTTTTCAACTCGAATCAGCTGATGACATTCTGGTTGGTGTTTCTTAATATGCTAATATAAGACACCAAAATAACAGGCGTTAAGGTGGTGTAAAGGAAAAGGACCCTAATATATCGCCCTAACTGACTTGGCAAGAATACACAAAGTGAGACAGACCAGCAAAAAGGACAACTCAAACCATGTTGATTGGTTTACAAAAATATCACGTACTGTAATTATCTCATTAGCAAAGATGTGCTGACCAGTATGAAGCACAGCACATACCATTAACAAATGAATGATTCATTGGTAGTGAAATCCATCTTTCTGAATAATCTATAGCGGAGCCCAAACCAAAATTGAAAAAATTTGGTTCTTACACTTTCTCAAACTGTGTATAAAATCTGTACAGGCTTACAATGGAGGGCAGGGTCCAGATTAAGAATTAGTACTGAGTAAGTGATGTAAAATGTGAGAGCCACACTGGCATAGATGCACAAAGCTGGATGAATGTTCAACACAAAACGTAGGCTGGAAAAGAAACTCAATGAAAAAAGTGTAGTTTAAAAATGTTTATTTAAAAAGCCAAAGAGTTCAAACAGAACAAAGGAACGCAGGTCGTTGTACTACCCCAGGCACTGAATAAATGAAGAAGATAATGATCTCCTCTGTTTTTCGTCTTTGTTTTTTCAAGCAGTAAAAAGTTGTGTTATTTTTTGTATTCAACTGCAATCTAGAACCTGAGCTACCCCAATATACCTTCATATGTCTCTGCATCAACATGCAAATTAATTAAACAGGTTTTCACAGTGCCTGGGTTCCAATGTGTGCAATTGAACATATATATGATTCAATTTTCAACTGAAATATATGCTCGAGGAAATGATCACACATGCAGCGACCAACTTTTTTGCCTCAAATATCATTCAGTTTGAAAAATACTGTCCGATTAATAACAATGATAGATGATGCACAAGGCAGGCCCAGGGGTAATACACTATTATGAACAAATGATCAGAACTGTGGTAGGGAAATACAACTAACATCTCTGATGCTTATAGTCCCTTAAAGTCACATTTCTTTGGGAACCCTAGATATAGAAGTCTGTGAGGTAACTCCTCTAAGACACTTGTCAGCAAGAATCAAAAACGGAGAAGGACTCGGCAAAAAAGGCTGGATTGGACATGAACTTATTGTCTGCTGTAAATCCTTCACAGAAGTAACGGAACAAGGCTATGCATCTTTCAGCAGTCCTTGATGTGTAGGTGGAAGAACATTTGGATTGCCAACCCTTTTCCAGTCCCCACTGTTGGGCACCCAACAGGAGGCAACAGAACCATTTGTGAAAGTTCTTTGGTGTAGCCCTGCCCCAGGGAATTTCATCTGCTGGATGGTAAGCTGATACTCTCACAAATGTTCTTGAAGGCCAATAAGGCCAATAGTCGTGTAGATATGACTTGACTATTAGTATGTTTCTATGTTATTGTATCATGGCAGCCAAAGCCCCAGACCCAATTTCAGCCGATTAGAGTGGTGATATTAGGCACACTCAAATCCGCTTCCCTTTGGCGTCATATATTTCCAGAATTCCTTAATGGTAAATTGAAATAACTCGGGTGGCAGCATGCTAGAACTTCCAAATTCAGGGTGTGGGGGTTTTGTTTTGTCCCTTTTTTCACCGATGTTAGTTCAGAGAATTCTGTTACATGACTTTTGTCATTTACCAACTCAGTTGAAGGTTAACCCGGCCCAAAATGTTTGTATGGTGGCAGTGAGTCAACAAAGAAAGACCCGGTAATAATCGCACTAATGGCAAATTAGAATGGGTCATTTTTAATGTATTGACCAAAGGTTCATCTCAAGGCAATCGGACTGGGGCATGACTCCTCACATAATATATCTAACCTGATCAGTCCTGTCTAGCAACAGTTGTTAGCCCACTGCTGTGTTCCAGTTGTGGGGCACTGGAATATGTACATGATTCTTATACAGAACTATCACATGCAACCTGTGGTTCCACTTTCTTTGTTTGTGTTTTTCAAGTCTATAGAAAAAGTCTGCATACAATGGGCAAACTGCTCAGGTTCATGATGGGGGAATCCTCAAGAATTACAAACCGTGGTCTCTGTTATAATGACAAATTGTTACTTTACCCCAACCTTTTGTTCGTTCTTTGTCTTACGAAAATATATAATCTATAGAAAAAATTGAAAAAGGAAACAAACCTCCACTTTACCACTTACTCTTACTATTGAAAATATGACAGAAAAATATATAATAGAACACTTCTATCCTATACTAATAATATTGTTAGTACAACAGATTATTTACAAGATGGGTTTTTTACCTCCGAAATATATGACAATATGACATTGGTCCCGAAGTGAAGATTCAATTGTTGATGAATATCATAATTATAACTGATGAAGTCAGCAGGGTAATCCAATTAACATTGCGGAAGGTCCTTCATGAACTTTCCTGATTCCCGTAAAGAAAAATGATTTTTTTTAAAAATCGAAAAACACGTTTCAGATTTAAGTCGATAATATGCATCTAATATGCGAGTTCATTAAGAAATTTGCAGTTAATACATTCAGGTTTTGTCCTGTATCGCATTACCTGGCATTGCAACCTTTGATAGCTTCTAATTTGTCATTGTTTATCCTCAGAGAGTGCAGAGGATACTACAAAAAACTTCAAATTATAATATATGAACAGGTTAAACATGAACAAGGTTAAATGAATCTAAGGTTGAATCAGGGTGCATTTTTACAGTAATTGGAAGTTTCATGTTATGCAAATTTTCGTTATATGTATTCTCAGGAATGGAAAAAAAACACAACCTGACATTCAATGTGCCGTTATTAGAGAGGGTACCAGTATTAGAGTAAATATATGGCAGATGGACCCCAACAGCCCACCACCAGCCGGATCATTGTCTCTCCCTAGTGATGAAGGTCCTATTTCCCACCCCAGTGTGGGAGTCTCTATTGTCTCTCCCAGTGATGGTCAGTGTCCTAGTGCCCCTCCCCAGTGTGAAGTCTCCTATTGTCTCTTCCGCATGATGACGTCTCCTGTGTCTTCCCAGTGTGGAGTCCCTATGTTATCTCACCAGCAGGGGTCATATTGTCTTCCCCGTGATGGATGTGTACCATTGTCTCTACCCAGTGGATGGAGTGTCCCATTGTCCCTCCACCAGTGTGGAGTGCCGGATTGCCACTCACCGATTGCAGAGTGTCATATTGCCCTCCCCAGTGTGGAGTGCCTAACTGTCTTTTCCCATGATGGGGTGACCTATTGCCCCTCCCCAGTGGCGGAGTGGCCTATTGCTTTTCCAGTGATGGGGTGGACCTACCTTGTCCCTCCCCAGTGTGGAGTTGCTGTTGTCCCTTTCCAGTGATGGGGGTTTTGTCCTATTGTCCCTTCCCTTTCGAATGAGAGGCAGGTAATAATATATTACTTACATTTCATGACTATATTATTGCTTGGCTTCCTACCAAGCACTCCACGGCTGTTCAGCGGTACCAGTTCTATGGATCATCGTTTGGGAAGAGCAGGACATGCAGCTTCTTAAGAATGACACAATGCCAGTGAGATTTTCCCTTCAGTGTGATAGAATTTGATCAACAAAGGCGGCAACCCCAGAATAGTTTTTTCAACACCAGTGCATGATAGTAACAAGAGGCAACTGGGTAGAGCAGGAACTGCTCATCTCAAGATGCCTACCATGATTGATTAACCCAATAATGCTACAAATCCTTTGCATGAGGCTAGCAACTCACGAATGTACACGCCATATGATAAACAACTATTTGCAAGTGAAACAAGCCGAACCTCGCACGTCAAACACCCTATTCACGGAGATCGCTTAGCTCAGCTGGTGGAGCTTCACACTGTTAATCAAAAGATCGTGAATTCAAATCCCAGAACAGACCGAGCAATTTCTGAGTGTTTCTTTTTGGCAATATCTCCATCACATCCCCTATCTTCACGCAGGTCTCAAAGGGGACCTGTGAGGAACTTGATTACACCGCGATGTATCGGCATCGGCTGCCAATCCATGTCGTTAACCCGTTCAGGGTAATATCTGTGAAGCACTTGAACACTATGACAGAAAGGCAAGCTCGATCGCCCATCATTCCAGTTGTAGTGTATATTAATATTATAGTACCTCATGTCTGCATGTCAGCTACTGCCATCACACTGGCATGTGTATGACACATCTGGTGCTAACCACAGTAATACTGCCACCAGTTTAGGATGCTCGGCAATGGTTGCAACTCTAGCCCTCTTCGGGCACTGTTTATCACAACATAGGACAGCAACATGGATAACATGGAATTATGAAAGAAGTATTTTAGTATGTGGAACAATGAACTAAACAACCAAACTCCATGCATACTGGTTAACTGGTTAAATGAGGAACTTCTTGACAATGTGGTGTGAGCGTGGCATGGGTAGATACCGCCAAGGACTGTCCCTGACATCAACTGATGCCAATACTCCTAGCTTTGCAAATGGATCAAAAGGATCTAATGTGCTGGAAACTTCCGTCTTCCTCTGATGAGATGAACAAACATAAAGAAACATTCGAGTTAGTTAATTGAGAGATATGAAATCAGAACTCGAGTTCCACTTCCTCCCGATCCCCCCCCCCAAGCATCTCGGACTCATCTTGATCACGTTTAGAGTTTAACCTCTGTTGACCTTTGCCTGACCCAAAACAATAGGGTCCTGTACTCACCATGGGGAAACCCCATACGATTATGAGCGTCATCAATCTAAGTGGGGTCAAGTTTTCATGATCATATGCTAAATGTGCCAAAGTATCTATTTTCAAGAATCCTCCATATGAGAAGATGAACCAACAGATGTTATGTCCTACTCATAAGGAAGCGCCTACCATTTCACTTGATCGACTAGGAATTATCTTACTTTGACCTCTGTTGCAGTTCAAATTCCAATTTTCCCCTGAAATTACTTGGCTTACATCAAAATCAATAGGTTCTTGTACTTCACATAGGTAAGCTAAATATTTGAATTGAGCATATTAAAAAGTTATTTGACTTTGGCCTCAGTTGACCTCATATGACTTCAGATCCGACCCCACACTACCAAGTATTGGCTCATCCATCAAAGTGTGGTTAAGTTACTGTGTAAACGAGGTGAAACTGGCCAAAGTAGCATAATTTACCACCAGTATCCCATTATCCCCCCCAAAATGACCCCAGTTCACACTGAAAAACAACAGGGGATCAGTACTTCTCATAACCAGAAAAAAAGCCAAAAGGCTTAGTGATTCCTTGATTGATTTTCGACTACTATGCCAGTCACAAGACGGATGGCAAAATGTTAAGCTCAGTATGGGTAACATATGATGTGTCTGACGAAATTCCTATTTTCCACAGAAATTTTGACACTATCTGAAAGCATAGGGTTTCCATACTCTTAATTAGAAAGTTACACTCCAATTTCCCATTTTTATTTAAACTCAAACATTCTGAAATTTATCGAATTTACAGAGATTTTTCACATCGGGCCCTTTTGACCTCCTCACATACCCCGAAATAATGCCAACCAAGTAGTCATTCATGTGTACCACATACGGGTTGTGGAGCTCCACCATCAGCTAAGTGGGGTAAGTTAAAATTTACCATGCTGTAATGGCACCAAAATATTACTCTTCCACAACTGTCCACCACAGGGTACCTTTGCCTCTTGATAAATAAAGCCACACACCTAATCCCAACCCTGGCATCAGGCAAGCAGACTTGATTTTCAAGTTTACAAGATTTTTGCCTTGGTTGCAGTGGCCTGCAGGACATTAGCCATGGACTCCACCTGGACACCAAACCAAAGGGTAAATGTAATCAACAGGGGGAAAACACACCAAAGTATGAGCTTTTCCATTAGAATGGGGGTAGAGTTAACATGTTCAGAAATGAATGTGGCCCAAATATTGATTCCTCACAAAATTGTTTTCCCCAACCAAAACGACACTGATCACATAAAAAAACAAGTAGGGTTCTTGTACTCCCCGAGGGAAAACTACACAATAAAATTCACCCTGCATTAAACAAAACCTTTCTGGACTTATTGTACTTACAAGAATTAGACTGTGACCTCTGGTAACCTCCCAGATAACCTCTGACCTCTGACTCCAAAAACATAGGGTTCATTTACTTATCATGAGGAACATACATACTGAGTATGAGATTCATCTAATTCCAGATGGAGTTTCCCCCAAAGTTATCATGTCTACAAGATGTAGGCATACACAGTACAACACCACACACACAGACTGTCATGTCTGCATTGATCTGACTTTGTCAAGGAATCGAGAAAAGTGCTTACCAAATTTCAACTTGATGGACCAGCATTCTGGACTTATGCTTGTTAACAGGATTCAAGACTTTGACCTTCTGGCCCTAATCCCGAAAACAAAAGGGATCATGTAATTGAACCCAAATTAACAAGTATGCAGCTATCATCAGAGTGTGGTCAAGTTATGTGTCAAAAACAAAATTCCAATTTTTACCAACAATTCATATTTTCTACCCAAAATGATCCCAAGTTCACCCCAAAAAACAAGTTAGGGTTTGTGTACTCACATAGACAAGCTGTTCACAACATTCCAACTCAGACAGGCCGTGGATATTCGAGATTCCATAGTTTGCACTGCAGACCGCAACTGACCTTCGAACAGAACCACAAGACAAAATGATCAGTACTCATGGATAGGGAACCCTCATACCAAGTAATAGCATATCCATCAAAGTGGAGTGGAGTTATGGGTGTTTACCAGCTGAAATTTGCAAAGTATCAATTTTTCACAATTACACAATTCCAAAATCCCCCCCCCCCCAAAAAAAGGAGCCCCCCCCCCCCCAAGTGGTGTTAAGCAAGTGTGGACAGATCTGTAATTCACACTTGCTACAACACTGTGCTGGCATGATTTATTCATGTCCAAACAAAGCTGATGATCAGACCGCAACTTGTGTATTTTGGTCAGATGAGTGAATAATTACATCAATATAAGTCCCTTCTCCACCTTTATCATGCTAATCAATGAGAAAAAAGTTGTGCTCTAAGAAGCAAATGATTTTTGGTTGTCGGTCAAAAAACTCCATTTCAACATCAAAACGAAACCAGTTCTGCAGAATTGTTGGCTCTATCTCAAAACAACCTAAGCTCAATAGTACTGTTGACAAGATAAGAATATCAGATATATGGATTTAAAGTAACTATCATTTCATTCAAGCCCATAGTTGTCCTTTAGAGGTAGAAGAGAGCAACATTGCCACGTTAGCAGATAATAATAGCAAGATTGACTAAAAACATGGTAGAGATGGGGGGGGCATAGTTGGACAGCAGCAACTAGAGCACTTCCTATAAATGATACTATTCACTGAATAAAAAAAAGGCCAAATTATTGACAAATTAGTCAATTACTTGAATCTCAGTGACCCCTTCTCTAAGTTTGAATATTCAATACACTAATGTGGACATGATTCATGAGAATAAAAGACCTTAAAATTGCATAAATTATTCAAATTGGCCACCAAGTTGAATGACCTCTAGTGAGTCCGAAAAAAAAAAATGTCAAAAAAGTTTCCAGAAAATCTGATGACCTTTCAAATTTGGCATAAATCATGCAAATAGACATTTGAATGACCTCCAGTGACCCCTGATTCTATGTTAAACAGTCAGGGGACGAAGGAGAATAATACCCATCAAGTTTCAGGAGATCCCAACAAACTTACAAATTCTGCAAAAATTAGGCACATTGATGGAACTCAGTGACCCTGAAACTTCACAAATTTGACTTTCTTGGAACCATTTGTTCTGTTATTAGATTTTATTGCTACAATCTCCAGGAGCAAGTTTAATACGACTAGCAAACACCTATGACCATGATGTGATGCAGGTTCAATACTAATACCAAGATTTATAACATTGTCAGTTGTGACAGCTAGGAGTGAGTGTTACAGTACACTGTGGAGTGAAGAATATGTGAGATGAGTAGCAAAGCTCGAATTGAAACGATACAATCACAGAAGTCTCAAGGATTTCAAGAATCCATCTCTCATGATGAGTATAAGGCTGGGATTGCCAATTTACAACAATTGAGCGGGGACCAGATTCAGTGGCCACCACCCCGGTGGGGTGAGGTAGTTCCAAAGGGTGGCCGGTCCGGCAAAAAGATATTGATGGGGTCAGTAATCGGTTACCAGTTTGAAATGGATCTGGAAAAACCACAACAATAAATATCTCAAGAGAGACAGTAATTGTGCCAAATCTGCCTCAGAATGAGATAAGCGGTGAAAAATTTTCAAGTTCGAGAATGTTACCTTTATAGCGGTGGATTTTGTCCCATCGCTTTTCCGTCATCTCCGCACCCCATGGAACTTTCTTACATCATTGGCCCCGTAACTAATAAATATCTGTGAGGTGGAATACTGAAATTATACAACATTCACATTGAACTTGAACATACAGTCAACCTCTTTTTGATTACTGAACCCTTTAGCCTCCGATCCGTTTCCTTCCTCTACCACGCGCGATTTGGAACTGCAGATGCTTCGGCTATCAAATTGCTTCGATTTTCAACGCATGTTTCTCAGGTGGTAAATGTATGACGTTCATATCATGGTTGGGACAGTTGAGCTAAAGATAGCTAAATGTCCCAAATTTGCTTGTGAGATCATGTTGTTCCCAGATGTGCCGGAAAACCCAGAAAAAAATTGCGCGCTTTGCGCGCACTGGTGAACATCAGTGTGGAGCACAAATATTAATATTTGGCCAATTAAGTCGGGGTGGCAGCATGGGGCAGAGATAAGAACGATCAGGGGGCTGACAAAATTTACAATTTTCCACCAATTACAGAATTTGTGATTCCCGGAAATGCCCAGATTTAAAGATTGGTTATATACAGCTAAAACGCTCGGGAGAGGGTCATTCCAGCTATATGGGGGGCTCTTCTTTACAGCAACCACAAATGTCTTGTACGCTCCGCGCCAACCAATGGTGGCGCTCCGCTAAGTGCCGTGCCCCCCCTTGTGCCCCAAGATATGAAAAGTGGTGACTCCACTGATAAGGAGGAGAGATTGTTTTAACGGTTTGTTAGTGGTGCTAGAGTACCTCAAATCCATACGGTCACCCGAAAAGTCCTTGGATAGTGAAACTGAAAACGTCAGTAGCTAATTTCAAGTTGTGTGAAGGCATGTCGAAACAGTCAGTCAGCTGATTTCAATTGTAGCCTACTCGGGAAGAGGGCCCAAATTAACGGCTTCAATAGCCTATATGCGCTGGAGGTATTTCACATCTTAATTGCCCAATTCAACTGCTGCGAAATGAAACAAGAGTACATGTTTATCAAATTGTAGGGACCTTGAAACGGTTACCTTCCCTTTTTTGGGTAACTGGAATCCATAATTTGAATATCATTCGCCAAATTAAAAATACCAAGAATGAGAAAATATGACCATAAATAGTACCATATTGCATCTAAGGACGCTTAACATAACACCCCTCACTTTTATTTTTTAAGACCATTCCCCCATATTAGTCTCCAAAGCACAGATTGGTCAAAAACTAATATGCCCCCCCAATCATCGGACCCTGGCGCCACCCCCTGGTTCTGAATATGTCCTATTTAGTTTGCAAAAAAATATTGGTCCACAGAGGCGAAAAAAAATATAAATAAGACAAACCAACACTGAATAGGCGGAATAAGCACATGTACCAATGCATATACGGATCCGTATCACCGCGAATGAATGATGTGGAACATATTGCTAAAAAGCAATCAACGAAAAATATGCATGGACTGCTGCATTCTTATAGTCCTTTTCGCATAGACTTGCAGTGTTTTCTTTCCTTCTGAAACAAAAGTTTGTTTTCGTAAATATGTGATTTCATATCCAGCCCGACACGCATACGCATCTATGGAATCCCAGCCTAATACGGAGAGAAGTTATACCACTTGGGATGACAAAGCGATCGCCTGATCCTTGGGGCTGTGAGTTGAAGGACTGTGCCCAGTGCAAATCATCCTGGAATGGATTTGTGGTTTATGGATTTCTGGTGATATGTCATCGGAAGGAACAGAGGGAACCTCTCTTCTTAGGGAGGATATATGAAAGTGCTGATTGGACCTTTATGCTGGAGAGATTGTCTGGGACAATACGGGTAATGGGCATACTGATCTCCAGAAATTAGAGAGACATGATATGTGACATGTCAGATGTGATTGCAGAACGCCCCTATAATACAAAATATGTCATTGATGGATATACGGCCCAATGGGTGAAACAAGTGGCAACATCATACCTTGATGTCACAATCAAAAGTAATTTCTCTTGGTCATTGCATAAAAAAATATTGTTAGCTTCTTTCATAGACATCTCCATCAATGTCATCCTAATACCAGAACTCTCTTTCGTTTACTGAATTTCCAGGGTATAATATTAACACTCATGATTCAAGAATATATCCCCTCCCCAACACTGTACTTGTACATGTCCCCTAACTTGTCTGGATCTACTTGATGAATTTACTCATGCCAGTCGCAGATTTATGCATTCACCCCATTAAGCTATATCTATTTATTAAAAGATTAGTGTTATATGCTTATTATCAGATGTATGACCGTTTTGGAGAACTTGTTACATGAGTATACAAGAACCAACTTATTAGATGATACTCATGTTTGATTTAAAGCCTACTGTCTAGTGCCATGGGCAATCTAGTCAATAAAGTGGGTTTTCAAACAGGTAGTCTTGCCTGTTTTCATTCAGCAATCATAGTTGTTTTCTGTTCAGCGTATGAGTGATGTTCACAACCACCCTGTTTTCAGAGATTGTAAGGAGCAATACGAATACAGAGTTAGCAGATCATAACAACTGAATCTGAAGCATATAGAGTGGCGACCGTTTACCAGCCCAAACAAATGACCAGCCTCAATTAAAAAATCATGGGATGAATGCTGACAATGTCCACCAAGTTTGTGGATATGTGAGTGAAGAAAAAATTTGCATGATATACAAATTATACAAAACACATGAACCGTCCCGTGTCCCTTTTCTGAGTGTCTTAGGACCAATGATGGACCACATCGAAAGTTTCTTGAACCAACAAATTAGTGAATGGTTATGCAAACAAACACATTGAATGACCTCAAAAAAGATCTTCAAGATTCCAGGACTGGAGGTAGATCGTATCTTCCAAGTTACTGAAAAATGCGACAAATTTGAGCACAAAGCCAAAGGCTTAGTGGTTCCTTGACAGCCTGACTTTTTTAGGAGAAATGGACGCTATGGAAGGAAAGGAAGTTTCGACCACTGATGCGCAGAAGGAACTTCTGGACAGTCATCTTCTCCCGCTTACATTCTGCCCCCCCCCCATGCTTTTGATTTATTGCTATCACAAACCCATGTGGCCGTGTGGATCTTTTGAGCTCTTCGAAATTCGCTGCACGCTAGCGGCATTAGGTCCATGCAGTGGCTACGGTGTGCGGTGTCATCGCTCAACGTATCCGTGATGCATCGGCGGGAGGAGGACGCTAAGCTGTGGCAAGCCTTGGGATCAGAAAATCTGTACCAGTGTGAGGAAAGCTTCGTCATACCCCACCATACATGAATACCATTGTTGTTGCGCTGGGCGTCCCCAGAAGGCTAGGTGGCGGTTGCCGTCTTTTTGCCTGGCAGGTCGAGGGGGTGGGCAATAACTGTATAATAAACAATAAACAGTGAACAGTTATATTATAATGAGAATCTGAGCCAGAGCTCAATGCAGTACAGATGTACACAGTAGAACTGTGCATGTGTTGAAAGATCCCCAAAACCAAAGTTCCCATCCTGCTGACAATAAAATTCACAAATCTCGTCCATAGATCGGGACCAATAAAATTTGGTCTGGCTGGTCGAGAGGGGGGGACAACAACTGTATGATAACAATGAACAGTGAAAGTATATATAATAGATCATAAAGTCAGAGTTCAAAGCAGTAAAGATATTCACAGTAGGAATAAAACGGGTACTTTGTGTGAAAGCTCCCTAAAACCAAAGTTCCCATCCGTCTGACAATGAAATTCCAAACTCACCCCTAGATCAAGCCCAATGACAAATTACCAAAGCATGGCGTAATCGGTCAGTTCTGAAAAGAAGGGACAGTCAAATTGGAGAATGCGCAACAACAATATTATGAGGATGAAACATGGCCCATTTTTTTGACTCAGGGGTCTTGATCATGAAATGTCTACTCTGGGTGATCAATGAACATGTTATACTCCTAGCTGACAGTGAACACATTCACATTCATGAGCAGACAATGAACATGCTCATACTCTGAGGCGGTTAATGAAATGCTCGAAACGCTTGACTTTCATGAACATGTTCATACTCTGCTGATCAAGAACAGGTTCCTTACTGAGGTGATCAATTCTATCTAGGAAGCCGTAGGCTATGATTCATACCAGCATGCACTATCCTTTCAAAATATGGTGCTTTGATTGTTTACAAACTATAAATCTTAGCGCATATCAGATAGGCAAACTGCTGATACAAAAGAGTTTATTAAATGAGGGGCATGTCATTCAAAATGGAGCTAATAGAACAGCTGTTACACAGAGTGTTTTCCAAGCTAATATTTGCATTAGAGTGCTGGTCGGTGACTTCCATTCACATGGTTTCACTGGCGGATGGGCTCCGACACTGCTGCTTGGGGGGCATCAATGTAATGAAGGCATCTGGCAGGTCTTTGGTAGACCAGCTGGTATTGATCCAGTGATTTTTGTTGTTGTTAGGCATCCCACAAAAATATTCGAAATATCTACGATCGGCAAAAAAATCGACAATGCTTATGGATTTTACAAAACTGGGTGGGGGATGTACACTACATTTGGCCTGCGACAAGAGGGGGTTCATTCTGTATTTAACGTATGCAATTTTGTCAAAACTAACGGATTCACGAAACTCGAAGATATGGACATACTTGGCCTGACAGAAATCGACCTCAGACTGAGTGTCACCTCCGAGAAATATATAATTTGATTATTAATAATTAATTTTGCAAAGGATGCCACACATGCATGAGCTTGTCGAGGGGACTACATTTGGTCTGACATGGATTGAGGTAATTGTTCTAAAGGGTGTTCACCAGTGAAAAAGTGTTCACACTGCAAATGCTCATTAGTTTATTAATACCTGGCGTGATAGAATATGGATGGCACTCAGTACTTTGCTGTGGTTCTGGGGTGATGGAACGAGTCTTCGAATGCAGCCCTACAAGGATACAATCAATCAGCAATAAGATTAAGGTTTTATACACTGATAAGCTGTCAACAGTTGCATTTTAATGTTACGAATTAGACGGTGTCAAAGGGCAGCCAGGTACCCACGCAGACCGCACTGCCCAAAGCGTGTACAGAACAATCTTTGGAAACCCTTACATATGATACTACTCATCTACAAGTCTCTATTCAGTAGCTCAAAGTCACAGATTCATCAGCCTCTACCTAACTTACTATTGTTTGATTGACATTTCTAAAAGATCATGCAAGAAGAGTGAATACTAATGAGCGTTGTGTGCGACCCACAACAGACCATGAGGGCAAGCACAGGAATTTCTTAGACTTGCATTCTTGCTGTTTGACACAACACTACTCATCACACTATCGATTTTGCGCATTACTGTGTTCATGACACAACATCAGTTGCACTTCATTGATTCTCAGCATATGCAAGGCATGACACAACAGTGGAACACACTCCGATGTATTCTCAGCATTAACTGCAAGCATGACCAACATTCATTGCATTTCAGTGATCTCAGCATTATTGAAGCATGACACATTGAGCACACTTCATGGATTCCCACATTACTACTGCCCAAAAACATGACACAACCTTCATTGCACTTCTAAATTCTCAGCTTACTGCAAAGCATACACAACTTCATTGCACTCATAGTCTGAAGCATTACTGCAACAGCACATGCATTCATTATTGTTTCAGCATTTTGGGGGCAAGCATGACACAACATTCACTGCACTGTTCATAGATGCTCTCATCATTCTGCAAGCAGACACAACATTCATTGCACTTCATAGATTCTGAGTGCATTACTGCAAGCATGGCACTGCATTTCTATATTGTTCAGCAGCATTTTGCGAAGCATGACCCACAACCCCCCCATTCACTGCACTTCATAGATTCTCATCATTACTGTAAAACTGCCAGCATGACACAGACATGCATTGCACTTATAGATACTCAGCATAACTGCCAAGCATGACACAACATTCCTCACACGTCAATTAAAACTCTCCACAGACTGCGCCAGGTCAAGATGGAAGGACGTGAGTCATGCTGGCCCAACAAACTGTAGCATAGCTGTCTAATTGGACAAATTTGCCATGTGAGAGATTACCTTATAAGCTATACCAGTGTAAATACTTTTGTTTTCAAGTACAACGCCTTCAAACATGATTCCATTCTTCCAACACCTCCTATTTGGCACTGGACATATGATCGATTCCACACGTTTATCATCATGCATTCTGGTGATGCCATGAGGCTCCCAGGAACCTCACAACAACCCGAATACAGTTTATGATTGCATGTTGTAATCATAGCAACACAATCAACACCAGCACAGTGAAGAGTACTCATACACAGGGGCAGGGGCCCACTCATAACATGGTCTGCAAACAATACAATCTATCATAGAGAGAGTCGGCAAGTGCCTCGTTCGACTGAGTAATTGAGCCTCTTTGATTTAGTGTTTTGCCTGTTCTAGCATGTATCATTTAGAATTGTTCATTCCATTTTAGAGACTGCCAATTCAATAATTTCTTCACATGTGTTAAAAGAGACAGTTACCAAAAGTTTTTGTAACCGTGTTCTGTAACATGTTGTTTGTGTTTTACTAACTCGGGTAATAAATGCCGCACAAGCGAAAACAACAGCCAATTAAATTGGGTGATAGGTAGCGCCGGCCGCAAGTATGCTGTAGCAAATAATACCCACTGTAAAACATACATTGAGAACAGAAAGCCAAAAGCTTACTGGTTCTTTGACTCGGTTCTGATACCCATGAACCAAAACACAAGCAGAAATGGTATAATGTACTTTTACAAAATGCACAAGACGGTGTTCAGTGGTTCTTCTATTGGTATTAGACGTACCAACTTAGAACCACAAAGCCAAAAGCTTACTGATTCCTTGACTCAGTTCTGATAAACTATGACCAACAAGCAAAAGTATAAGATGTACTTATAACAAATGCACAATGGTTGTTGAAATGGGTAACTTCACTAGACTTCTACTGGTAATATAGAAGTAAACCAATTTTAGCATCCATTGTGCATTTTGTATTAGTCTCATTCACTCACTCCTCCAGGTAATGCTTCTGTACTGAATAAGACTTGTCTGGGCTTGACAGCTTTGTCACCAAAATCAATGCTGCTAATCTACGACCTTCATCTCATCTTACATCCAGCATTGAAGTTGTACAGTTTAATATATATCTTGCTACAATGTAGTTCAGTTTGTGTAAGGGTAACTGTGATTCCTTAAATTGAAACAAATCCTTGAGTGTTGGGCTTATGTTTTGCGCAGGCGAGATTTTATCCACAGTGCGGCATTGGATTTACCTGTGGGGATTTCATACTTCTAAACGACACTGTGTTGATTTTCAATAGAAAACAAAGTATTGTTTGCAGGGTTTTGCAGTATGACATCATTGTTAGTTGGGATGCTTTTAGATCTTGACGCAATACCTAATTCAAAGGACTGTAATCCCTGAACAACCCAAGTCGTATTGACTTTTGGGTTTGAACGGACCGCATTGTTTTTCCTCCACTAATGCCTCTTATATTTCATCCTGCATTTGTCTTTTTAAAATGTATATTGCAGCACGGTAGGTAAAGGAGTTCTTTATGAAGTTGGATTCTCGATTTTGGCAAGATATGAGGATTCCTAGATTCCTGTAGCTTTCAACAGGTTTGCTGTGGGTTTACGAACACGTACCAGGGAACTTTATCCCAGGTTTGTGTTGAATTTTTGGTGGTTTTGCTGCGTGTCTCTCCTGAATTCAGGATGCAAATCTGGATACAGGCTCCCACCCTCACCCTTCGTTACAATGTACTACATTTGATTTACTGATTGTTTCACCTAGTTCAAGTAATGTAATATCTTAACGTTTTCTCTATGTGCAATCTTTTGAACAATTTTGTCTATTATGGCTGATTGTGTTCTTATTTTCTTATAGTTTGGATGGATGGTACTCCTTTTCTACATATATGCTATATTTACTACTGGTTTTAATAAATGGCAATGAACGAGTTCCCTCCCCCTTTTGGCTTTTTTCACTCATCCTCACCGTTCTCACTCTGGTAGTACCATTGACAAAGAACTCCTAGGCCAAATATGTTGCAATTCCTGGCCAGGGTCAGCTGGGTCTGTCGAAGAAGTCCCTCCTTCAAAGGCTTCCAATTGGAATACCTATGGAGTTGAGTTGGGTGCTTTGACATCGATTCTGACCTCGGCTTATCCTGCGAGGGCAAAGTTCAAAGGATCAAAGTGCACCCCGTAACTCTTATCGGGGTCAGAGTTCCAGTGAGAACTGCTTCTTGGCGGAGAGTATTCTGTGAGAGTATTGCTCCACATTGGTTCGGATGGAAACTGTTATAACTAAGAAATGGAACATCTGAAATGAAAGAACAGGATTCATGGAGGGGGGCCTCCTTCTTTAATGCAGTACACTCCACCTTCCTAAGGCAACTCACGAATAAGTGATTATTTCAGATTACAATGACAGCCCCTCTAATTGGATCACCCCATGCACCTTGTCATAAATTTACCAACTAACGAACTGTGAGTCTTTAGGAATAAAACAAGACAGCTTGTATCACCCAGGACACCTAACATACCAACTGAGAATTGTATGTCAAGACACAAGTACAATCCCACCCCCTCCCTTCCAGCTCGGATCACCACGTGTCATCCAACATCTGTAGCTGAGGAAGTGATTATGCAAGACGTCGTAGCTTGTATACCACAATGTCATCTAATTCGTACAGCTGAAGAATGTGAAGATTCCTTCTTTGAAACCAACTACACACAAGGCTAGGAGAGAAGCTTGGATGTTCAACCACTACATTCTTCCATCTCCTGGCTTCATTCCACATTTAAATAGGTCACTAATGTAGGTGGGTTCCATGCCATCCATTTTGGTTTCCATTCCGGCCCCTTGAATGCCAACAAACATATCCCGACATCAAGTTCCCTTTTCACCCCTGCTTATAATCATAAGGAGCCATGAAGTAAACTCACTGTCTAGGTAGGCGCTGAGCCTAGCTTCCTTCAGCTCTGCTACTCTTGGCCCTCAAAGTTGTGTTCTCTGCCTCAACTTATGAATCGACAACAGAGACAGATTAAGATAGTCGGTCCTACATACCCTTACAATTGTAATATTTTTCCACCTAACGAAAAGACAAAAAAACACAGGTTGCTTAGTCTCTTGCCATTTTTAAGGAGCCTCTGAAAACTCATCTTTTGAGGAACCAACCAAGCATGCCAATCAAAAGTATTGTTATGGCTTGAATGATCAGCACCACTACACACAATTAAAGGGGGATTTTCACACTCACAAGCATTCTGCCCTCTAAGACTCTCATCACCAAATTGTTTTTCCTCCCACACAGCATCTCATGGATGGACGTTCAGGGCTAGCAAGCACTGGACACCAGTCCACGCTGGGCAAGGGTGCAATCAAGTTTTTATGCACACGCTGTGGAACAGCCTGCTAAAAAATACAGTGCTGCTACATCTTTGCCATTTTAGGGCGCTTTCGAAACTCATATTTTCAGAAGTCCAAACAGGTTATTTTACTCAGATGTAGGTTTTTACTGATGTGTCATATTTCTGCTGTTGCCTACGCACAAACTGTACTACTACAAGCGTATAGTAAAGTAGCGGTGACAGCAAGAGATAAGTTTCAGTGAATGAAAAGTTACTAAATGGGAAGAGGTTCTCCTCAAAGGATGAGGAGAGGGTCTATCAGAGACTGTGTGAGAGTCTGCCATGCTCTATTTGAGTGAGACGGGTGGTTGACGGGATGAGATGGAGATACCGAGACGGACAGAGATAGCATTGGTGAGAGGTGGGGGGGTGCGATGGGTTGAGTGAAGCGGGGCGAGAAGAGGACAGAGGAATTTTGGAGGACATACTTGGTCTGGCATGGGAAATTGGGGACCTCCCACCAAGGCGGATTAAAGTGCAAGGTACAGGCATACACTGAGGAGGGAGGGCGATCAGATGCTGAGGACAGCACTCGGAGTTTGAAAGTGGATTGGACCAAGGAAGTGAGGGACGACCAAAGATGTGACATGGAAGAGGCAGGTGGAGGAGGTAATCCAGAAGAATGGTTTGCAGGGGGGGACACCCCAAATCGAGCAAGATGGCCAGACGGGGTGAGGCGATCGCTGAAGGAGTGGGATTAATCCAATTAATACTGGATGTGTTATGGGAGACAACTCTTTGATACTTTTTTAACAAACTATATTAGTTATACAATAACAGGGCATTGAATCAAGAGGGCTATAAAGCGCAGTCATTGGGGAAAATTCTATCAATCCACCACCCAAATTAAATAGCCAGAACCAACCTCCTAACCATCTAGATATGGCAATTGGGAACGTGAAGCCACGTGTACTTATTGTTGACAAGTTACAATATGCATGGTGATATGGTGTTAGGCCTGTACACAGGCAAATTGTCAGAGAGGGGGGGGGGGGGGGGGTCAATCTGTTTATACCTTCAAGCCAGCCAGGCCTAAGTTGTTCTTAGTAAGGATGACCAATGTGCTGTCCATGCATCACTAATCATCGGAGGGGGGCTATGGGAGCGTGAAGACAATCAACAGACCTTTTGTGGAAATGATTCAATTTCTGCATGGCCGCCCCGGATCACTGTTGAGGTTTGTTGGTATCATGGTACGCCAGATCGAACGCCTGCCCGACCGTCAGTGTGATATCCTCGGCTTGCTGGTGTGAAGAAAACATGTGGAAGCAGTTGGTTATACATACAGGAGCAATGTGGAAACGCTCTATGGAGGTACTGAGCACGTTTTAACTAACAGCAGGCGTGAGAACCAAAATTTCTATGACACACGTCTGCAAACGTACAGCAAAGCTTGTCTAGAGTTGATGATGGCCTATCCTAGTTAAACATCACCGAGGCCAGATGTTGACCTAAAGTGCAAAGGCATAGTGTTGTTGATAAGAGAGTCCAAAGCTAACACTTTGTGTGATTCAAAACTTTTAGTTTGATTACTAAGGATTGAGTTGGCAGCATAAATGAAACATTGAGGGGCTAAATAGTTAAAATTGTTAAATTTAAAAGTCGATTCACAGGTTCTTTCACAAGTACAATCTACACATTAATGAACTTCACAAGAACAAAACTGAGGAGCTAATTTAACAAGTACCAAGGGTGAGAAGGTAGCACAAAGTAATAGTATATTTGTATACTCTTATACAAGGATTACATCCCAGCACATGATTTTCCCATATGGCAAGATGTACGACACCAATCCAGGCCACACTAAATCGAATGAGTGATGGTAAATGGTTTCATCATCCGAATGAGTTTCCGTCTGATGGCGTCACTGGGTACACAAAGCATGAACTGGATGTCAGTTTGTCACCGCAAAGAGTCCACTGGCAGTTACTCTCTATAAAACCCCTGGAGAGAGAGATAGGATTTCATATCAAAGTGACATTACCACAGGAATCTTGCAATAAAATACTCTGTGGCCCGAGAGTCACACAGTGACTGTTACTGGAGTTATAAAAGGAACAAGCACCCTTCAGGCAGTGAGAAAACTCAGAAGCAGCTCTGAAAAGAGGTTACATGACCATCTCACGTTCAGTTTACTGTACTCGAGGATCTACATTCTAAGATATGTATGCAATGTGATGAACCAGAAAGCCTGAAAGGCATATAATTCCATGAAAGATTTGATCAGATGAAGGCACGTTGTGACTCGATGGGTTACAGCTTCTGACTTGGACATGGCCAAAACAAAAAAGATAGGTATTCAGTATGAGAACACATTTGTTAGAGTAGGAGAGTTTGAGGTTTTGAGCGGGTTTACCTCTTTGACAAGACTCCAATACAATAGGGTTCTATATCATTTGTGAGGAACCCAGAACCCAAGCAGACCCTGGGATCAATCCAGGTGGACAAGTTATTGCAGCACGGCATATCATTTCCCGGTAGTCAGTCAGTATTTCAGGATGCATCAACAACACAATTGTATTCCCAATAGTTAAGATATCATCCTTCTCTGCCGGTGTCATCCCGTGGGAACCAACTCCCATACAAAGCTGAGCACCATGCATGCAAATTGGTACCAGCACGGGACCGGCTCAGCAAAACACCTCTTCACAATACGGGGTAGTGGTATGCGGACAGAGAAACCAGACTCGAACCAGTAGAGAGGTAACAGCGGCCTGCGCAGAAACAACCTCTTGACCAATGACAGAAAGGGTACAGTGAATAAAACACAGGACTCAAACCAGTAGCAGTAGGTCCCAGCAAAACCCGATCAGAAACACCTCTTGACCATACAGACGGGTACAATGACAGAAAAAAACGACTCAGAACACAGTAGCAGTAGGTAACAGCAGGGCCTGCTCAGCAACCACCGCTTGACATCAAGACGGGTACAGTGACAGAAAACACAGGACTCAGAACACAGTAGCAGTAGGTAACAGCAGGGCCTGCTCAGCAAAACAGATGGAATAGCTTCACAGCCAGGGCTAGTGAGGTAAGGGAGTTCCGAAGGCTGCTCCTCCCTCATCTATCATGGCAAAGGTTACAAAGGGACACTGCTGTCCAGCCAAATGAGGGGGGAGATTTGTTCAACAGCCAGGCACTTGATGATCAGGAGTGGTGCATTGTCCAATATGGGGTAGGGTGAATGACTAAAATAGACTGACCCTTCTCATGACAGAGGTTGAAACATGACCCACACACACAGTGATGTTTTCAATGGAAGGAACAACAATTAATTTCACTTCCAAATAAGTATGACTGAAACCGGTATCATGATTACGCCAAATGTCGCTTAGGAATCGGGTTGTAGTTATCACAGGGAACATAGGTTATTGGTTACTGACACTCCTATGAGTTACCACAGCACGCTGCATTAATGTGCCTGAATCAATATATCGGGCACATTAGATGTTTACCACCAATAAACTTTCCTTAGGCTGGGCACACACACGCAGGTTGTTCCTCACTCCAACCTCCACTGAAGTTACTGCCGAAAGAGTACGCCTTTTCCCTGTTTCTGTTAAAATAGGCAAGTGACATTGAGTGTAATATTCAATCGGCTGCTATTTCTAGGCCCTGTATAGGTTTATTCCTTTCCTTTCCTTGGCAAGAATCCCATAAATTCAATACAGCGCTTTCCCTACTAATCACAGCTTCCAGCATGCTAATCAACCTATTTCAGCATGGGTTAGCCTATTTTCGTTTTACAGGTAACTGGTTCTATGTTTTACCCGATTCTCACTCTTCCAGTAAAATCACTCTTGGCTCTGGGTCAAGATCATTTCTTGCGATGAAGCACATATCTTCTTCTCCAGCCTTATCATCAGCACAGTAGGAGTATCTTCAGTGGGATGAGTGTAAGCTTACTGGAAATATAAAAAGAAATTGCCAATGTAAGACCACTGATCTGTTCTATAAGTTTTGAAGGTTTGATCATTACTGGGCATCACCATTTCCCATAGGGGGATAATATAGGGGTGCTGAGGCTTATAGCCCGCACATTGTCACAGGAGTAATGGTTTACTCGTTTCTCAGTGCGTTATTCTAACAAACGCTATTATATGATGGATTCAATCAATTCCTGAAATCAACCCACATCAGATCCAGAAAATTTAACGGACCATACCTACTTATTTGAGCGTAATTCTTCCAAGTTGGAAATTGGAATCATATTATGCGAATTAGCACATCCCGCTGACCTCTACTACCCCATCTTGTACCTTCAAATAATCAGGATCAAAGGTGTCACATCTACCAAGTTTTGTGGAATCCAACAACTTTCCAAAAATTGCATAATTATGCAATTATTATTACACAATGGCCTCCAGTGATCCCGACTTCACTTTTAAATTTCGCGGGAACCCTGGTAGAACACATCCACCAAGTTTCGTGAGAAACCGACAAACTTTCCGTGCTAAAACATTTGCATAAATTATGGCAAGTTAAGACCACTTAATTAGGCATATTTTAGCTGAAAATCTAATCAATTCATTTACCTGTGTCATCCAGGTCCTACATGCCAAACTACCTCACTGTAGCACATACGGTTTTCTTGCAAATCCTGAACAGAGCTTAAACCCTATTTACATAAAATAGAGCTAATTTACCCAACTTAATTAATGATCTTGCTGCCAAAATCTAATCAGATCGTGTACCATCAACCCCCCCCGGTGGGCTACACACTAATTTTGTCATAGACGGGCCTCACGTTGTGAGAAATCCTGCATAGATGGTGGAAATTGTGATTTTCTTGAGATGCAATGAAAAAAGACTTTAACGATATGCCTAACTGATGTCTGGAAAATTAATTATGCTCTCACTTGGTATTTGAACGGCGGGGAGTCTTCATAGTTTATATGATTGTTTAGGTCAAATTTATTTTGTTAGTTTTGGCATTGTTTCATTGCAATTACGTTACATGGCCCATTGCTATGATTTCTTGATGATGAGACGTTCCCAGCTATGCATATGAATGTGTGTACACTTCGTTATGGATTTTTGCATTGGGCCTGATTGTGCATCTTACATACGCCTATACAGTTCCGGGGATCAACATCTACCTGTAACACTATGCTATTTTAATCCAATACTATGCCCATTTATTTTTGCTGAATGCCAAGTTTTCATGGGGACCGGACTCGGACTCGACAGAAGACTCGGACTCTACTCGGACTCGCTGTTGAAAGACTCGGTCTTTGACTCGGACCGAATGCTGAGGACTCCGTCTTGGACTCGGACTTCGGCTTGACTGGACTCGACTCCAACAACTGACGCACACACACACGCCATAGTGACCACTCGCTGAATGGATTCAGGAATTAGACAAAAACGATATAGTTCGATCAGAGCTGAGAGTGTCTAGGCATATTCACACAACAACAGTGCATAAGTTTTCTGCCATGTTTATCATTTGCTTAAATTACAACTGAACTATGTAGCAACTGAAACCCACGTGCAGCTAGATCACAATTTTGAATACACCGCTCAATGTTACACCAAAATGTTGTTAGACAATCTCTCGTTAGATATCCAAGACATCACAGGTAACCTCTGCTGATAGAGGTGTGTATTATTCATGTTTCAAACGTTTACTCATCTCAAAACCGACGACTGTGTTAGCCCTTGCCTATTGTAAAGAGAGCAACCTTTACATGGTTCGCATACGGCAGGTTAGTGACCCAGCAAACATTAGTGCTATTTCGAAGGCGACTTGACCCGTTTTGAGAGATATTTGGCCTTGTGGCAACCTATTGTTTCATTATCTGGGATGATACTTTTGAGTTAGCTGCATATTTTTTGCTTTCCAGAGTCCTGAGATTGAAAGATGAGCACACCTATCCTTGTCATTTTGGAGCCAACTAACTGGGTTTGTGATGCTTGCAATTCGAGCATCCTCATAGGCGGGACTGTACAACCGTCACCCAGTGTATATACTATGGACGCAGTTGTTTTGGTTTACACAACAGTGCTGTGATCGATCGTTCATGGCTATGTTGACTGTCATGTATTCTGAAATTTTTTGTTGACCACACATGTGTCCCATATCAACTTTCTGAACAAAGGCTAAAATTCACTTTGTGAGTTGGCTTGTACATGGTCATTACAGTTACTATGGCGCTCAATCAGCTGAAACAATCAAATTCCATATATTCTTAAATTCTCCTCATACCAAATATGCACAGCACCTACCCTTGATTTGAATCGATATGTCTCGATTCAACTCTGCTGTCGGCCAATCAGATGGCAGGAACAATGAAGGGACTTTAAAATATCAGGTTCCTAATTTTATGTCTGCACTAGTCTCAAAGTCCATAGCCTGTAATGGATTTCCCTGACATCACTCAGGTGTACCAAAGCATAACAATCCCATTGGAAGCGCTAACAAGTCGCGTTTGTCCTGTTGAATTCTTCCATTTACTTTTGATGACTTTTCAGATTGATGAGATCAGCAGGGTGAGGCGCCTTGGACTTTTAACAGGTTAGAGTTTTCTCTCTTTTATTCTCCATATGCCATTTATTGTTCATTCTTTCCAGAGGTACACAATACTGTTCTGCATTGACTGTGTATCACCAAAGTTCTTGCCCCACCCCCAACCCTGTGACGCAGAAAGCAGGTTTCAATAGTTTGGATTGTGCCTGACCACAACAACGATCGAGTGAAAATCAGTCAAAACTTAAACTGCCTGGGACCCATCAATGACAAGTACTTCAAGGGTCCGCTCACATTACCTCAACCGTAAGGAATAGGAGGGATGAGACAAGCATATTTTGGGGGGCCTTTAGTTCAAGAATACCGACATAAAGGGATTCTCAGAGTGAACCAAACATTGAAAGTCTAGTGCACACAAGGGAGAATTAATACAGTATTTTTTTTTCCCTTTTAGTTATGGAGCGATTACATGTAGATTTCTCCCCCCCTTTTTAAAACTGGCTCCCATAGTTTTGTGTGGAACACTGAAGAATTAAAGTGGATCCAATCTTAAGGTCACTACCCCTTGAGGAAGGTGATAGGTGCCCACACTTGATCATACACGTGCTGCTCCTGTAGTGCTGCTCTGTAGACAGGCCATTGTTTTCACCACGTTTCAATTTTTCATGTTATATGCACCATCCAGTGAGGGCTGCCCCTATATACATGGCCAAATCAGATTTTATTCGGAGTAAATAGTCTAATCATCATCTCTGCCTGCACGTTAGTTGCAGGGGTCCAACCTCCATTGGAATCTTCACCACCTTTCACTTTTCGGCAAATTTCTGTGAAAATTAGTCACAAATTCCACAAAACAGTTATGGTTGTGAATCGAGAGCTAAAAAACTCACCCATATTGCAACCTTGCACCTTACAGCTTAAGGGCCAGGTTTGATTACGGAGTGCAAGAGAGAGTACTAAATTGCTTTGTCTCTAAGACTGACAATTTTTTAGGGAGGATGGTGTGTGTTGGGCGGCCAGATGTGGATTCTTCATAAATTGCCCAGGGTTGCTAGATTTTGTGGGTTAAAATAGGGGTGCAATGTTGCGAATGTACATTGTATGAGTAGTGCATAGTCGATTCCAACAGTCATAAAACGGATTAGTGGAAGAATTATTGATTCAATGAAATTGATTAGTGGGAGATCAACTGATTTCAACCAGAACGCATCAGGAAAAGATTCCATTCAAATTTTTGAGAGTCAGAATCACCTGCCTGCAAATAAATATTAAGTGAAAATCACTATTGGGGTGAAAATTTCATCTAAGAAGGATCTGCAAACATACCATTGTTTTACTGGGCTCTCGAACATGAAGAAGCAATAGACTTGAGGTTCAAAAGTGCACAATGAAAAAAGCTTATAGTTAATTTATGAACCAACTAAGTTTTGCCGCTCGCCACATTGTTTTTATGTGAAATAACAATAGCTCATATGATTGGATTGCTTCTTATTGATGGTTGTTTCCTTGTTTTCAATGGTTGGCTCACACACTGATTCTGTTCACAAAAAAAATCCCATTATTATATATACCTGTACTCATGCACTCTTCAACAGACTACAAAAATATTATTATTTGAACCTATCATCATATTGAACTTTAAAGTGATATGCTCGGCTGCCTTTTATTGATGTTGTTCCTTGTTTCAGGTGGCTCACTACACTGATTCTGTTCACAAAAAACCCAATTATAAATACATGGTACGGACTCCCTCTAAGGCTCAACCTTAAGAACTACATGGTACTCGCAAGCACCTTCAACAGGACCTATAAAAATATATTTTCGCTCACCGAATGAAACCTATCTCTGTCTGACAGCACAGAAAGTTACCATATCGCATGAAAGGCACTCTCTGTTTGATCCATATCTGCTATGTTCCAGGGGAAACAAGATTATAACGCATAAAAACGTAAGAAATCCTAATAATTATTAATTAATACCCCATTCCAAGACTGTTGTAGGACTATGCTGTTGAATTTGCCATCACTTTGAACCAGAACCCAATTTTAGCTGAAAAACCCAATGCAACTGTCTGAAGACAGCTTGTAAATAATGTGCTGATAATTTTGGTGAGAGTATTATAATTACCAGTACATCATATCGATGTATTATGAATATTAATTCAGGACACCTGATTCATAAGTTGCGGACACTGCATTCCGATTCGAATGTCACCATAGCATCATGGGAATGGGAGGGAATATCATCCCTGCAAGATGGGCACCGATATTACTAATGGTACTTCCAAAAAAAACATGGCCAAAAAAATAAAGGATTCCTAAAGCTGGTGTATCACTGTAAAACGATAGATTTCAAATAGGCTCACATACGGTTAGAGTCTCTAGAAAATTTACATCAAATTTTTTATCATGAACTTCATTTCTCCAGCCTTGAGTTATCACAAATAATGATTGGCCAGGTTAGGGTAGGTAAGTTGTTTTGCTGTTGTACTACTAAGATCCCCAAACAGTTTAATGTTCAAAGAAGTATGAATACATAATAATGTCAGTACACATCATTGTTATCATTATAAAAAAAAATTATTTCTCCCTGTTTCTTATCAATATAAAATGTTTTTGCTACTTAACTGTCATTACATTTTTTTTTTGCCCTGTCTCAATAGGTCTTATTTCCAATCTGACGGTCTCTCATTCCAAGATAGCTGTCACGAAAAACCGCAAGAACCCATTACTGGTAAGACCGCCGCAAACAGCTTGCAAGTATCAGGCCATTTATATAGCATGCGGATAAAACACACATTCAACAACATGAGTGGACCACTTGACGTAATGACATCACTTGAAAATTGTGTGTTGGAAGATTTTTGGAACATGCCGGGTTTCCTGTGGGGGAACATTTCCATTACAGATACACCATGTTCTGATTTTTCCAGATTCAAGATTTGGAGTTGACTCAATGCCAAATCAGCAGTGCGGGAGCTAGGCCAGAAACGGGTGAATGTTGGAATTCACCCGAAGGAGTGAAAACCTATGGTATAGTCTGCTACTCATATGTGCGAACAGCTGCAGCACAGTCGTTTCAACAAACTGTGGGATGTTCCGACAAACAGTGTTACCTAGGTAGGTTTCGATTAATTAGGCAAACTATCAGAATAACTTAAATCTGCTAACAGTGGTAGATTTAGAATTCAGTAATAAAACCCAGTCATTGTGAATGCGAAAAATACGAAGAGAGCTCAAGTAGGCCTGCGAGACTTCGGCGTAATATCGCCTGGCTACCATTCCCAAAGTGGGGAAGTAACTCCAAAACGAAAGGGCTACAACGGGACTGAAACGTAACTCTCAATAGCATGCACACAGAATGGCTGTATTTATTACAAGTGATTGCACACAGGCCTACAGTGGCAGTTCAAATTACCCACGGCAAACGCTGGCAGCAGATGAGGCTACAAGGCAAACGCTGTCCTGTATGTGTGTCACGAGTTTATGTGGCAGGGTATGCACGAGTGACAATTAAAACGACTGGCCGGGATATGCTTCGGTCGGGGAAACATTTGAAATTGCAAAAAAATCTCGTAAAACAATCGGTGAACTGGTTAAAAGCGCCGGTAAATTGTAGAGATTGGAATTTTGTCTTTCCAAATTTCCGTTCTTGTTTGGTGGTAGCAGGCTTATAGAATTCCTGGGCGATTCAACGAATTGCGTGGTAATGTTCCTCCTGGTTCGAAATGAGGATGGCGAACTCATGTATAATAATTATTCACTATTCGGGGGAAAATGGGCTTTCACCCGTTTCTGCCCTAGCTCCCGCAGATCAGTGCGGACATCTGAGGGGAATATTAGCGATCTATGTCTAATCAGCATTACATTACCTTGTTCTGTTTTTCTTGGATACCCAGATCTTTTGTTGAGAATTGTTCAATTCGACTCCGTGGCTTGGTACCCGCGGCTCTCTGTAATTGCTGGTTTTTTTAACGCGGATAAATGGACACAGACAACACTCAAGGCCCAATGGCTTCAAATGACATTTGCACTCATCCCAAAACAATTTTGGACTAGTAATATCATGGAGAACCACATACCAGGCGAGTTAATCAAGCTGATTAGGTGGATCAATTATTGTTCACAAGCCAAAATGGATCAAAATAACAATTTTACACAAGTATGGTCAATTTTTCCCGAAGAATGACACCCCCCTCCCCAAAGTCACACCAAAAACAATCGGCTCCATGAACTCATAATGGGAAAACCCATGTGAGTTCATAGCAAGTATGAGCTTCATCCATTCAGTGGGTGGGTTTTCGATCGAAGCATTGGGATCCACAACTGAATTTACCAAAATATCTATTTTTCACACACCTTCCAGGACAGAAATGACCCTAATCCAAACTGAAAATCAAAACCAGCATACCAAACTTATCTTTTAGACTTTCAGACTTTTGACCCTCGTTGCTTCTGAGACCTCTGACCTGAATTTTGCATAAATTATGAATTAAAATTCATGGTGTTTTTATTTGGCTGATGAATTAGGCAAATTAAGACCACATCGAATGACCTACAGTTCCCGGGATTCATGTAAAACTGAAGGGACTGATATAAACCCTATATAAACAAGTTTTGTGAAAAAACCGACCACTTGGGGAGTGATGTGTGATTATGCAAATTTTACTACTTTGAATTATGCAAATTTTACTACTTACATTTATGCAGTTTATTCTACCTGCTATCTGTACATTGGACGCAAACAAAATCACTTCAAGGTTCGTACATACTCTTGCTAATAAGTTTTTAAACATCACATAAATGACCACAATACCCTGTCAGTTCAGGATATTGTCATTGGTGGCTATAATTCATCAACATGCTACACCACCCCCAGGTTGCTAATGGAGACCGGGGATGAGTGGTTAATCGAGTGGTTGGAAGATATTCAAACGTACCTTCACTTTCTTGATTGCTTCCTTCACAAAAGCTCTGCCACCGTTGGGGCTGCTCACTTCGGCATTCCCAAGGAACTATGGAAAGGCAGAGAAAACCCCAGATTCCTACATTCTTTTGCAGTGAGACAGAGCCAGTTAGTACAGTGAACTCCATAGCACCTTTGAAATATTAAGGAACAGCATTATGTGAAACATTCGTTGGACAATAAACATTTACAGGAACAATGTCAGGGGAGGGACATTGATTGACTAACTGATAACCTCCAAGGAGGTTTCATAGTGATGATCTTCCAGGGTACAGTTATGCTTTCTCAACATTCAAGCCTTCTGATATCCACTATTCAGTCATTGCCTGCAGATGAATTGCCAGAGTCACTGCTGGCACATTGGCGAGGGAAACTTGATGGTAGTTGCAACAGGGGTGGTTGTCACTCAGATTACGGGACATCACAGAGTTCCTGAGGTGTCAGGACAAAGACCTGAATTCTGAGGCTGTGCACAGGCCGAAGTGCACGGCAGTGGACACCAAAGCTCCGTTCAACTTGAATGTCACCCCAAAGAACATAGTGACTAGGGGAGGACATTCGAACACAGGCTGGTGAAAACGGACCCGGTAAAAACGGAATGGTAGAGCGGACCAAGGGAATGCGATGGCGCAAAGGAAGGTGCTCCCTCGGATAAATTCCCTGTCAGAGAGCGGTTGCTGCAACTTTGGCTAGGAAGGAGAACCGGAGACTAACACAAGACGAAGCAGTCAGTCGCAGTTTCATTCTGTCCATAATGCGAAAAAGGAATGCATGATTCATATGATCCTTTCTTTATGAGGACAGTTATGCGGAAACTGTACACATGTAGTGATGCTACATTGTTACGGATACCACAAAAGTCTAGATTGGAGTGCTCATGCATACAAGGTTATCATGTCAATAGAAGCATTTGGAATCCCGTAGTCGGAGAGGAATTAATGTGTGAAATCAGGAGGACACGTGCACGACCGACATGCTACGGCAGCTGTGAAGGCGACCCGGGGTTCGGTCACCGCACGCGGAGGGTATAGTAAATTGGAAATTTAGTGAGAGGGAGGGGGATGAATAAGTGTGTCCGATGTGGGAAAAGAGAAAACAACGGCCAAGGACTGGGAAGGATACCAGCTAGTAACTTCCATGGGAGCAGATTCTGACATCGCAAAGCTGGAAAAAAAAAAAAACTACGGGTGTGATGCTCTGGCAACCCCCACAGGCTAACTGACTGGACCCCATGCCTCCCCCCCGCCCCTCCAAAAACATCACAAATTTATGCTACCAAAAGTAGTTTGTCAGTGTACCTTTAGTGTTCAGAACCAGTTTTGAAAGTGTGCCTCTATTAGAGTTACAAAAATCTAAATCTTGCAGAATTCATGTGTGCTTCTATTAGGGCAGTGGTTTTCAAACTTTTCAGAAGACTGCGCCCCTTCCAACCATTTTTGAACGTTCATGCCCCCCTTCCCACCTTTTCCCGCCCGGTCAACCATTAAAAATTGACTCAGGTTTTCAGGGTTGTCATTTGATCCTAATATAATCAACAGTAAGTATACAAACATGTGGCATGCTAAGCATACCATAGACTCTGAAATGGTGCTCATAGTGTTAGTCGTGGTGAAGGGTGCTTGGTGTCAGAATCTGAATGTTCTGGCGTGCAATCTGAGTAAGGAATAAGACGCGATCACCCCCCTTCCAGTGATGTCAAGGCTTTCCGCTACTTGGAAAGCAACACGATGACCGTGCTGAATTCTCTTCCACGAGTAGATGTAGGAAACGCCATAAGTAGAAGTTCTGCCTCCTTCCACAGCAGGGTATTCCCTCTTGTTCCAGAGGCCAGAATGTCCCGTAGTTCATGACTGTGATAATCTGGCCTTTGCCTCCTTTTGGAGGATGATGATTCCATCCTGAATTCACCCGCTCTGACAGAAAACTTGAATGGGTTTATCACGCATGCTGGCACTGAGAGTTCTATCATGGTCTCTGAACGCTGCTTCATAACTCCCCAATCTTTTCAAGGTGGCCACAGTAGATGAGCATCATCTCAAAATGTTGCCCCCTTTGCCAACTGGGGAAGTGGTACATATCTCTGTGACTGAAGCGTGTCACGGTAACCATGCTACCTTGCTTATGAATGGCCGATTACTTTCTTGGCTTTAAAATCAGGGGCCATTGTCCACCCTTGGAGTTGTTTTGTTTGAGCATTGGTTTCGTATTTCCAATTGTCTGTGATCAAACATCAGCAATTTTGGTGATTCTGTTTTATCTTTGATCTTATCTGTCTATGTATATACATGATATGTCTATTTTCCTATTCAATAATTTTGTACATTTCTGAACTCTTATGCCTCTATCTTAATTGTCCTTTACTGGAGCAAAAAGTTTTACTTACGTTATTACTTACTTACTTACTTACTTACTTACTAACTCATGCGCATCGCACTCCATCCACTGTTCTTCTGACAGCTCATATCCACTTAAAAATATCCCCTAAAACTTCCTCCCGAGCGCCCCCCTCCTGAGGGCGGTAGGGACCCCTTTGAAACCCTGTAGGGCATGAGGCCTCTATTGGGATGAATACTGTACCAGACACGAGATCCCTATTCAAGGCGGGTGTACTGTCGCTCAGAACACTCAGGACGTGCCGTTTCCATTTCATTTATTTGTTTCTTCAGTCCAACTGTGGACTGTGGACTGTGGAAGGAAGTGATCTAAGAAACCCTTATGGGCTCATGTAAATAGTCACTACTCCCAAGTGAAAATGATTAGGAAAATGAAAAGTGATAATAACTGTAAATGTGTATAAAGTAAACAACCCAGCTCCCCCACTTAAATCCTAGTGAACAACTTCTACCATAACCTACACAACCAAAAGCCCTACCCCTGGCACCCCACCCTTTCACTAAAATGGCTATAGTAAGAATAATATTATCTCTTTAAGTATTTTGGTAACAACGCCTTGAAACAAGGTGATTGTTTCGCAAGATTTTCATTCATTAGTTAATCGTTCCCTACTTGAGTTGTCTGATGCTGTATAATGTAATATGTAAGCCTCAGAATATCTGCGGCGTGTCTGGTATTGTACTGATGTGCAGAATTATTATGGGTGTAAAATGAATGAAATTTTCTCAGGGGGTTTTGTAAATCAAAGAATTTACAAGTGTTTTTACGCTCCATGCCCAACCTATGGTGGTGCGACTGACCTTGGGGAGCTCTACCGGCACTGCCATCGATCCGGGCAAAACCTGCACTTGGGTTATCTAAGCCATCCCTGTGGCTTCTACATCCACCCATCATATGTCCCCATCATGCAAGTAGGTCATTTTCCATTTCCCCCTTTTCCATTCCCCTAATCCATTAATTTTATTAAATTTCCCAGGGCAGTACTTTGCTGTCATCCCTGGCAGGTAGTTGCCATCTGGGTGTGGGTTGGGCAAGGGGATTCTCTGTCGATCTGAAGATGACTTAAGGGGAGACCTGGACCGTACTGGAACCTTTACGAGTGATACGATATAACATGCCATGTTTACTGAGGCTAAAAATACTCAACCTCCCTGCCCAGCCTGGTGGGTTATAATGGTAAACATGGCACTACTAACCACTATATTGCCCTTCCCCTTCACGCATGACCCGAGGCAACCCCGGGCCCATCTGGTAAGTTTGAACAAGCTCTTTCTGGGGATGAGAGTGTCACATGCTGCGCATCATGCTGTGGGGGTTAAATAGGAGCCAATACTCCAGGGGGTAGAAGGAATTGATAGGCCCGCTGAAAACTCATGGAATTCCCCGGCAAACTGCTACAGAGCCAATGACGCAGGAGCTTTGCTACTTTTATTTGCCGCAGTTCAAATGTGCAGAGTAGAAGTGGTATCGCAACATCATAAAATCTACTTATTGAGCTGTGATCTTAAATCTCTCAACAGTGGACACTGTCAGCAGCAGTGCCATAGGAAAGGGAATGGGGGGGGGGTGGAATGCCCCCCATTTTAATAGAAGTGAGAAGAAAAAAATTTTCAGAAATATTCGCAGTAGGCGAGAGTTGTTCATAGGGTGGGTGAGGTTAACTTTTATGGAATTACAGTGACTACAGCACAGTTCACCCCCAGCTGGATTATGTTCCCACATTTGGGGAGGAGCCCTCGACAGTCCTTGAAAATCTTGATATTCAGAGTGCACAATGAGGGGCCCATGGGCTATTATCCCTCGACAATACATCAATAAACCCCCACAGGTCCTAATGAAATTATAAACCAGGGGCTATTTTTGAGGGGGGATAGGCCCCTTGGGTCTTCACTTGGTCACATTAGGTCGGTGGCCTAACTAAAAAATGCAGCGAGCACATTTTCAATGTTTTTTGTCAGACTGAATTCTTGATATCGAGGGTCACGATAAGCGGAGCCAGGGCTATATCCTTCTTAGGATGATACATCGATAGCCCAGGTCCTAATGAAATTGTAGAACACAGGGGCTATTGTCAGAGGGGGGATAGCCCCTGGGGTCTTCACCTTGGCCCATTAGGTAGGTCGGCCTAACAACATCAAATTGCAGCAAGCCCAAACTATTCAATGTTTTGTCGCTGACTGACCCCTCAGTGTATGTAGTAATGCACGTGAGCTAGGTTCCATAGCTAGCCACTGGGGTGATTTACTTATTTGAAAGCCTGGTCCTCCTCAAGCAGAAAGTCGAGGAAGTGTCAGAGCCCCTGGTGCACCAAATGCCCCTGGTCCCATGCCAGAGTCCACAAACCAGGGGCTCTTTCTGTTGAAAAGTAACCCCAGTGGACTCATTCCCTTTTGATCCCTGCCGGATGGGTGTCAAGGTCTCTACTTTTCTATTGCTTACATATTCGGGCAATTGCTCCTTGAGGCCCTTTCTTATTATGCCTTACCCGTCATCCCACACTGTTTGTAAACTAACTGCAAGCAGCCTGCACTTTGGTATCTAAGAACTAAGCCATCCTGTGGCTCCTCCATCCAACCCCATCCAATGTCGCCCTCCTGCCAAGTAGTTCCACACATTTTCCATTCCCCTAATCCATGTAAATTTATAACTTCCAGGGCATTACATTTGCTGCATCCCTGGCAGGTAGTTCCATCTGGTGTGGGTTGGGCAGGGGGATCCCTGTCTATCATGAAAGATGACTTAATAGGGATGACCTGGACCGTACTGGCACCTTAACGAGTTATCGATATACATGCCATGTTTACCATGAGGCTAAGGAATAACGAACGTCCCCGCCCATCCGGTGATTGAAGTAGGTGGTGACCAGGTTGTCACTGAGGCATCAAACTGAGTATTTCGACGTGGGTCGCCGCATTTGCAGTGGCGGACAATAGTACCCGCTGGGACACAAGAAGCCCGAAGAGGTATCATAGCAAAGAAGAAGAGGACGTCGGAAACAGGAGGAGGGGCTATATTTACCCCCACACAGTGTGGCAGCATTTGACCTCTTCCTCTCTCTCCGTCGCATCAGTATGAAAACACTCTTGATGGGAGGAAAGTTCAAATCCGCCATCATGCTGTGGGGGGTTAATAGGAGCCATACTCCAGGGGTAAGACGGAATTGATAGCCTCGCTGAAATCTGAATCCCCGGCAAAACTGATACCAGAGCCATGACGCAGCTAGCTTGCCTACTTTTATTTGCCGCAGTTCAAATGTGGGGCAGAGTAAAGTGTATCGCAACATCATTAAAATATAACTCTATTGAGCTGTGATCTTAAATCTCTCAACAGCTGACCACTATCACAGCAGTGCCATAGGACGGGAATGGGGGGCGGGGGTGCTGCCCCCCATTTTCATAGACGTGAAGAAAAAATTCAGAATAATTCGCATTTAGGCGAGAGTTTCCTAGGGTTGGGTGAGGTGTACTTTTATGGAATTTACAGTGACTACAGCACAGATTCACCCCCAGCTGAGTATTTTCCCACATTTGGGAGGGCCCTCCACAGTCCATTGAATCTTGATATCAAGGTTCACATGAGTCGGGGCAGCCGTCATGGCTATTATCCCTCGAAAATACATCAATAACCCCAGGTCCTAATGAAATTGTATAAACCATGGGCTATTTTTGAGGGGGGATAGCCCCTGGGGTCTTCACTTGGTCACATTAGGTAGGCCTAACTAAAAACTGCGCGAGCACTATTTTCAATGTTTTTGTTGGCAGACCTGAATTCTTGATATCAGGGTTCACGATCAGCGGAGGCCCAGGGGCTATTATCCTTCTAGAATACATCGATAGCCTCAGGTCCTAATGAAATGTATGCACCAGGGCTATTTTCAGAGGGGATAGCCCCTGGGGTCTTCACTTGCCCTTAGGTAGGTTAGGCCTAACAAATAAATGCAGCAGCACTATTTTCAAGCTGTTTTGTCGCTGACTGACACCTCATTTTATGTAGTATCACGTTAGCTAGGTTCCATAGCACTGGGGTTGATTTACTTATTTGAAGCCCTGGTCCTCCTCATGCAGAAGTCGCGAAGTGATCGAGCCCGCTGGTCCCACCAAAATAGCCCCTGGTCCCCATGCCAAAATCCACAAACCAGGGGCTCTTTCTTTTTGAAAAGTAACCCCCGTGACTCCATTCCCTTATTTTGTCCTGCGGATTGTGGTCAAGGTCTCTCCTCTTTTCTATTGCTACATCTTCGGAGCAATTCTCCTCTGGGCCCTCTATTATGCTTCACCCTTCACCCACCCGTGAATCAACTGGCAAGCAGCATGCTGGATTACTGTTTGCATTCCTGCAACCTGCTCCGCTTCTCACTTCCTCGCTTTCGTCAGTACCTCTCGCCTTTCCCTCTACCTTCAACTGTTTAGGAATCAACAAGGCTGTCTCTCACAACTGCTTGCCATGTTCAAACGTGCAAATAGCGATTTATTTATAAAGTTTCGTTAAATAAATTCAAGAGGGCTAGCCCTTTTCCTTGTGTGGGGTTGCGGATCCCTACTTTCGAAGCATCCGAAGATTTTCATCGGATAAAAAAATCCCCCAAATGTTTGCAAGGTTCAATAGCAAAATTTCAAATTCTCCTGGCGACCGACGGATGGTTGCCGTGGCCCGAAGACAAAACCATAATTCCCTATGTGGGGAGATAATAGTTACACATTCCAATGAGCGAGGTGGTGTCAACATTGCCTACCTAATGCATGTTGACAATTCACACTAGCACCAGTTCTCCAAGCTGTCGGCACATCATATCTCTAAACTCGGTACTGAGGACCTGTGCAATGATTTGTTTACCCCCAGATGACCTAGGGAACACGGTTTTATCAGCTTCCACGAAAGCCTGAATGAAGCCAGAGAACTGGGAAGTGAAGAAACAGGAGCCTGTTATACTGGGTAGTGAGACACTCACTGTTTTCTTGTCATTGTAATAGGATGGATGCAGGGAACTCTAGCACCGTGGGAAAAAAAGTAGATGTTTAATTTACAATCTGCCATTAAACCGAGTGAGGATAGGCAGTTATCACAACTGGAGCATATGACCCATCTATACAATAAAACATGAAACAAGTAAGTAAGTAGAACGTTATTCATCCCAGAAGGGAAAGTATAAGCTCGCATGTTACATATAGGACAGATACAGACAGAAAGAATGGCCTACATAAGAGTTTACAGTAATAAAATATAAAATTTTTTAAAAGATGCAAGAACGGAAAGATAAAAGGACTACTCATCAAGGTACAAGGTGTTGCCAACCAAAAAAGTGTTCGCCTGGTTGCGCGATTGTGGTTTCTATATTCACTACACCAAACAACCAAATAGTTCATGCCAGGGACCATCGTCATGTCAAACGAAAATCACATATTTTAATATAACACATAAAAAGTCCTAAAAATTCCTTGAAAATGACTGACCAATAAGTTTCTCTAAACTACAACGTTTTAATCACATAGCCAACTCACTTCTTGACCTGAATCCGGCTTGAAGTGTATCAAATCCCATTAGCAGCCCGGGCTTCTTTTTATTTTCCAAGAAGCACAGGACATGCACCCCCCCCCCCCCCCCCTGCAGGAAGCAAAACACCCTAACCGCACACCAACAAACTATCCCCACGCAGCAGGTCACAAGATGCCCCACTAGATATTCTTTTAGGAACTCCACAGTTGTCTATATATTAAGTGCCTATTTTGACATATAAATTTGACATATATAAGCAAAACAGTAACAAGGACATTCCAAGTACCAGGCCTTGCATAAACAAACATAGGTGATGATTAGCTCTTGACCCCTGTAAGCCCCTATAAAATATTGTTGGCTGTCAGTGAGAGAGAAGGGTTCCTATTCAGGACATTATGCAGACATAAGGGGGGGGGGTTCTTTTTTTCGGGGGGGTGGATGGGCATGCATCCCAGGCAAGAGAGAGGAGAGAAAAATGTTACAGTAATTTTGTAGGTCTAATTAGGTCACGTACTTCAGAAGAAATTTTACTGTTAGCACAATTCCCATTGAAGGTGACGAAATCCGTAACTCGTGACGCCAACTTCTCTCTCCGATTACACAGCCCTCTATAACCTTCAAAACCTTAATTCAAGAGCATTCCAATCCACTACAATGTTGAAATTTCATCAGTATAAAAATGATACTTGTAAGCCTTGATGTCTGACATAATAATTGGGGGAAATCATCACCTGTTTTTTCCCAGCCTGTCTTGTTTTGAAACATAGTTTTGTCAACAGATAGTGTTGCCACTCAGGGCTCACTTCGGCGATCCTATCATTCATATGGACAGATGCAATTACATTACTATGAGAAAATCCCGGATTACTCATCACTTAAGAGTGGCAACGCAAAAACCTTGTGCAAGGTCTTGATCAAATTGTGATCAGTGAATTCTGAAGAGATTACTGACTGATTCTGGGCATATTTTTGTAATTCTCACTTGCCAAGACCAATATGGGGAATAAATGAGTTCCAAACCTTTTCTTAACTACAATAATTGGTCTTTTTGGGTTTATTATTGAAATGCCAGCTTTCATGAAACCGAAGTTGAAACAAAAAGTTGGCCGCTTAGTCGCTAGCCTACAAAACAGCCTAGGCCTCGGTTTGTGAACGCAGGCTTTAGTACAGGTACTAAAGCATGCTAGTCGCCGCTAGTCATAATCACCTAATAAAATTGGTTGGTAAAGAAGTGTTTGCTCATAACCGCATAAAATTTTGTCACAGGAGCTATGTCACTCGTTCTTCATGGCTTTAATTCTACGAAGCTTTATATGATGGAATTCAATGTAATTCATGAACATCAAAAACATCAGATTCAGAAATGTTAACAGACCCTACCTACTGAGCTTAGCAAAATTCCTTACCAGTTTTGTAAATGGGGAATAAATTTCATGCAAATTAAGGCCCATACACTGAAGCTTATAACATTCAGTGAAATTGTCACGAGCTATGGTTTACTCTCCCATGCTCTATATCACAGAAGCTATTATAATATGGAATTCCCCTCATATTCCTGAACATCAAAACACAACCGATCCAGAAAGTTGAACGGCCCATAACCACTGAGTTTGGCGAAATTCTTACCAAGTTGGAACTTCGGAATATATTATGCAAATTAGGTCATACATGACCATCTACTGACCCCATCTGTACCTCCAAAATGATCATGAATCAAAGGGTGATCACATCAAGTTTTTGTGGAAATCCACACTTTCAAAAATTGCAATACATATGAAAATTAGACACATTAATTACTCACCAGTGACCCCAATTTCACTTTTAAATTTCTGTGGAACCATGGTAGATTCACATCTCCACCAAGTTTCGTGAAACTCTGGCAAACTTGAAAAATTCGCAATTATGCAAATTGAGACCCGATTAAATAGCATATTTTGAGGCTGAAAATCCATCGTTCATCTACGGTCATCAAGGTCCTACATGCTAAACTACATACCTGTAGCACATACGGTTTTGTGTAATCTTGCTAACCAGCTTAAACAATGATTAGCTAAAATAAGCTAATACTTCAACTTTGATTTGAAATTTGCTGCCCAAAATCTAATCAGATCGTGTACATCCACCCCAGTGCTACACACAATTTTGTCATAATAGGCCCCACGGTTGTGAGAAATTGCTAACGAGAAAGTGTGACACACACACACACCATAGGGCCTAGTCTCTTCCTGAATTTCATTCAGGGATACAACAAAATTAATATTAAAAAAAAAATCCATGTTCATCCCGAAAATTTAACCAGAATCAACACCAAAAACAATAGGGTTGTCATACTCTTCCCGAGAAAGTCACTCACCAAATTTCTGCTAATAGCCCTAGCCTTCAGGACCAGGCATATTCACAATAATTCGAAATCTGACTTTTGGCGACCTCAGATTACTTCACCTGCTCCAAAAATATTTAGAGTTCATGTATCTCTTAGGTTAACACATAACACAGGATGGTTTCATCCATCCAGATGTGCTCGAGTTATCGTGTGTTCACAAGCCAAAATTGCCGGAATTCATTTTTACACAATTTTTTTACCAAAAAGTGATCCCCAATAGACAGATGTATACCATTGTCACTCTGATGGACAAGAATTATGATTATTGTTTACAAAGTAGTCAAGACTGTCTACCTCTGGAGACCTCTGAGACATTTTGATGTGACCAGCCACACCATTGGGATCATGTATCATTATGGGGGGAGCTTCTACCATCCAGAAGGGTTAGGGTTTGGTGTTAGGAAATAAAATGACCAAGTTTGCAATTTCCCAAATTATGGCCCAGGTGACAACCAAAAAACAATCCCAAAATTTTCAGGTACGAAACGAAGAGAAACGATCTAATACTTACACCTTGCCCGGTTCATTTTTTGGGGGGCCCACTAATCCTATCTGGGTATAATTGAAACCCTATCTCAACTGGCAACCCCTCTGTCCTTTTTCCCTTTCGCCAAGGCGTACATATGAATTGGGTGTGAGGAGTGAAGTAGACAAATTTCAACCCACGATCAGACTAAGCATTCCGGAATTGCCCATGTGTGACAATGAATTCAGACTTTGATCATTAATCATTAGGGATTGACATCAAGAACTGTTGTAACAAAATTAGCAGAAGATACCCGATTTGCCTTATTTTAATATAATGGGCCCAAGGCCCCAAACAGTGCCTAAGCCAACATTCTGAAACCCCCAAATGCCAGGGGCGTAGCGAGGGTTTGATGATTGGGGGGTGGAAGAGGATGGTTTGCCGACGGATCTGGCAATGGTGACATGATATGGGGGGGGGTTAAGGGGATGGGGTCCCCTCCCCTTGGTAAATTTTATATTAACGGCCTTCAGATGCAATCTGGTGCAAATTTCCAGTGAAGTTTGGCGTTCAGTAATTACTCGAACCCCGCTCACCACGTAATGCGGGACCCTTTCAATTGTAACGCCGAAAATTTTGCCCGATGTCTAAACAAACGCCCGATTTTTACTGTAGCTCGTGAGTTAGAACGCAGACCCCCAATACAAACTGCGCGACGGAGAGCGCAAAAATTGCACTAGGGTTCTATAACAGATGGTTTGAACTTATTCTGTGCCAAAAGTTGGGTAGCTTTTTTTTTTACTAATTTTTATTTAAAAAAAACTGGGGGGCCCTCTATCTCTCACCTTGTCCTTCTAGCTCTGCCGCTCGCAGATTCCCCGCCTAAAACCCACTGTTTCATTGTTTTAATCTGGGAAATTCTTCTTAAATTAATTGTTTTCAGCAAAATGGTTTGAATTTTTTTTATGTTTATCGGGAATATAGGACCAGAACCAAAACTTTCAAAGAAAAACTGTCAGTCTCATGGCAAACAAAATGTCAAACGCTTAACGCCTATTCCCCCTTTTGCCGAATGAACGAAGACTCGGGCACTCGTAACAATTACACGCAGCAACAGGCCGCTCAAATTTATGTTTCGCCGGAGTGCCATCTCTTGCCGACGCATAATGTCTCCCATACTGGTGCACCAAAACTTGTTAAGGAGGAGAACTTTTGCAATTTTTCCACATATGGGCCCCTCAGGCCCACACTGGGCCCTGGGTCCCCCAAATCCCTGGGGGCCACCCTGAAATGTACATCTAATAGTTCAACAATTATAACCGAACATCAGCATGGTGCAACAAATTTGTAGGCTACAAGAATTTTGACAGATTTTGCCGTATTTCAAATAATGCGCCCTTTGGCCCATAATGGCCCTGGGCCCAACATTCCTAAACAACCCCCCCATGGACCTCTTACCCAAGGAAACATTACTTTTACTGTTGAGAATAAGTTAATTGAGGCCTTGTGGGGAGTAGATGCATATCAAGTTACCATTGTGTGAAATTCATAAAATGGGTCCCTCGCCCGATTGGGACTTTGACCCCAAAATTTCCTGACGCTCCCGAAGGTACAGCCTGATAGACCATCATTGTGCACCAACATCAAGCACTGCGCACAAATTTGGTAGAGAATATCGTTTTGGCATTTTCAACTTATTGGTGGTCCAGTGGGCCCCTTTAATACCACTTGACCTTGACCTTTAGGTGTCAAAGATGACCCATCCTTTCCAATACACATTGTGTGACCAAGTTCTGGTCGATATTCATTCAAAGCACGAATACTTTGTGGCCCAAAAATCAAAGTTTACAGCTGGATAATTAAAATTGGCATGGGCGATCCCAATAGCTTCAACCCATAGCTGGTTTTGGCCTAAAAAACAAAAAGAACACATCTTTCCCCCCCCCCCCCCCACTGTATTAAATTTATAAAAATGTCACATAATGGGATCTTCACACATCGTTGTGTCTTAAAAAATGTTTCAAAACCGAGACAAAAAACAGAATTGCATTGATGTTTTTTTTAACGGTTTTATTAAATATTTCATCATATTGTTTCTGGATCTATTGCACATTATATATTGTCCGAGCACTGGCATACAGTACACTCCTCCACAAAGCGAACTAACATATTTTTCCCAATTTTTTTGTACTTCATAGTAGAGATACTAGCTTTACCACTAGTATGTTATATCATCCAAGACGCCTAGACATGATTTTGTTATTGTATTGTCATGAAGGAACAACATGTTTTTCTAACATTGTTTTTTCTTTTCCCCACCATTGTCTTTTTTTTCCCCTAATTTTTTAAATTTTATGGTTTTTTAAAAAAAGGAAGTAAATAAAAAAACCCACTGTTTTTTTGGATACAAGGCAAAAAAAAAACCAAACAAGGATCGCTCCCCAGGTCTTCGCCGGGTTGCCGATGCAGTGTTTCCATTTAGTCCCATCAAACAGTTACAAGGAATTAAGGTGTTGTGCTTTTAAGATTTTGTGGTAAGAGCCAGTTACCACCCTACTAATCATGATCAATGTGTCCACATTCGTAAGGGACGGATTAGGCCAATTCTACTGAAGAGTGAAGAAGTATTTTTTAAGTTTTTTGTGGAAATGTGACTAAGATCAATCCCCCTAAGTTTATGCAAAGTAGACACATAGTCACTGTACTATTGACGCATTTGCTCATTCACATATCTCCAGAGCACAACTTAATACAGGGAATTAACAAACTATCAACATTTGCATGAATGGACATTTTATAACCCACTGCATAAACCCCCAGTTACTCGATTCCAGTTATGTTAACATTTGGGGGAATAAACGCTAAGTAGACCATACCAAATCAAGCTTCAAGGAAATCAAACCAACTTTAAAATGTGGGAGACACCATGCAAAATAGACACATTGAATGACCCCAGTGTCCCTCCACCCTATGTGATAATAATATTTTCAATATAGTGATAATCACAAGAGGCCTCTATTCAAAAATAGTGTGCGATGGAAATGAAAAAAATCTGACGAACTTGGAATGTTGCCTAAATTATCAATTAGATGACTCAATTACAATATTTACCTGAAAACTAATCAGTACATCCTACTTCGTATCCCGCATCTATGTCCAAACCAAGTCCACCATAAGCAACCTACGGTTCATCTTAATCTTGCTAACGAGGCCTTGAACGCTAGATTACCTAAATACTAATCACTCTTCTAACTAGACACCGCCTGCGGTAGACCCCACTCATAGATCCCCACTTTGCCAAAACCCGTTTTCTATTTTTTTGCCCTTAACTCCTTAAATAAGGCACATTTATTCAGACTCCTTTAACCACGATGACCACCGACCACAGAGGTCAAAGGAGTCAAGAGTTCACACACCATCAGAAACCAAATTATATCACAATGGCTAACCGTCCAGCCTTCACAGATATTATTCTCCCATTACGCACTAAAGTCTGTTTTTGACCCCTACTTGACCTTGAATGCCCTTTATGACATTGCCTTTTTTTATGGAAAATTGGTAACTCTCCATTTGATACTCACTCCTATAGACATGTTGGCATTTCTGATAACACCCCAGTGGCTTATTGCCAAAAAGTATTAAATCAGTTTTTTACCCCTCCTGACCCTTTAATGAACCTTCAATGACATGGCGGTTTTTTTTATCAAAATTGTTACTCTCCATGTTGATGCTCCACTCCTAGAAGCAGTTATTGCATCCATTACACACCCACGCCTAAGTTATTGCAAAAAGCTATTAAAACTATCCCTCTGTAATCTACCAAGTAAGTGTCGATCAAGCGAGTTTGGTCCCTCCTTCCCCCCCCCATAAGCACACAAGGTCCCTATCACATATTCCAAAAATAAACCCATTTTCCTATTTTTTTGTTTGCCCGTGACTCCTTAAAAAAGCACATTTAATCAAAAATCAACCTTTAACCACAGGACCAACCGCAGAGATCAAATTGAGTCAGAGGCTCCACACACATGCATGTTCACACTTATTATCACGCTGGTGAACCGTTTCCACTTCACGAGATATTCATTCTCCGATTATCCGCCAGAAAACAGTTTTTTAAACCCCTTAGTGACCTTGATACCTTCATGACATGACTATTTTTCATGAAAAATTGTCACTCTCCATGTGATACATCCACTCCCTAGGACGCTTTGGTTGCATTCTGATAACACGGCCCAGTGCCATTTGCCAAAAAGTTAAATTACAATCATTTTTGGACCCCTACGTGACATTTAATGACCTTCATTGATATTACGGTTTTTTATAGAAATTTGTTTACTCTCCATGTATGTACCCACTCCTAGAATCCATATGCTTCCAATGAACACAACTGCCTATGTTATTGCCGAAAAAATCTAGTAATAAACTTTACCCCTGTAACTACCAAAGTAGTGTCCCCCCGATCAAACGGAGTTGTCCCCCCTCCCATAAAGCCCACAAAGGTCTATCACATAGTCAAAAATAACCCAGTTTTTGTTCTATTTTTTTTGCCTGTAACTCCTTAATACACACATTTATTCAATACTCAACCTTTAACCCCATAACCACCCGACAGGCAAATTGAGGTCAGAGGTCACACACATCATGCCACAGTAATCACAAGGTAACCCTTCCAGCCTCATCAGATAATTCAATTCCGCTTGATTATGGTCCAAAAAACATTTTTGACCCCTAAGTTACCTTGAAATGAACCTTTAATGACATGGCAGTTTTTTATTAAAATTTGTAACTCTCCCATGTGAATACATCCCCTCCGAGGAGCATTTTTGCATTCTGATGAACATGCCCCGTGCTATTTCCAAAAGTACTAAAATCATTTTTTGACCCCACGTTGACCTTTTATGACCTTCAATGAACATGCGGTTTTTTAATAAAAAAATTGTTACTCTCCATGGGTGAATCCCATCCACTCCCTAGAAAGCATATTGCCATTACAATGAACACGCTTAATGTTATTGCGAAAGACCTATTAAATTAAACTTCGACCCCTTGTAACTCCCAAAGTTTTTTTTTAAGTGGTCCGATCGAAGCGGGATTGGTCTCCTCCATACATCACACAAAGTTTTATCACATATCCAAAAATAACCAGTTCCTATTTTCTTTGCCCAGGCGGATCCTCCCCTAAATAAGCAATGTTATTCAGACTCACCTTTTAAACCACATAACCACCCACGAGGTCCAAATTGCGCAGTCAAAGGTCACACACAGCCAGGTCAACAATTAATCACATGTGGGACCTTCAGCCTTCACGTATATTCAATTCTCCGATCATGTCCAGAAAACTTTTTTTGACTCCCTAAGTGACCTTTGATGACAGATTAGTAACATAAATGACCTCGGGGGTCCTCGTACCTACTGTAAAATGCATTGGGACTATAGATAAATCATCCCCACCAAGTTTCGTCAAAATTCCAACAAACTCAAAATATCGCACAGAAAGTATCAAAAGTAGACTACCTAAGTAGCATATATCATGCCAGTAAGCTGATCGTTCGTGTACTCTTTCATAGTTGGTTTATTACCCTGAAATGCATCACCAATGCACTCTACCATCAGAATATTCTTTTACACAAGCTTCCGGGCCACTTTTCATCAAATATGCAAATTTTATTCCAGTGAAAGGGTCTTTGGGATGAAAAGTGGACGCACATCGGCAACTCTTCACCACAACCTCCACAAGACGGTCCCCAGCATGAGGCTTCCTCACGGTTCATGAGATATCTAACCGCACATATGGACGATCAGACACAGACAGACAGACGACGAACAGACAGACACGTACGACGGACGACAGACATACCGACAGACATACACACACACAACAAAGTGCCCTTTCCTCTCCCTTTGAACAAAGTTCAGGCTACAAAACTGTAACCCTAGATGTGGTTCACCCTGTCCTGAAATATAAGCCCCCCACATCAGAAAGGTCAGGAAGTTGTTGCTATAACACATACTATTTGGCAGTTATATTCCCATAAGTTTTTAAAAGCGGGGGAGTGCCCTTGTATGACCTTTACTGACATGATGGTTTTTAATGGAAATGTTTTCTCCACCATGAACGTACAACCCTGTCCTGACATTTCAACATTGCTAATCAATATCCGTGTAGTTGGTCTCCAAAAAATATTATTTTTTTTTTGTCATAAGTAACCTTGAAATGACCTTTTAGATATTTCAGATTTTTTATGACACAACGTTACTCCCCTCAATGAGATGCCCGCAGTCCTACAAGCGTTTAAATGTCTCCCAAAGTAACTGCCGATTGCCCATTGCCAAAAGGTATCAAAAAACCCACCCCTTGGCCCCGCGTAACTTGAATAACCGAGTGTCCCGATTGAGCGGGGAGTTTGTTTTTCGTCTAGTTCACAACACAGAACTCTGGCACATAGCCAAAATTTTTGCCCAAAATTACAGTTTTGTAATTTTCTTTGCCCTGTCTCGACAAAATTATCACATTCATTCAACATTTGCCCTTTGAACCTTTTGACCCATTTTCCGGGTAGTTTGACCTGCTATTCCTAAAAATCACCATGAACAAATCCACTACGAACCATCTAACTGCACTCAATTTTGAATTAAAAACTTTGACCCTCTGATATCTTGCACACCAAGGTCCACATGTTCAAGTTATGTTCATTTTCGATCGGAAGGTACCATTGATACCGCAAATGCCCACGAAAATTCGAGTCCCAAAACCAAGTAAAGGTCCAAATTGAGGCCAAATGTCACACAGATGGAGTCCAACGATTGAAATTCACAAATGGTTGCACCTTCCCAACCTCGGCAACATTTGGTTCCCAAGTTATGGCCAACAATTCCTTTTTTGGACCCCGAATTTACCTTTGATGACCCTATTTTACGCTGAAAATCATCATTTCATCTACTTCATCTCCCGCATCTATGTGCCAAACCAGTCACCTAGGCACCTATGTTCAATCCTAATCTTGCTCACGAGCCCTAAACAGACATTCATAAATAGCTAATTACCTTACTTATAGTGACGTGCTTGCCCAAAATCGAATCAGATTGTGTTCCGGGCTCACCCCCCTTGCTACCCTGAGAATTTTGGGGTGGTGGGTTCGCAATTGCATTGCCTTCGGAAGATAATCCTTCCCTCACGATGAAGTGTGACACACACACACACACATGCAACACACACACATACACCCACACACACGCCATGAAAAGTGATCACTAAGTCTCCTCCTGAATTTTCATTCAGGCGAGCAAACACAACACCAACCTTTTCTTTACGAAAAGTTTTTTTTTGTTAGAGGATCCCTCTGAAGCAATCCCACTCCACACATTCAAGGACTACAACCAAAACGGGTACCTGTTTTCCCCCTAAGTTTTTTAAAGCAAACAAAATAATTAAATTGTTTGTTTGTTTTTTTTGACTCCACTTTACAATACCTTCATAGAAAAAATATGTCACCAGAAAGACTCCCCAACAACCCTCCCTTCCCCTCCAACGCCTTTTAGCATCATTCCCCAAATGCATACAGTACCTACAGTTATCGGACTGTAAACTTAAGTTGGTAGGACAGTACTGTACATGCATCCTTTCCAACAGGCTTTTTACGTGATAAACGGACCTGGAGGTTGCCCAGGGGGCCAGGGGTATCAACTGAGGTTTAACTGCACCCCTGTTTTGATTGATACAAATAGATTACCCAGTCTGTACCCCCCCCTGTACCGTCCATGGTTCCTGGCTCGCCTTCCCTGTTGTTACTCCTAGTACTTATCAATATCCAAACAATATTGAACAAGCTCTCAAGAAACTGAAGAGAGTTAGGCCACTCTTCCCAGATCCCAAGAACAACCCATCCTTGTTTAGGAAGTTTTAGTGTTGTCAAAATGTAAAAACAGACAACAAACCATAGACAGTCCCAAGTAAAAACAACAACCGACCTTGTTCGTGTTCTTAGTCCACCCCAGGGGGGTCCACTATTATTGACAGGGGTCAGGCTGGACCGTTATTCCTTTTGAAAGTACCTTAAAACAAGTAATTGTCCGGGACAAAAAAGAAAACCCCTAATGAGTTATTAACCTCAATATTTTTGTTTCCCCAGAACAAGGCTCCTTAATTCAATTCATTTCTTTTTTTTCTCCTGGGAATTTTCCCCCAAAACATTATGGGTTCTAACCAAAAATAAAATACACCCTTTTTTTCGCAACTCCAGTGGATTTTTGCACCGCTTCCACGTTACGCACCTATCGTACCCATAATTTTAAAAGTACCCTACTTTATTTGGATTCTTGTCACAGGAGCGTGATACTCCTCTTGTAAATTGAGAAGTCCCACTTTGAACCTGGTCGTGCCAAACCGTTTAAAAATATATCACCAGATGGGGGATATGTATAAATCCGGTCCCGCGAGTCTCCCCTTTCATTTTCCTGGTACAAGAAAAAAAATTCTTATCCCTTCCCCCAACCCCACTCCTTCCCTCAGAACACCTGAAATGACTTGATAGCCTGATCAACAAAGCTATTTTTGTCACAGTGGGCCCTTTGTAAGAGTCCCTCCAGGAATGGCAGACTGCCCGAAGACTCGTGAGATCCAATCTATATCTGAATAGTTTTAATAAACACTAAGGTTGGCCCTTGACAGACCAGACAGTTCTCGATGCCATAATTTAGTTTATGTTGGGAACCTATCTCTCCTATGCAAGTTAAAAGCTGACCCAATGAAATTGTGGTTTGATTCATTTTACGCCACATGCCAACTTGGAAGAGTGCCTCCCATTGAATTTTTCCCCCCAACCCCCCCTGCCAATACTGTATTTTAACTTTAGAGCATATTTACATTGGCAGCGGGATGAATTATTGTCCATGCCAATATGCCACTTTTCCCCTACGCAATAGGTTTCATGACTTCATGTATTCCCCCCAGAGAAACCTGTGAGATAAAATTTTCTATTCAATCTCCTCTTGATTTTTAATGCCTTTGACCTTATGGCTCTTCCAACATGCCCGCCGGGCCGGTCCCATTGGCGAAATGAAAGTTGGTCTCAAAATGATTGCCATGGTTTCCCAACACGTGCCAAATCACCTATAAAAAGTTTCGTAAAAAAATTCACATGGCCGCAGCCCTCGTGTTTGCGGGCAACCCCTACTTCGAACCGCCTCCGAGATTTTCATCGAAAAATGTTGTGCCAAAGTTTGCAAGTCAGCAAATTTTCACATTCTCTTGCTACGGGTGGTGCAATGTCGCAGAACAAAACATAATATCCCTATGTGGGATATAATTATGTACACATGAACCTAAAAAAACCAAACCCCCCCCTGACAGGGTGTCAAACATTGCCTACCTAAATTGCATGTTTACAATTCACATTAGCACCCAAGTTTCTCCAAGCTTGTTCGGCACATCAATCTCTACACTTGTTTCCTGAGTACCTGGTTCACTGTTTTTTTACCCCCAGAGACCTAGAAACAAGTTTTATCACTTCCACGAAGGCTGCATGAACCCAGGATAACGGGGAATTTTGGAAGAAACAGATCCTTGTTATACTGGTATTGCGCACTCACCTGTTTCTTGCTCCATTGTAATAGGTATGCAGGGAACTCCTAAGCACCTGGAAAAAAAATAGATGGTTATTTCATTCCGCCACAAACCGATTGAGCTATGCAGATCCACACCTGAGGCATATGTACCCACTATTACAATAAAACAGAAACAAGTAAGTAAGTTAAACTTTATTCATCCCAAGAAGGGAAATTATAAGCTCGCATGTACATATAAAACAGATACAGAAAACGAATGCATACATAAGATTTACAGTACTAAAATTATAAAAGTTAAAAATGCAATATAACTTAAAAAAGAAAAAACTACTACATACAAGGTGATGCCCAAAAGTGTCTCGCCTGGTTGCGCGATTGGTGGTTTCTAGTATTCACTACACAAACCACCAACTAGTTTCATGCAGGACCAGCGACCGTCAACCGACACATCACTATGTTCCCATATACCACATAAAAATTCTGAAAATTCCTAAACTGACTGACTAATCAAAGTTTCTCTAAACTACAACTTTTTTTTATCACATAGCACTCACTTCCTTTTGACCTAAACCGACTTGAGTGTTCTCATCCCCGTTAGCACCCGGGCTTCTTTTTATTTTCCAAGCAGCCAGGACATGTCACCCCCCCCCCCTGCCAGGACGCCAACAGCCCGACCCCGCACACCAACAAACTACCCCACGCAGCAGTCCAGGATGCCCCCGAATAGAGTATTCTTTTAGTAAACCTCCACATTTTTCTATCTTTATTGCCTATTTGAACATATACATGTGACATATTATACGCAAACCGTCAGCATACCATTCCCAATACCGGCCCCCCCCTTGATAAACAAACATAGTGATGACTAGCTTCTGAGCCCCTGTAAGCCCCCCTATAAAAATATTGTTGTTCTGTCCATGAGATAGAAATGTCCTATTCAGGACATTATGCAGACATAATTGGGGGGGGGTGATGGGCATTCTCCCCAGGCAGAAGATAGGAGAGAAAAATGTTTACAGTATTTTGTAGTTCCCTAATTAGTCCTTTGGGGGGGAACGTATCCGACAGAAATTTTACTGAGCACACTGTCCCATTTGAGGTGACGAAATCCGTCCACCTCGTGACTCCAACTCTCTCTCCGATTCCACAGCCTCTATAACCTTCAAAACACATTCCGAGCATTCCATCCTACAAGTTCAAATTTCATTATGAAAAAATGAATACTTGTAAAGCCTGATTTGACCATAAAAGTGGGAAAATCACACCTGTTTTTTTCCCCAGCCTGTCTTGTTTTGAAACATAGTTTTGTCAACAGAAGTGTTTGCACTCAGGCTCATTTTGGCTAACCTTCATTCAATTGGCAGATGCAATACTGACTCTAGAAAATCTGCCTGATTACTCATCACGTAACGTGCAACCGCAAACAACTTGGTTGCCCAAGGGGTCTGATCACCTTGTGATCATGAATTCGGAAGAGATTACTGACGTGATTCTGGCATATTTTTGGTAAGTCTCACTTGCCAAAGACCACTGGGGAATAAATGAGTTCCAAACCTTTCCTTAACTACAATTAATGTCCTGTTGGTTTATTAATTGAAATGCAAGCTTGTTAGAAACCGAATTGAAACCGAAAGTGTGCCGCTTGCCTAGCCTAAAAACACCTAGGCCTTGTAGTTTGTGACTCAGGCTTAGTACAGGTACTAAAAGCCTGCACGCAGGCTCGGTCCCCTAATCAACCTAATAAATTGGTTGGGTAAAAAAGTGTTTTGCTCCTAACCCAGTAAGATTGTCACAGGAGCTATGGTCACCTCCGTTCCTCCGTGCTTATTCTAACAGAAGCTATTAAATGTTGGAATTCAATCAAATTCATGAACATCACAAACTCAGATTCAGAAATGTTAACATACCAACCTAACTACGCTTAGCAAATTCCTTACCAAGTGGAAATTGATAAATTTGCAATTAGGCCCAACAAGGAGCTGATAAACAGCCGTGAAATTTGTCCCACAGGAGCTATTTTACTTTGTTTTCCTCATGCTCTATATAACAGAAGCTATTAGTATTATGATTCATCAGATTTCCTGAACACCAAACACACCAGATCCAGAGAATTTTAACGGACCATACCGACTGATTTTTGGCGAAATTCTACCAAGTTGGAAATTGAATATGTCCTGCAAATTAGCACATACCATGGACCTCTACGGACCCCACTGTACCTTCAAAATGCATCAGATCAAGGTTATCACATCATTTGTGGAAATCCCACACTTTTCAAAATTGCATAAATATGAAAACTTATACACATTAAATTACCACCGTTACCCAATTTCACTTTAAATTTCTGGGGAACCATGGAGATCATCCACCAAGTTCACGAAAATCTGGCAACTTGAAAAATTCGCAATTATGCAAATTAACCACTTAAATAGCCATATATTTAGGCTGAAAATCCAATCATTTTCATCTACTGTCATCAATGTCCCCTCATGCTAAACTACATCACTGTAGCACCAACGGTTCTTGCGTAATCTTGCTAACCAACTTAAACAATAAATTAAAAAATAGCTACTTCCTCAACTTTGCTTTTTGACTTTGCTGCCCAAATCTAATCAGATCGGTACATCCCCCCCAGTGGCCAACCAATTTTTGTCATAATCAGAAAAAGAGCCCCACGGTGTTTGATACAATCCCTCTAACTATAAAAGTGTGGGACACACACACACAACCATATTGACCACTAATTCTCTTCCTGAATTTCAGTCAGGCTATACACAAAATTAAAATATGTAAAAAAAATCCATGTTTCCTCCCAAATTTTCCCCGATCAACACCAAAACAATAGGGTTGTCATACTCTTCCCGAGAATCCATCACCAAATTTTCGGCTTAATAGGCCCGTACCTTCAGACAGGATCAGATCAACAATAATTCCCGAATTCTGACTTTTGGCGACCTCAATTACCTTTCCACCTGCGGCCAAAAATAATAGAGTTTCAGTTGTATAGGGTAACACATAACACATGAGGTTCATCCTCCAATGGGGTTGAATTATCGTGTTCAAAAAAATTAGCCCGGAATTTTTCATTGTTTACAATTTTTTTAACAAAAGTGATACCCCAATAGCATCTTATACCAATTGTCCCATCTGATCGGACCAAGCTTATGAACGTAATTGTTTACAAGTAGTCCCCCACTTCTACCTCTGGAGAACCTCTGAATACATTTTGATTTTGACCATACCAAAACCATTGGATCATGTCTCATTATGGGGGTAGTTCTACATCCCGAAAGGTTTTAGGGTTATGGGTTGTTAAGGAAAAATTGCCCAGTTTTTGCAATTTCCCACATATTTTGCCCAGGTGCCCACCAAAAACCAATCCCAAAATTTTTCAGGTCCACACACGAAGATAACCGATCTCATACTTACCCTTTCCCCCGTTCATTTTTTGGGGGCCCACTAATCTCATTCTGGTATAATTGAACCCTATCTCAACTGGAAACCCCCTTCCGCCTCCCTTTCGCAAGGCGTCACATCTTAGATTGAGTTGAGTAGTGCAGTAAACAAAGTTCAACACGACAGACTAAAGCATTCCCGAATTTGCCATTTTTACAATGATTCAGACTTTGATCAGGTTAATCATTATGGTGCTGGAACATCAGCCACTGGGTAACAAAAATTAGCAGAAGATAACCAGATTTTGCCTTATTTCCTATAATGGGCCCAGGCCCCACACAGGTCCTTAGCCCAACAGTCCTGAAAAACCCCCAAAATGCCTGGGCGTACAAGGTTGCTGATGGGGGGTGTAGAGGTATGTTTTTTTGCCGACGACTCCTTGCATGTTCTGTTGGGGGAGGGGTTTAAAGAAGTGGAGGGGTGTCCCCCTCTTCCCCTTTGTAAAATTTTAAATATTCCAAACGGCCTGGCAGATGCAATCTGGTGCAATATTTTCCAGTGAATTTGTCGTTCGTAATTTACTCTATCCCCGTCCCACGTATGCGGGACCCTTTTCAATTTGTAACGCCCGAAAATTTTTGCCCGATGTCTAAACACGCACCGCCCATTTTTTACTGTAGCTCGTGCGTAATATGAACAGACACCATACAAACCCCCTGCGCGCGGAGCGCGCAAAAATGTGTGACCTAAGGTAGCTCTAACCAATTTTTAACTTATTCTGTGCCCAAAGTTGGTAGCTTTTTTTTTTTTTTTCTACTATTTTTTATTTCAAAAAAAACTGGGTGCCCTCGACTCTCGCCTTGTACCCTAGCTCTGCCGCTCGCTGAGTCCCCCGCCTAAAAAAACCGACTGTTTTTCATGTTTTCATCTGGGAAATTCTTTGTTAAATTATTGTTTTCATAAAAAAAAATAGTTGAATTTTTTTTATGTTTCTCTGGAAATATCGGACGCAGTAAACACAAACTTTCAAGAACTTCATCTCATGGAAAACAAAATGTCCGAACGCTAACTGCCCTATTCCCCCTTTTGCCGATTGCGCAGACCCTCCGTCACTCGTCCCAATTACACGACACAACAGGCCCCGTCAAATTTTAGGTTGCCGATGCCATTCTCTTTGCCTACCTGATTGTCCAATTTAGGTTAAGAGCCCAAAGTCGCAATAGTTGATAACAATGGCGATCCTCCCCATGTCTCCCTGGTTTGCCGATCATTGTTTCCATCTAAATCACCATTCAAACCGTATACAAGGAATTTAATGTGTTGCTTTAAGATTTTGTTTTAGCTTTAACACACCCTACTAATCCATGATCAATTTCAAATTCTAAGGACGGATTATGGCCATGTTTACTGAAGAGTGAATAAGTAGAAGTTTTGTGGAAATGTACGAAGACGCCTACCTATTCCAATGAGAGTAGACACAATATTCCAACTTCCTTATTTGACGATTTTGCTCATTTCACATATCTCAGGACACACTTAAATTTACCTGTAATTCAACAAACTGAACATTTTGCATGAATCAAGCAATTCATACAAACTGCATAACCCCCAGTGACTCTAGTCAATGTTATGTTAACAGGTTAGGGATTAGACTAATGGTAGACCATACCCCATCAAGCTTCAGGAAAAATCAAGACCCAACTTTGAAAGTTTGGGAAACACCATGCAAAAATAGAACCACACTGAATGACCTCCCGTTTTTCTCGCCACCCCTATGTGAATAATACCATTTTATATAGTGAATATCACAAGAGTTCTCCCTTCAAGATGAGTGGTGATGAAATTAAAAAAAATCCGAGACTTGTATTTTGCTAATTTATGCAATTAGACGACTCAATTCCATATTTTGATCGCTAAAACTCTTAATCATTACACTACTTCATATCCCAAATCTATGTGCCAAACCAAGTCACCATACACCTACGTTCATCTTTAATCTTGTTAACGAGCCTGAACAATAGTTTACCTAAAATAAGCTAATTACCTTACTTAACTAGACACCGCCTGGCAGTAGAATGCCACCGGGACCTTTCCAGGGGCGTCCGCACCGTCATTGAGACTCCAGGACCACTGATGGGGACGCCCGATTTTCTCTGTGAAGGCCTTTTGAGACGTCCACTGTTTTTTTTTTTCTTTATTTTTTTTTTTGGTGGTGGTCAACCGCTTTTCCTCATTCACAATGACGAGTCAGTTGAAGTGCCAGTGGCATATATGACATGCCAAGTTTGCTTTTTTTTTTTTTTGTTTCCTTGCACTCCACCAAAACTGGAACTGGCGTCTTTCAGTTCCTCTTCCCGCGCTCCGCACTGGTCCCCGCGATCTGCAGTGCCATTTGGGCTGTAGTTATTTTCATCGTTCACAGTGAAACCCTATTTCAAATTCCTTGCTAAGGCCCTGCCGGCCAACTTATATATCCCAACATTTTTAATAACCAGTTTTCTATTTTTTTTTTTTGCCCGTTAACTCCCTAAAATAAGCACATTTTTAGTCAAGACCTCAACCTTTAACCACCATGACCCCCGACAGAGGGCAAAATCAGGTCAGAGGTAACACACATGCAGGTCCAACATTATACCACAATGTGAACCTCCCAGCCTTCACCGATATTCCATTCTCCGATTTATACGCCAGAAACAGTTTTTTGACCCTCTAGACGTTCCTTTAATGACCTTCCCATGAACATGGCCGGTTTTTTATAAAATTGTTACTCGCCATGGATGCTCCACTCCCTAGAAGCATCTTCATTCCAATGAACACGCCCTAATGTTATTGCGAAAAAGTCTATTAAATACACTTTGACCCCCTTGTAACTACCAAAGTAACCGATCGAAGCGGGAGTTTGGTTTTCCTCCATAAAGCACACAAGGTCTTATCACGTACCCAAATACCCATTTCTAGTTTTTTTTTTTTTGCCGTAACTGTCCTTAAATACGCACATTTATTCAAGACTCGAGCCTTTAAACCACATGACCCCCACAGAGGTCAATTGAGATCAAAGGTCACACACATGCATGTCAACCAATTAATCCAATGGTGAAGTTCTTCCAGCTTCCAGATATCAATTCTCCCGATTAACGGGCCATAAAACAGTTTTTGTCCCCTAAGTGACCATTAATTACCTTCAATTTGGGACATGGGCAGTTTTTTTAAAAATTGTAACGCTCCATTTGATAATCCACTCCTAAGGAGCATTTGCATTCTCACAACAACGCCCCAGTGCTAGCCTATTGCCTCAAAAAGTATTAAAACAGCAGTTTTTGACCCCTACTTACCTTTATGACCTTCAATAACATGCCGGTTTTTTATAAAAAGTGTTTACTCTCCATGGTGATTGCATCCCTCCAGAAGCATATTCATTCGGCAACGAACCCGCCCTCTGTGTTTTAAAAAAGGATTTTAAATTAAACTTTGACCGTTTGTAACTACCAAAGTATGTGCGTCCGATGTCAGCGGGAGTTGGGTTTCCTCCATGAAGCACACAAAGGTCTATCACATATCCAAACAAAAAAAAAAAAAAAAAAAAACCCCCACCATTTTCTTTTTTTTTTGTGCCCTTAACTCCTTAAATAAGGCACATTTATTCAAGCTCAAGCCTTTAACCCATGACAACGCCGACAGAGGTCAAATTGAGGTCAGAGGTCAACACACATGCATGTCAACAATTTATATCACATGGTGAACCTTCCACCTTCCCAATTATTCAATTCCTCCATTATGGCCAAAAACAGTTTTTTTTAACCCCTAGGGACCTGCAATGACCTTTAATGACATGGCAGGTTTTATGGAAACTGTACTCTCCAGGTGATCATCACTCCTAGGGCATTTTTTGCATTCTAATGACATGCCCCAGTTGCTAAGTGCTAAAAGTTACTCAAATCGTTTTGACCCACTAACTTACCTTTGATGACCTTCAATGCCATGGCGGGTTTTTTTATAAAAAATGTAAACCCTATATGGATTCACCCTGTCCCTGAAAATCTAAAACCCACCAGCAGAAAGGTCACTGGAAGTTTTGCATGAAAACACCACTTTTGGCAGTTATATCCCATAAGTGACCTGTGAATGGACTTTTGATGACATGAATGTTTTTATGAAAATATTCTCCACCATTACCGTACACCCTGTCCGCCTGAAATTTCACACTGCCAAAACAAGCAATGGTCCATGTACGTTGTCTCCAAAATTATTATTTTTTCTCCCCATAGTGACCTTAATGACTTTTTCTTGACCATGTCAGTTTTTTTATGAAAAATGTTACTCTCGATGAATGCACGATCCTACAACATTATTATCCCAAAGTATACTGCCGATGCTATGAGCCAAAAAGTATCAAAAGCAACCTTTGACCCCTCGTAAACTTGAGAACCGAGTGGCCCGATTGAAGCGGGAGTTTGGTTTTGTCTTAGTCAGACACAGCTCTGCAGATATCCAAATTTTTGACAAAAATTGAGTTGTAATTTTTACCTTTGCCCTGTAACTCGAAAATAAGCACATTCATCCAACTTGAACCTTTGACCTTTTTGATTCATTTTCAGGGGTATGTTACCTGCTGATTCGAAAAATCACCATGACGAATCCCTACGAACATCCTAACTGCACTTAATTTCGAATAAAAACGTTGACCTCTGATATCTGTCACACACAAAGGTCACATGGGGTCAAATTGGTTCATTTTTCGAACGAGGTACATTTGAATCCAAAATGTCCACGAAAAGTTGATTCGTCCAAAAACATGGTAAAGTCAAATTATGGCAAAGGTCACACATGATGGAGGTCAAACGAGTGATATCACAATGGTGCACCTCCCAACCTCGGGCAGACATTTTGGTCCAACGTTATGGTCCAAACAAACCAGTTTTTGAACCCGAATTTGAACCTTTGATGATCTCCTATTTTACGCTGAAAAATCTAAGCATTTTCTCTACTCATTCCCGCATCTATGTGCAGAACCAGGCACTATAGTACCTACGGTTCATCCTTACTCTTTGCTCACGGAGCCTAAACAATAACTTACATAAAATTAGGCTAATTACTTACTTCCTATACGTGACTTGGCGTGCCCAAATCTAATCAGATCCTGTTAACCCAACCTCAATGCTACCCTGAAAATTTTTTGTCCGCCATTCCCTTGCCTGTTTGAAAGATATCCCTTGCTCCGTAAGTTGACCACACACACCAACACATACTTGTCTATGTGGAAAACTAGTGTATGTGTTTTTTTTACCTACCCAAACGAGAAACGTACTTATTCCATATCATGGCTATCCCTCCTAATAAGCCAAGAGATACTCTTTACATGGTCACCGAGATAATGCTTACACCTGAAAAGCTACCGCAGACACGAGGTTCTGTAAAATTTATTTATAAAAAAAAACTTACACACATGTTTAGCGTGGTAATGACTTTCTACCGCATAAAGCCGCATTTCCATGAACGCGGCCGGAACGACGGGGCTCTAAATCGCTTCATCGTATTTTTCAATTGTCCGTTCCATGCACCGCCCGGCGGGCGTGTTTTCTCGAAATCGTTCATGTAGCGAGTCCTTTCCGCCTCGGCCGCTGTCCCTCGGTGGTAATTTTGGTGAATCAAATCCCGGATTTCCCCTGCAAATCGTACGCGGCCTTGAAACGCCGGATAATGGAGATAGAGGACAATTTTAGGTTCAACTTCAGGTTTTTCCAAACAACATTCAAAATTGTTTCAATCACTAGGGATAGATTTTATAACAGACTGTTGTCTCGATATTCAACGCCAGTACACCTCTTTAACACATATTACATGTTTAAACCAATGATGGTCAAGTAATTTGCTAAGTAATTCCTCCAAAACCTTCAATTGTGATTCAATTATGGTTTGGCTTAATTGTTGATTTAGAACAATGGTTTTTTCGGAAAATATACACCGTGTTTAGTTTAAACACTAGTATAGCGTGTCCTGTGTTTGATTAATAATAATAATAATAATAATATTTAATAAGTAATTATAATAACAAAAATACATCAATATATAATAAGCTACACGGTCTTATAAAGCGCATATACACAGGTGCGTGATTTCGAGAAACGCCCGCCCTCCGCGTTCATTGGAACCGGTCTTCAAAAATGCCCCGCACCTCGGCCCGACGTGCATGTAAACGCTCTTAACGAGGAAGTTGCTCAAATTGATTCACAGCACAATTTCCGCGGCGGAAGATGGTGCAGAGCCCCTCAATCCCTATCTAACCAGTATTCCTGGTTTTTTCGGTGGTACCTTCGTTGACAATAATAAAACCTTATGTTTTACTCGGTTTTTTCCACATTTAACAACGCACAAACCACACACAACACCACCGCACACACACACACACGCCATATGACCACTATCTCCCCTAATTTCATTCAGGCGAGACAATAAAGTCTGGCTTCCGGTTTTTCCTTTCTTTTTCCTCTTTCCATTCCCCTTCTTCCCCTTCACTCCCTTACTCCCCTTTTTCCTTTCCTTTTCCCTCTTTCTTCTTTTCCTCCCTCTCCTCTTTTCCTCTTCTTTCCTCGCTCCCCCTCTTTCTTTCCTCTCTTTCCTCTCTACTTTTTTTTTTCTTTCCCGACAGACCGAAAAATGGCCGACGCACACAATTATTGGGGGGTGTGACACCCCCCCCCCCCCCCCCCCCCCCCCCCCCCCCCGCTGCGCTACAGCCCTGCCAAATAGCCCTCTACCCCAGACCATTAACCAGGTAACTCAAGACAATCCAGTCAGGCAGGCAGCCACCAGGCAGCTGGATGATCGATGGATGGATGGATCGACCAACATACCAATAGACACCCTTACCATACACTAGCTCAACCAGCTTACCTGGTTTGAGCTAAGAACATCAGAAATGCATCCTAAAAACTCACAGGAAATGTTCCTAGTGATAGCATACACTTTTTGTTCAGGGAGTTGAAAACTAACAGTACTAGCAAGGTCGCAATACTTTTCCTCATTTATATCCCCAACACTGGAAGTGTCCCTTGATATTATGGTTTTGGGGGGATGTCGCCAGAAACTACGTTTGTGCAATAAAACTTCTCCCAACGCTTTGTCCGATTGTTTTGAAACTTTGAAAAATCTCCGCCCTAGTAAAATCTTGTTTGAGTGCATCACTCAATTTCTGCCTGCCCTCTAGTTCTCACAAAAAACAAAAGTTACCGATTTACACAACACTTGATGGTGGGGGAACACAAGTGTTGTCCCGCCAAAAGATGACCGGTGACAAAAAACAATTCAGGTCTTTTCGGCAGGACAAAATTTGTTAGTCTCAACAACATGTACGGGTCATTTCAGGTCCCAGGATGTCAAACTCTTCCTGAATCATGCTATTCTTGCTACCTTCGGCCTTATTTTAAATAAAACTTGAGGAATGTCGACTACAGTGGCTGCAACACAGATAGGGCTATCCGTTCCTGGGGTAATGGGCCATAATTTTCTTCTCCAACGAGGCTCCCCACAAAGGTGTTTTTCTGCGGGATAATACAGTCCGGCGTTTAACGGCCAGCACATATGTTTTGAAAGTGAGTGATCAGAATGATCAAGACTAACTTCCATAGCCTAACATAACCCCTTCCTCTGCAATGGAATATTATGGCGGCTCAAACAATCTTGCTCTTACGGCAGTCATGTCTTTCACTGTTATAGTCAATATTTTCCTGAAAAATTATAGGATGAAATTTCATAGGATTTAACGTAGACAGCGTTGATGGCGGGTACTTCATGGATTGGTAGAAGGCAAAGCCAAACTTGGAATGGTGGCCACTCCTGTCAACCCGCATATTTTGCCATGCTCACATGGATCTTGGTGGAAGCCCATGCAACAGGCCCCTCCATGCTACTATAGTATTGTAAATAGGCCCTAGCCTAATAAGGCCCCTATCCTATATTAAGAGAACATATGGATTTAAGAACTAAAATATGGTTTCGTAGGTCCTTTTGTAAGGACGCAAATATGGCCGAGCAGCTCAAACATCCCTCATAGCCCTTTGGGCGTTCCCTAATCTTCGCATCAGTATCACTGCATTGTTGCATTTTATCGCATCTGATAAATTTATCGTACCATAAAAGTTTAACGTGATTTCCAATTGGCGTCTGATACTTGTACGTATTCCTAGTTAAACACTCCTTTCAATAGCCTACCCTAGGGCCCTAACACTACAGTACTTTTCTGTTTCTCAACGTCGCGTCCGATAAATTTATCTTCAAAGAAAATTGTATCCGATAGGTGAACACAGCCCTTATCGATCGTGGTGCGGCGAATGTACCGTCCGGTAAGGCCCAAGCAAAGTATCAGGCTCTTGAGTCCTAGACTAGGCCCTATCCCGATTTTTCACTAACGACACGTTAGTCCTAAGGCCTTTGTCCCGACACACCTACATCTGACTAGTAGGCCAAGGCCTACCCCCTACTGTCCCTACAAACTTACTGGTTAGCCATAACACTACATTAAACACTACAACAACGGCACACAGTAAACCACCTAACAGTTAAGCAAGTTGAAATGCTTATCCAAGTCAGGTTCACGGCACCAGAATCCCCGATCTATGACAGTATTGATATGATCATTCAAAATTAGTTGACATGATTGAATGTTAATAATAGTATCACACTTACGCTTGTCAGTGGCGCTGGCATACATGATTATCTATCTACCATGCAGTTTTTTTTGTCAAGTTTATCTTCTTCCACCAGTCTTCGACGCACCCGGATAATGGTTATACCGTATGCGTACCAGGCATGCCGAGTACCCCCACCGGTGATGTACACATATGAAATCACGGTAGTCGCCCTTATGGCAAGCCGTTTTACTTTTATTCGCTATTTGATGATATCACCATTTCTACAACCCCAAGCCATCCGTTATTGCAAATACAGGATTCTGATTGGCTAATCCCAATTACGTGACCGTCCGTTATTTTTGCAATAACGTCAGCTGTTCAGAAGTAACACAACAATCGAATACTTGCTCGATTGCTGCGTTCTACGTAAAAACCGCAGTACTTTTGAACGCGAATGTAAGGTTGCGTGAGCCTTGGAAGTTTATGTTTAAACGCGCAGATCCGGCTTTCAGTAAACGAGCGGACGTACCGGCGCTCTTCAGAGGCGTACTTACTGCCTAAACGAATCCAAACGAGGACGGACGCGTCGCTCGTTTTCATTGGAAAACGCCAGTTCCCGCGCAGAACCCTAAACCCTCCGTTTTGGCACCGTGGTTTGTATTGCGTCTCCGTGGAAGTACGCACAACACGCACTGCTAATCTTGTGTATGGTACGCAATTCAATTTACTTCGATCAAACCAACGCCTCCCACAAAGTTACCCTAGCTGCTTATTTACTGTCTGGAGATACAAAGATATATATCTAGAGAGATAGATATCTCTAAGCGTTTGGATAATTATGGATTTGCGGGTTGTAAATAGGAAAACTACAGCAGGTTGACGTTTACTGGTTCAGAAACAAGTTCGACTCTGAATTTAGCTGAATAACGAACTCGCTGCGCCTCGTCCTTATTTACCTAAATTAGAGTCTCGAATGTTATTCCAGTAAAAGTCTCCCAGTGCGTTTATCCCTTAATTCTATACAACCCCAAGCCATCCGTTTATGCGAATACAGGATTCTGATTGGCTAATCCCAATTACGTGACCGTCCGTTATTTTTGCAATAACATCAGCTGTCAGAGTAACACAACAATCGAATACTTGCTCGATTTGCTGGTCTTAAGTAAACGCAGTACTTTGTGAACGCGAATGTAAGTTTGCGTGAGCCTTGGAAGTTTATGTTACACGCGCCAGACCTCACACGGCTTCCAGTATAGGCGCGCTTCAAAGGGCGCTCTGCCTCAACGGAATACAACCAGGCGAAACGACGCGTCGCTCGTTGCATTGGAAAACGCCATGTTTCACACGCGCAGAACCCTCCGGTTTGGCACGCGTGGTTTGTATTGCGTCTCCGTGGAAGTACGCACAACACCGCATGCTAATCTTTTGTTGTATGGTATGCAATTCAATTTACTTCGATTGAACCAACGCAATAAGTTACCCTAGCTGCTTATTTACTGTCTGAGATACAAAGATATATATCTAGAGAGATAGGATATCTCTAACGTTTGGATAATTCGTGATTTGCGGGTGGTAGGATAGGAATAATACAGCAGTGACTTTTACTGGTCATAAACAGTCTCGACTCTGAATTTAGTTAATTAACGAACTCGGATGCGCCTCGTCCGTTATTTACCTAAATCAGAGTTCGATGGTTATTCACCAGTAAAAGTCTCCAAGTGCAGTTTATCCCTTAATTCTAAGACCCCAAGCATCCGTTATGGAATAAAGGATTCTGATTGGCTAATCCCAATTACGTGACCGTCCGTTATTTTTGCAATAACATCAGCTGTCAGAGTAACACAACAATCGAATACTTGCTCGATTTGCTGGTCTTAAGTAAACGCAGTGTACTTTTTGAACGCGAATGTAAGGTTGCGTGAGCCTTGGAAGTTTATGTTACACGCGCAGATCGGCTCTCAGTATACGCGCCGCTTTAGGGCGTACTGCCCATAGAGCATAATTATACTCTATGGTACTGCCTTAACAAATACAAACGGGCGAAACGACGCGTTGCTCGCTGCGTTCGTGAACGCCATGTTCAAACGCGCAGAACCCTCCGGTTTGGCACGCGTGGTTTGCAGTGCGCTCCGTGGAAATACGCACAACTCGCACTACTAAACTTTTGTGTATAGGCGCAATGCAATTTACTTCGATTGAACCAACGCAATAAGTTACCCTAGCTGCTTATTCACTGTTTAGAGATACAAAAATATAGATCTAGAGATATAGAATCTCTATTGTTTGGGTAATTCTCACTTTGCGGGTTGTAGAATTGGAATAATCTACAGCAGGTCGACTTTAATGGTCATAACAGTCTCGACTCTGAATTTAGCTTAATAACGAACTCGGCTGCGCCTCGTCCGTTATTTACCTAAATCATAGTCTCGACTGTTTATTCACCAGTAAAAGTCTCCCAGTTGCAGTTTATTCCTTAAATATTTGATGATATCATTAATTGAATTAGTGTTATCACAAGATTTGATGATATCAAGGAATATTTGTTGATATATTCTTTGAATTTGCTGATAACACCAATTATGTGATGATATCACCAATTCATTTGATGATATCACCAATTCAATTTAATGGATATCACCAATTCAAATTAAATGATCTCATCAAATATTGGAATGTGGTAAACCTGATGGACCAGGCAACTGAGACTTATCGTTTAACAAGATTTCCAACTTTGATCTCTGACTTAGATGACCTCGACCCTGACCCCAAAACAATAGGGAATCATATCCTATGGGAACCCATATATCAAGTATAAATTTGATCCATCCAAGCGGGGTTGAGTTATCGTGTTAACGAGGCCAGGCGTCACCACACACACACACCGTCATGACTGATAGATTCCTTCTGACTCGTCCAAGAATAAAAAACCATAAACGCAGGAATGATTATGAACCTTTGAGGTTATATGCCTACCCGTTGCACTGTGCTTCGACATTGCACACAACCATGTAGATGTGACCCATGGACTGGCGACTAGCCTACTCGTTAAACAACAACTACGGGAAAATGAAATAACTCTTAGCCGTCAATAATTAAATGAGATCAAATCATGACTACCACCTCTTACATCCGGTCTGAGGGGGTGAGGGACAATGCATGCGACGGCAAAATGCCGTAGTCTCGTCGATGCATTTGCCTGTAGGCTGTAAAATTCCATGGCATGCCAGGTACCCGCACCTAATTCATTTCAGAGTCTTGCATCCAAGGCGTATTGCAACCTAATGGTTTGGTGGCTTGGGGCGATCTTCAGGACCTACCCGTATTTCAGAGCCGTATGAAAACACGACATAACACGAAAGGAGATCAACGCGCGCGGAAATCGCACAATTTTTTGCGTATTTCGGGCGGTAAAAAAGAATTCGGGGCATATTTAGAAAAAAATTCGCGCAATCAATAAAAAATCGGGTAACTCGACCCAATTTTGTCTCAATTCTCTGCCTGATTCTGTTGTTTGAATCGTTTTGTAACATCGTTAGGGATTTGGGGCACTGCTGTAGCCTAATCCCTTTCCCCCTACGCCTATATGATGCGCAATTGCCCTCCTCTCAAAAAACAAAACAAAATCGCGCAACGGAGACCAAAAGAGGATATAGGTATGATTATCAGTCTGGTGGTACACTCGATCTAGCCCTCAGTATAGCCAAGTTGACAAAAGAAAAATTGTGCCCATACTGGCCCATATGCGTGGAAATGGTTGGCTAATTAGTTTCTCGAGAATGCAAACATACTATGTGTTAGACTACTCAAGACACACGGGACATGTCGAGATGTTGTGACAACACCACGCAACTCAACTGCAGACCAAACCCCACGCCACCAAGCCCGATTATTAAAAGTGGTTTTGCACAAGATCCAGGGCCCAAAATCCGTTGAGTCGGGTTCCCGGACCTCAGGTAGCCTCCCATAACGATCAAGTCCTGTTCGCCGGCAAAGCGCAACACAGGCTAGTTGGTGACCCCCATTCGCCTAGTGGGGGGGGGGGGAGGGCAGTGGGGCACGGTACGCACTCGTGACTCGACGGCAGATATTGTCTCATGATATATCGATAATTTGGTTGCATTGATATCGTTCAGTATCACTGACGGGACTGTCACGAATTGACAGGCACATGAGCGTTCCTTGACTTACCAAAGTCGTTTTAACCCAGCGTGAAAGTTTTAGTCTAAATTATGGAACATCCATAGTAAATGGTTCATTAGGCATTTATAACAGATATCTGGCCTGATTGACGATACCACTCCTGAACCTTCAAAAACTCCTGCTCAAGAACCTCGCTTCTACAAGTTCTTGGCTAGATAAAAGCTTACTGTGAGCAATTGTTTCAAATTCGGCTATATAATTCGCCTGATTAACAATATCACGGACGGATTATTGCTAATTGACAGACCGTGTGCACAAGTCCTGGGCAGGGGCGTAGCCACACGCCCATGGAGCCGGGTGGGCGAAGTTATGAACATTCTCCCAATCTTCATTATCAAGCGCGTATAACTCGCAATCTGGGTGACCCGCGACCATAGTTTGCTCTTTCTTTTCCCATTTGTCTTTACAGTATTTCCTCTTTTCCTTCCCCGTTCTTATTGTCCCGCTTGTTCTTTCTATTTTCTCCCTGTTTACTCTCTTTCTACCCTCTCTCTCTATGCTCTTCTTTCTCTCGATTTCTTCCTCTTTTCTCCCTCTTTCTCCCTCTTCCTTTGACATTTCCCCATCTCTGTTCCCTCTCCCTCTTTTCATTTCCATGTGAATTTTAGCTCTCTTCTCCCTTTCCTTGTCTTTTTCCTTTTTCCTTATACTTTGTTCTTTCTCTAATCTTCTTCCCTGATCCTGCTTATTCCTCGACTGAATCAGAGGAATCTATGCAGTCATGACAGTGTGTGTGTACGTGTGTGTGTGTGTGTGGTGTGTGCGCTGCTTGTGAACCACGACCCCATCTAGCAGGGATCAAGCTGCATACTTGTATGTGGGTTCCCCATGATGAGTACACGAATCCAATTGTTTGGGTTCGAGTCATACGTCATCCAAGGTCAAAACAGAGGTCAGAGTCCGAAAACCTTGTGAACACGTTTAGTCCAGGATGCTTGGTCCAGTCAAGCTGAAATTTGGCGTGCACCTTTTTATGGGGAGTACACGAATCCTATTGTTTTTGGTGTGAACTGAGGGCAGTTTTGGTAGGGGAAAAATGTGAAAATGAATAATTTGGCCAATTTAGCTTGTTACCACGATAATCGGCGCACTGAGTAGATGAGTCTCATACGTAATACTCATACCTAATACTTACCAGTACTGAGTACATGATCCTTAATTATTGTGGGTCAGGTCAAAGTCTGAAAATGTTGTCAATAGTGAATGATATCGACTGACCAGGAGGCAATTTAAGATCACTGACTCCACTATCCCAGCCTCCCTGCAACCATGACATCGCTAATCTGAGGTTATCAAACATTTAAGTGAAAGGTCATGAAGGCAGTCGAGGAATCACTAAGCCTTGGCTTATCTGATGTTGTTCTGTTTCCATCAATCTTCTTATTCCGTTGATTTCCCTCCTCTTTCTCTCCTTTGACCTTGACATCCCCCTCCCCAATCCCCTCTCGTCGTTTCACGTCTCATCTTCCATACTGGTAATTTAGTTCTAATACTCCGTTCCCCTCAGTTTTTCTTCATCCCAAATTCCGGTCCCTCTTTCTCCCCCCTTTTTCTTTCTTTCCCTTTTTTTTCCCCTGTATTGCTCTCACTCTCTCTCTCGTCCCTGTTTCTTTCTTGTTTTGTTTTTTCTTACCCTCTTCCCCTTTCTTCCTCTCCCCTGACATATTTCCCCTTTCATACTGACTTATGCCACCGCAGTATCAGGTGCGCACCCTCCATTTTCAGCTAAATTTGAGCTCTCTTTTCTTTTTTTTTGTTTTTCCCTTCCCCGCGTTTTCTTCCCAGTGTTTGTTGGTCTCCTTCTTTCCTCCCTCTGCCGGCCCAAAATTCGTTGAGTCGGATTCCAGAATCTCAGGGTCACCCATAACATCAAGTCTGGTCGCGACAGCGCACCACTAGATGGTGACCCAGCGCCAACCGTACTACTTAGTACTGCAATTTCCTTGATAGGGTAATAGGCCCTCTCTTTAAAATTGGTGATATCACCAACTTAATTGAGATATCACCAATTCAGTTTGATGATATCACCAATTCATGTGATGATATCACAATCAAGTAATGATATCACGAATATTGCTGATATCACCTATTATTGGATTATCACCAATCATTTGATGATATCACCAAATATTTGAGATTATCACTAATTCAATTAATGATAGCACCAATTCAATTAATGATAGCACTTCTCATTATGATAATCATAAATAGTTAATGATATCACAAATATTTGATGGATATCACAAGTTATTAATGATATTCAGTATGAAATTGGTGATAGTCATAAGTGAATTAGGTGATATCATCAAATGAATTGGTGTTATTGATATCATCAAATAATGGTGTATCACCAATTATTAATGATATCATCAAAAAATGGTGATATCAATAAATATTTGGTGATATCACCATTCAATTAAATGATATAATCAAATAATTGGTGATGATATCATTGAATAATGAATAAAAAGTAAAACGGCTGCAAACGCCCTAGCTAGCCCTTACTTATTAGTGTTGGGTTGGTACTGGAGGTTCCTCGACCTCGGCCAACTTCACATTTTTTCGATTGCACTTGCAACAAAAAAATCTGTATTGGTTTGCGCGTTGTGTGCGTGGGTGGGTGTGAATGTTGTGCGTTAGCGTGGAGCATGTGTGTGGGTGTGGCGTGCGTGCGTTTGCACGTAGTACTGTGTTAACCATTGGCCACACGGTATCAACAAACTCGGAAACCGGTAAATGTCCTCAAGTCATATTTTGCCTGTAGGTTGCGTCCTATATTATGTGGCGGAACCACTTAACTGTTATTTGTAGCTCATCCAAGGGCACAATGAGTCAATTGGAACCAAAAATGAAAAATAATAAAAAAAGGACACGGTCAGTCATACAGGGCCTGTTGTTTTTGGGACAGCATGTAATGGTTAACCGGGTGGGGGTCTATTCCAAAACAAATATATCCCCGCGACACTGGAAGGTCCGGGGATATTATGGTTTTGGGGGTGTAGCCGCCGCCCGTCCCAGGCTCCGCCGCCCGGCCGCCACCGCCGGAAACTTTAGTCGTTAGGCGCAATAACTCTTCAAGCTTCATCCAACTTGGTACCACATGCCCGCCACTAGTGAATCTCGGATGAGTTAGAAAGTGGGGCATCAATGCAATGCTGGTGGGGTCGCTAATTGCATAATTTATGTGCCGAATTCAAGTTAGTCGGATTTGAACGAACATCGTGGGTAGGGACTATAGTTGATCCGGAAAAATGTGGAAGTCATTCAAGTTGTCACGAAGGTAAATTTGCAAAATTTTGCGATTTTTTCAAACTCTGTCAGATTTGAACGAAAACTTGGGGTGTTAGGGACTAGAGTTGATCCCGAAGAATGTGAGGTCAGTTCGAGGTCACGGAGGTCAATTTTGTGAAATTTATTTGAGTTTTGTCAAAGTTTGCCAGATTGAACGAAACCTGGTGGATGGAGCTAACAGTTGTTCCTCACAAGTAAGAGTCACTTCAAAGCACGGTGGGTCAACTAGTGCATAATTCATGTGCCATTTTATTCCTGGAGTCAACAAAAAATTGGTGGATGAGAAGTTTATCTTAGTTTCCGATCAAAAAGGGGCGGGTCGTGGTGGGGTTTGTTTGTAGATACTTCTTGCCCAATGATCGTCAACAGCGGGGATACACGTGGGCGGTTTACCCGCCTACTACAGTCTAGTTACTCAATGCAATTGTTAAGGTCATCAAAGAAAGACTTCAAAAATAACTTTCTCGCGTCAATCTGATGACAAAATGCAGGACCATCTGGCAGGGTTGAAGGTGTGCGCCAGTTCCAACCTCCAGTGACCCGGCACATGTGTGACCTTTGATCTTAATTTTGACCCCTGATTACCTTTCCAGTTCAGGTAGAAGAAAGGGTTTCCGCGAATTTTCGATCTCAAATGTCATTAAACGTCGATGGTCATGTAAATTATGACCGGGACATTTATATGTTCTAGTATTATTTCCAGGGGCGTAGATTGTTGTTTTCGAAGTGGGGGGATGATTGGCTATATGGCTTATCTAATCGGAGCGCCACCGCATGGCGCGAAGACGTACAAGGAAAATTTTGCTTTTCACAACTCCCCAGACGCCCGGAAACGGCACTGAGGGGGTTTTCAGCGGTGTTTGACTCAGCCTTCAAGGACGATGATAAATTACTACGATTGGGATTGTTAAAGAGAATGTTGCATCTTTGAAAGCTAGATAACATTTGTTCAGTTAAAATTGACGCACGAACTAAATATGCAATGACAACATAACCTGTTAGGTAATGAGGGCAGGCGTCACCGGAACAGTCGTCACAGGCAAAAACATCCAATTTAAAGTTGATAGGACGATCCAAGTTACAGGCACACTGGGCGTGTGGATGGGCGCTCCAGTTGTAAAATTCGTCCAAACACATTTCGCCTCGTCTCCGAGCCCGATATTAATGGTTTCGAACCGTTAGAATGAGAGTTTTTACGTTCACTGCCTAACACTGCCGTCTAACTAACCAACACACCTGACTAACATTTGTTCAGTTAAAGCGCAAGAAACTAATATTGTTAAGCCAAACATAATACCTGGTTATGTTAATAGGGCAGACCTCACCGACATTCAGTCACAGGCAAATACATCCAATCAGTGATCGACCAGAGTGTTAGCACGTTGGTATAACCTCCGCTTTTCCACCCCGTAGCCGGTGTTCGAATCCCGGTCGGGTCATACCAACGACTTTAAAAATGGGACTGTTGCCATTTGGCGCTCACATGAGGGATAGGGAAAGGCACAAATGTTGGGGTAGGCAGACTCTGTGACTTAGTTGCCGTCGTCGTTTAGTAAGAACCCCCTCCTTCACATTAATACCGCCAAAGGGCACGCCTGTTCCGTGGTACTGGATGCAGGTTTTTCGCCGCTGACCTTCGTGCGATATATCCAGGTCCGCACCCTTGCCGGGCCTCGGTTAGGTAGGGTCCTTTGTCCGGCAATTTCTGAGTCAAAAAAAAAAAAAAAAAAAAGGACGATCAAGTTACATGCGCATGGGCGTGTGATGGAGTTCCAGTTTAAAATCGTCCAAAACACATTTCGTCTCGTTTCCGAGCCCGTATTAATGTTTCCGACCAGTTAGAAGAGGAGTTTCCCTTTACACTGCCCGTACACTGCCCGTATAAAGACGGTAATGATAATGTCCATAATTATCCCCATCAAACACGAAACGTTTTTTTTCGAAACATGTTTTTCATATATTTTTTTTGAAAACGGTTCATGTTTATAAACACAAACTGTTACGGAAACGTTTCCATACCACCCCCACCAAAATGTTTTGGAAAATATTCTAAAAACATTTCAATTTTACTTCAAATTTGGGTTACAGTAAACCCTAGGAACAAAACGATATCTATAATTCTTTCGGAAAACAAAAAAAAACAACCTTAAACAATAACTCAAATCCTTTGTGGCGCAAATCTTTTGACACACCATAACCCCTTTTTAGAACCTTTCAGAAATTCTGGAATATTTTCAAAACGTTTTGGGGTGAAACGTTCAACTGTAAGCATTCTCCAACCTCGTGTGTGACTCAACAAAAAAAACGTTTTTCAACAATCAGCGCAACATGAATAAAAAGGTTTTTCTAAAACGTTGGAAAATTTTAACATGTTTTCCGGGCATTTTATCATTAATTGAGCCAGTCCCCAGAAGATCCGGAAAATCCAATCTTTTTTTCTTTCTACCTTTCTCGCCTTTTTCGCTGCCCAAACTTTTCATAAATCTTTGTCATTTTTTTTCCCCCGAATTTCCTATTCTCAGAAAAATGTGTAAGGCAGCCTGCCCCCCAGTCCGTAAAAAAATTTGGCATTTCACATGTTCCTTTAGATGCAATTTGTTGCTTCTAAATCTTGTGAATGGTTTTTCTGCCAAGATGTGCTGGCAGAAAAAACATTTGCCCATCGTTGTTAGGTGGTCAAAATCCGTCACTTTTTTTTTCAGGGACCGTCATGAACTCCCTCCCCAGCAATTCATACTAATGATCCCAGTCTAGATTTTTCCTCCCTGCCATGTTCCCGCTTCCTGCTTTAAAAGTTGCCCGAAATCACAAATTAGCGGTAATTTCATTGAGTTTCAACAGAAGACGAGACCGGTACTCAATACAACACCTGGATCTTGCGTGCAAAGCGCTCTGAAAAATTTTGCAGCCATTTTTTACATTTAATTTAAAAAAAAATACCTTCGTCATCTTTTTTTCCCGATTTCGCATGTCGGTTTGAAATTTGGATCAATTATGTCCTATCTAGGTATTCTCTCTCTCAATTTTTTTTATTCCCATTTCGTCTGTCGCATTTTGGACCATGGTAACTTCTTTTGAATGTCCGTATTGGAGGGATAGGAGATGGGGCGGTAGCTTTCCCTCGTATGTCCACGCCCTTCAGCTACTAACCAGGACGCTTTTAGTATGTTTAGAGCCCATGCATAATTATAAAATTGCACTAGCCTATTGTGAAAAAAATGGCTGACGGTCAATTTGCAGATTTTACACGAAGTATTTCCCGCATTGGTTGTACGTGAATTTAATTCCTACCCTATTCCCTATCATAACAACACAATTGATTGCTCCTCAATACCGACATCCCATCAAAAAATCAAAAATTATTACTATTTTCAAAATTTGTGCACATAAAAACTAAAAAGAAAGAGGGTTTCATTCACACACCCGAGTGGGGGGTGGTGGTATCTCCGCCCACCACATTTAATCATTGGGTGGTTAAGACCCCGCGGTTTTCTACGCCCTGTGGCGACCCGCGCCTGAATGCAATTGGTTTCAGGGGAAATAACACGGACGGTAAATCGTAATTTAGTGGAATATAACGGAAACTATATTCTTTTAGCAGTTTTACATACGTCAAGCAATTCGCGATGAATGTAGACACCTGATCTTGAGGTTCGGCAAGTTGCCCGCCCCGCACGGCTAGAATGACGCGCCTAATTGATTCGGCGCATTGCAAATTTGTTATGTTGGGAGTGTAACTCTATTTCTTCTTCTTTTTCTCAATTCCGAAGATTTCGGTAAAATGTACTATTTAATCAAGTTTGGAAATGTGAATAAAAAGCTGTTCAGATGGAGTTGGCAGGATGTAGTCGCGACCGCGGATCCTCGGTCTTGAATTATCTCGATTAACTGGTCTCGGTCAACAGCCATACCTACAGTGTATCGAACTCAGATGTGGCTGTCCGCGGGTATCCGGTTAGGGTCATCTCGACTACTCCCTGGGAGTAGGCTTTCAACTAAGGTCACATGTTTCGAAGATAATGAATCATCTTAAAATCAAATGTTGTTTTGAAACGAGTCAGTTATTGAGTTCAGTTTTTTTGAACTGTTTTGAAGAATACGTATTTCTTCAGGAAAAGGGTTGAAAAACTGCATGCTCCATACTTGGCATGCAATCGTGGAAAACACAACCGCGCGCGAAGCGCGTGCAAAAATAGGCGACCATAGCGAATTCTAAGTCGGTTCGAGGTACGTTATTGAAGTGAACTTCTTCTTCTCCTGGGGTCTCAGCAGCTCATTGAAGGAAGTCGAGTCTAAGTCTGAAGTAGCGTGTAAGTCTGAGTCACTTGTCCGGCAATTGTGGGAGTCTACTATGTGCAATCAGCTACTGTAGAATGTTGCAAGCGTGATTCAGGGCCTTGTAAATAGTTGATCTGCGATGTCCTATGCCTTTTTACATCACTAAAATTAATGATGGATTGATTTCAGAAGTTACGAACGTGAATCAGCCATTGGGGCAGAAACTTTCATGAAAAATGCTACATAGTCGAACCCAATTGCATCCCAAGGCCAATGCGGCGCGGGGCGCGCGTAAATTTTCGCACTGAACTCGGCATTCGATGAAAATTTGGCGTTTTAGACCCTAATGCCCGTCACTTGGGGCCTATTGCCTAAATGCTTCAACTCTCCACTCCCCTAAATTGAGATATCACAAAACCCGAGGCAATGTCATGCGACTCAATGTCCCTCATACGCCAAACGTGGGGGGGGGGACATTTGATATTGTTCCCGCCACCCATCGAAATGTGGGGGGGGGTGCGTGTCCCCCCAGAATTGACGCCCATGCCCATACCAACTGGTAGGAACAGCAAGTGGATGTGGCGCAGAATGACAATGTTACGGTCTTATTTGGTGGTCACAAGGAAAGATAGATGCGAACTGAGGCCGTCGGGACACATCAGGGAGAAACTGATGATATGAGACCTATTTGGGAGAGATTGATGGAGCTCGCGGTGGGAGAGAGGGAGAGAGGACGCCGGAGGAGGTGGAAAGACTGTGTTGCAAGGCGGTTCTGGCAAGTGCTTGAAGGTTCAAAGGAGACACATGAGACGTGACTGGATGGCGACCCTACTGTGAAGTGGGTTTGGATGGGTGATAGCAAGAAGAATAAGAGAGAGGAAGAGCAATTCACTCCCCACAAGA
>JAODTK010005858.1:0-144214 GCA_026419785.1 Sclerodactyla briareus
GAGACGCCTTAATCTGTTCCTCGTAGGCATAATTTTTCAGACATCAATCATTCTAGTTTGCCTCGCTGACCAGTTGTCATAACCTGTTGTCTTTTGCAAAGTATGGATTCCACACTTGTACATAATATTCCAGGTGCGGTCTCTCACCAGTTTTTGCTTTAAACAGCCTGACAATATCTTCATCAAGGAAACTGAAGTGACGTCTAATCAAGCCAAGAATCCAATTACCTCTTCTAGCAGCTTCGGCACATTGCTAGGAGGTTTCAAGAAGAATCAAAACAAACCCCAAGATCTTTTTCTGAATTCACCTCCTGAATATTTTGGCCATTTACTTGAAGGAAGCGTTGGATTGTTGAAAACCAACATGCATACTTTGCATTGTCGACCTTGAAAACATTTGCCAGTCGAAGACCATTTTGGGAAATTATATCCAGATCCCTTCGACATTCAGCATCATCATTCGCACCGACCCCCGATACAACTTGTATCGTCTGCGAACTTCAGAACCCTGGAATGAACAGAATCCCCTCCTTCAAGATCGTCATATACGGCCAGATAAAGTACGGCCCGAGAACCGATCCTGGGGAACACCCCTAGTGACCTTTTGCCAGAAGACGACCGCCCGTTTAGACAACACGTTGTTCCCTATTATGAGCCACTCACGAAATCCACTTAAGGACTTTCCCCTCAATGCCAAAGCTTTCAAACTTGAGCAAGAGCGTTCATGAGGAACCTTGTCAACAGCTTTCTGAAAGTCCCGGAAAATTATATCAACAGCATTGCCGTTGGCAACAAACAGATATAACATCTTCCATAAATTCCAAGAGATTAGTACACACACGAAATATTTTTCCTAACCCATGCTGAGAATCCCTCAGACTTGCTCATTGAAAGGTATCAACCACATGATCCCGAATGATTAATTCCATTACCTTGCAGAACAACACTAGTAAGACTGACTGAGCCTGTATTACAAGAAAGACCGTTTAACCTTTTTGACAATAGGAGAAACATTGTCTCCTCCAATCATCCGGAACATACCTTCTTGGAGAGTCTTATTGAAAATATTAGCTAATGGGAACAGACAACTCGTCGGCCAAGGATTTGGAGTAAGAAAGGAGTAAACTCCGTCAGGACCAGGAGCTTTATCACTTTTGAGCTTCTGCTGTTTCTCCTTTACTAAACCAGGCGAGCACCATATTACCAATACTCCGCGGAGAAACCCCGACAACTATGTCACCAAATTATCCATTTTCATGTAAGAAACAGACCTAGAAATAATTATTAAGAACCTAAGCCATCTCCTGGCTATCGCTGATTATACTACCCGTCGAATCTACAAAGGCCCAATGCTGTCCTTGACAACTTTCTGCTTTCCCCCTCACATAAGAGAAAAATGCACGAGATTCTCCTTGATACTAAGCAATCTTCCTCTCAAAATCAATTTAGCACAGAAACGAACGCTGGACAAGCTTTGCTGAACTTTGAAATGCTCTCGATCAGACACGGACCCAGAAAGATCGATAAAGTCGCGCCATAAAGTCGGCTTACCTTTTGATGGCCAGGAAAACTTCCCTATTCATCCAGGAAGGCCTCTTGTTCTTATTGCGCGTGTTCCTCCCGGAACGTAACTTTCATAACCTCGTTAACCTTTTCAATGAACCATTCCAAGAGTCAACAGTCGTACTTTCTAACAATTTACGCCAATCCTGGTCGGCTAAAAACCTAGAAAGGCATCGACATTGGCCTTCGCGAACCAAGAAACAAGCTCTATACACTCTGTGGGATATTGACGGAACAGACACTTGAAAGCTAAAATGTCGTGATCACTTGCACCGAGCTTACCCAGCTCTCTACATTTCTACAGAATCTGGAATCCCCACCTTTCTCAACACTAAATCCAAAATATTATGCTTTCTGGTAGGAAAAGGTACATGCTGAGAAAGGAATTAATCCTGCGTGACGTTGAAAAAGCCAAATCCATGACTGCCACTAGTCCCATCAGACCAAGAATATCTGGATAAATGGAATCACCCATGATAATCGTATTCTTCCTAGAAACTTCGACAAGCATGTCGGAAGAAGAGAGTTGTTGTTTCAGAGCTTATTTGGAGAACGGTACACAACGCCACTAATAGAACTGGGAATACCGATGAGTTAGACGGAAATTCACACCAACAGAGTTGACAAAACTTTCACCAATATCGGCCTTCTCAAAACTATTCAAGTTCCGGACCTCCACATACAACAAAACTCCACCACCAATGCCCACGAGAGTATCGGTCCTATGTGCCTTATTAATAAACAACATAACCAGGAAAGGTGACCTTCGGCTGTGGAAATATTATTGTTCAACCACCGGACTCTGTGATACAATGACGGCAGCTTGCGTTCCTGGAACTAAAATCTACAAATCATCAAAACTTGTTCTGATACTTTGAACATTAGCAGAGGAAAAAGACAGCTGGCGAACATATCTATCGCCATTGCTGACCTCGCCAGACCTCCACTGCGATGCTTACGATTAACAACTGCAGTAAGCCTACGGCCACCAGAAACCCTCGCCCCCAAAGTTAGTTTAACAAACCTTCCACGCAAGACATTTACCAACGTGCCTAACACTGAAAGCCGCCCGCACCATTAAGTTAATGAAGACCATCATTAGCGAAAAGAATCCCTCCTTCCCCAGAAAGAGGGAACACGAAACATCCACAAACTGAAACGCACCCTCCTCCACAGCGCACTCTAAATCTACCCACCTGTTGAGACCCGCTCGCTATAGTCCTACCTGCAACACGGACCGTCAAACCAGGGAGAATGCCGCACATCGCGACTTTCGACCTAGTGGACTTCAGCCTGCACAGCAGTTCCCGGAATCGGGATCTTAGGACGTCCTGACTTTCACCCAGGAGAGTATTAGGGCCTTCTCGACAACCACCACTCGCATCTCCCATGATCCTATTAGCCCTCTCACTAATATCCTTCCAACATTCTCCCGGAAGACAAACACGCGTACGCTTCAGACTATTAGGCGACTCTCTTTAAATCCCTGTCAACATACCAACAATCGAATCCCCCACCAGCAAAACACATCCCTTTGACCTTATCCCTCCCCAAAGTCCACTTTCACTTCCATCCACCTCGACTGAACCCTGGCCTGGACCGCGCCCATCCTCTGTACTCACACCCCGCCCCACCGCCAGTCCAAAGTGACCCCCCCTGCCACTCCCTCCTCAAACTGCCAGCACACTAAAAACTATTCCTAGTGTCAAGAAAGCAGCGTGGGCAAATTCGGACGTAGCTCAACCTCATAAACCGATCAGCACAGTCACTTCCTATTTAACCCCGGCATGATGAAGTTGAATGAATAAAAAAAAAAAAAAAAAAATTTTCTGCCCCATTCCTATCTCCTGTTTTCTCGGGAAAGAGAAAAAAAAAACGGTTAGGAAACAGATGACCAAGGCATCTGTTTTTTTTTTTGCATGCCTGAATGTGAAGAAAAGAAAAGAAAAAGAAGATTGCCCATTCCTATCTCCAGTTTCTCGGGAAAGAACCAAAACGGTTTGAATTGTTCCCCGAAATGCCAAAATGGATTGTATGGTATTGTCCCCAAAGTCAGAGGAATGTGACCGTTAACATTTTACGGAGAAGGCCAACAATGAAGAGAACAATGAGTGGTGGGTGGCTCTTAAGATTATCATTCATCAGGTCATTCCAATAATCCAGAACCTTCCGAAAATATAGCGAAAAAAGTACGACTATTTAGTCAGTTTCTGAAAGCAGACAGCGACGAATACAGGCTATTTAGCTGCGCATCTCAGCTCTTGCCTCGTATATTTCAAGCTGCCGACCACAACTAAGTCCGGATAGTAAACACTGGCAAGATGCCTATTCTTCCAGAAGTGGCCCTTCCAGTGCCCTTAGACAAGAGATCTTCTCCCGCGGTCCGCCATTCTACGTCCAATTCTGACGTTCATTAGTAAATTGAATGAATCAGTTGGGGAATCGTGCCCTATACGGATGTTTGTATGTATGGATTGTGGAAACATGTCTACAATGGTGACATCAACATTACTCACAAAATACTGTCCACGAGACAGACAACATCTGGATGGCATTGGTTCTTACGTGTATGTGTATTCCTCCATGTGAGGTATATGATCCTCATGTTTTTGGGCCAGGTCAAAGGTCACCGAGGTCCAATATCGGTTAAAGTATGAAACACGAAAAAATGAAACTGGATGTGTAACTTCCTAATATGGAGAAGGGGACCGAGGGGGGGGGCGGACCTATTCAGACCCAAGATCAGTCTAGTTAGGTGAAATATTTGGTGGGTAGCCTACTTGTGAGGAGTACAAAGTCATGTTATTTTGGGTGTCGAGCGGAGGTCATTTTGAATAGAAAAAACAAAACAAAACAAATATCTTGCGTGGTGTGTTCTCATGCGAGGATATAATTAATCGTTTGGGTGTTGGTAGAGCAAAACGAGGACATCAGAGATCAAAATTGAACAACCTTGTAGACACGATAATTCTAAAATACTATAAAAACTGGCATTGTAACCAGTGTTGAATCGTAATCACCGTATTTTGAGCGGTCTTCTCGTTGAAAAACCCTTCCATAATAGGGGACAGCTGGTATTTTGGAATGGTTGTACATATGTCTGATGAAAAGTCATTATTACGTTCTATGGCGATCTGTTCTTGGACTTTCACCTTTTATAGTAGCTAACGATGGTGTAGCGGCAATACTTCCAGGGTAGAACTAGTGTTCATATTTTCTAATGTCTGGAAAACTGTTCTCTTTCACAGTGGAGATGACTAGTATGGATATCCATTTCAGCAGAGGACATTGAGGAGAAATCGGGTGTTTATTTCGATTCGTCGTCAAAGCTTTCAAAGCAATGTACTGCTTTCACTGTGAGGAATAGTAAAAAAGAAAACTTTTCTTTGTTTAGTGTTCTAAATAAAAGACTTTCGTTACGTTTCATGATCTTAGCAGCATGTCGTTGGCAAGTCCCTTGAACCTTTAGTGGTAGCTTGTTTCCCCAGACTGTGTGGTAAGCGTTGTAGACTTTATGGTCGGAAATTCATCTTAATGCATTCCTCTTTCGGTAAACGGATTAATCGGGGACAAATGTGCAACTTGGGATAGCATATGCCATGTCAAATGATTAATTAGCCGTGCGGAAATAGGCCTAATAGAGATACGCATCGTGCACATTCAGTAAATCAATGTGTCAATGTCACTAATTATCGACTGAGTCACAAATGGTAAATATGCTGAAACAAGTTAATTGAGCTTTTGTCATGATACCGGAAGATGTGAGAGTGTTTTTGTTGATAGGAAATTATAAACAGTAACAAACATAGGCTACGATCTTGCCCATACCGACTATCATGCTTAATTGGATATGATGATTACACGGCACATAACACTGACAGGAATGAAAACGGGAACAGCCAGTATAAAATCCAATGACAAACCAACACGCCTCTGTTATGCAGAACAATGATGATGATGAAGATGACGACGATTAGTATTATTATAATTCTTATATCCCCACATCGGGGATATTATGGTTTTGGCAGCGTCGTCTCGGCCGCCGCCACAGCCGCCGCCACCACCGCCACCACCGCCACCACCGCCACCACCGCCACCGCCGCCGCCGAAGATTTTCGTGTGAATGCAATAACTCTCCAACGCAATGGTCCGATTAACACAAACTTGGCACACATGTTCGCCCTCACGAATCTCGGATGAGTTCGAATGTGGGCGTCTTGGATTTTTAACGGAACTGAATTGATAGTGTTGTACAATACTGCATTGTCGTATCCCCCTATGAAACTTTGCAACACATAATCGTCTGATGAAAATCTTGAATGGGTCAAAACGTGGGTGTCGCCCGACTGCTCTGACGGCGGCCATTTTGGATTTTTGCGAAACTGAGTTTTCCGCTCATTGCGCGTTTTGAAGCACGATGATCATTTTGAGACCAATTTTTGTTTTCGCCTCATACGACCCTCACCCGGTGCCATTTTGAATTTTTGCGAAAATGATTTTTTTGCACATTTGACATACATGCATATTTGAGGCCTGGTGTGTGCATTGGAACCAACCTCCCACTTCTCTCGGTCCATAATCAGATTATTTTCATTATTATTTTAATTATTATTATTATTATTATTATTATTATTATGATTATTATTATTATTATTATATTATTATTATTATATTATTATTATTATAGAGAGACGAACCCAATCAACAAATCTTCAGGTGGTATTCCAATTTAATTAGAGGGTTGTATTTCCGAGTGAACAATTCTCTCATATCAAACACTCTTGTAAACTGTTGTCACGATTGTTGTTGTCAGAATCGATCATGATGCTGTGTAATCACGGAACCTGTGACTTGACAGGGGTCTGGCTTTGGAGGCCCAATTCTCAGGCGATCATTTGTTTATGAGGAAGGTAAACCTATTTGTGGGGCTGGGGCAGATTGGAATCCAAATATTGTGTGTCCACACAAATGCGTGAAGTTACGGAGCGCGAAACGTAACAGATTCATCAAAGTTGGAACGACCCAACATCGAGAACAGAATCAACCCATCAAAGAATAAATCAAGCCTCAGAGAAAGAATCAGCCAATTGAGAATCGGAATCGGCCTATCGAACAAAATCCGTATGTCATATGATACTTCGGCCTTCACTTAACAGGATTTGATTGTATTGCCGTCTCCTTTAGGTTTATACACGCCTGCGCAGGTCTGGCGCGCGGAGTGTAACAAAATCGTAAAGAATGGAATCAGACCATGAAGATTTTGAAACAATACATCTAATTTGACTAAAACAAAAACAAGGTGTCCAAACCAGACTCAAGGTGACGAAAAAACAGAGTGTCGAAACCAGAAGTGAGCTGTCAACAAAAAACAAGACCGCAACCCTGCGTAGTGATTCCTTGGCGCAAAACACGCATGAACCCACAGACCTTCATTTATCGAGCTAATAGACAACATTAGAAGGACGCTAGAGTCTCCAATGCCTCGCCTGAACAAGTACAGAAATAGAGAGGCACAGATTATCTACTGGCCGAGTGTGATCCGATACCATGTGAGGACACTTCGATTACCTGAAAGACGTCTACAACGCCCTAACCATTCAACCAACACTATTTGCTAATTACCATTTCAAAATAGAATGACAAGAGGGTAATTGATACGAAATAGATCCCTTCCTCGAACAGCACAATCAATACATTTCCCGAAGAATGTGTTATAAGCCAAAGAACATACAAAAACCTGCCAATGCCGTGAGCATGCCCATCTTGGAAATCACCCTGGTCATTCTTGCAGTTGGGAGTTAAGAAAAAAAATGCGACAAGGAATCACTACGCAGGGTTGCGCTACTGATGGTCTGATTTCATTTATATGTTTTTGTTACCTTCGGGGCACCAGACGCTGCGCGGCGGTTACAATTGACGAAAAGGTTCGTGGCAATGAAATCAAAATCCTGTAATGGAGTTTTTGCTTTTGTTACGTTTCGCACTCCGTAGAATGTGTAATAGAGGGAAACATGGCAAGTTGTAAACGGGCTCTTGCCAGGCGCTTACCGAGAGATTTGTCTTGGGGGGGGGGGGGGGGGGGGGGGGGGAACCCAAGGGAAGTGCGCCTCATGATGGCCTCAACCCTCCCTATTTGCAATGATTCCATCTTATGGGCTCCAAGATACCTGCTGCTGCAATATTTGCTAAAAAATAGCTGCAAAACCCCTACTGACTGCAGAAAATCAGATTTTGTGTTAAAAATCACCTTGGTCATGGGGGAGGGTTCTCCCCCCCCCCCCCCTCGTGCGTACGCCACTGGATCTTACAGAGGAGGAATTGGGGAGTGCTCTAAAGAATATGCCAAATTCTAAAGTCCCTGATAGCGATGGGTTTACCAATGAAATATTAAGTTTTTGGTGGACATTTAATCTGTTTCGATGTCGCTCATGGATTCCATGTTTGTGGGGGAAGACTCTCAGGAAAAAAAAAAAATACGGAGCAGAGGTGTGATAACTCTATATTGCCGAGGAAGAGAAGGGAAAATCAACGAAATACAAAAAAATCGAAGACCCAAATTCCTGCTGAATTTTGTTATAAGTTAACAACAGCGTGTATTGCTAACAGAATAAAATAGGTTATTCCAAATATTGCGCAATCCTGTTTTTTTTTTTAACCAAAAACTGGTTTCCAAGAATCGCCAAAAATATCTGCTTTTTGGGATCCAGGTTTAATTTAGAACTTGGGTTCGCACATTATTGACCCCTTATCTGATTATGGACCCTTTTCTATCGGCCCAAGAACACATAACCTTAATGTTCAGCTTTGTGTTTGAACCATGGGAATTAGTTAGTTCTTCGTCCTGTCACGAAGAATGCATAGAGGCGTGTTGTTAAACGTTTTAGGTGGAAAGTCCGATGTGTGAAAAAAATCCAATAATATTAAAACTTTTGGAACCGATAATTGCGAAAAACACCGATATGTGAAAAAGATCGTTGATGAAACAGTTAACCCCGAAAGTGGGGTGGGTAACAAAAATTTCTTCTAAAGACTTCAGTCATTTGAATATTGATCACACATGTATGGACAGCGGGCAGGTGATCCGGCGGGCAACCCAGTAGACTGGTTACCTACGAGGTTATTATTATTATATTATTATTATTATTATTATTATTATTATTATTATTATTATAATAATAATAGTGAGTAGTACATAGTAGTGTAGTAGTATTAGTGTGTAGAGTGTAGTGTAGTAGTAGGGCGTTAATTTTAATACTTCCATCACATCCCCAGGTGCATTTAATATAGTATATGAATCGATAGGACTTGGCTTATCTGTAGTTACTAGACCCAAAAAAGTCCTAGCCTCGGAAACGGTGCGATGATAACTAAATCATTCATTCAGTGCAAAGACGTAGCTTAGGTACACATTTCGAAATTCATTGGTCACATTCAAACGAGAATTTCAGTTTTATCGTAAGGGCTCGTGAGAGGTGACGATAGGCTTATTCTTGGCACCATCTCAGATGTATCAGTTACTTTTTTCAGACGGTCCCTGATAAGAACGGTATTAACCACTCGAATGGCTTTATTGTCAGTGCTTTAATAATTGAAGTGGGTCGTATGTACACCTTAGATGAGCCGGATAAACCATAGAGGTGGTAGCTGATAATAAATGCCACGACGCATGTTAGTGAAAAAATAAAATATATCGAGCTTGCTTCTTTTAAATTCCCTAAGAAACATCTGGCCGTTTTCTGCCCGCTCTCCCCGCCATCGTTCATCAATAAAACAGTGCGCTTCTAGTCAATGTCCTATAGCCGTGAAGATAAAACTAATGACGCCGTTTTCAAAGTGATTTTACCTATTTTTTTTATATAGTATCTTTGTAATTAATCTACTTTGTGACGATATAACATACTTATTCAATGAACGTTTTTTTGAGCTGAGATGACGTTTGACTTTCAATTACTATTTCATTCACCTTACCGGAAACAGAAGGGCACCAAGGAAGACCATTACAAGTAAGTGGAACATATGTACGTTAAAAATACAGACCTTTAACGTGAATTGAATGTGAATAAAAACTTTCTCATTGCCTCCTAAGATATGAAAAGAACCTCATCCATTTATTTGAGAATCCCACTTTCCCCTCATTAGGTGCTGATTACGGGCATTTAAGAGTTATGGGGCAGTGATTGCACCGTGGTTAATTGAAATAACTCAACAAGTATATGCTCGTTCTCGAAAATGAGGTGTGGGTTTTGTTAGGACCTCCCGATCTTTTTTTTTTTTCACCTGTGTTAGTTTCAAGAATATCTGCTACACTGGAGACTTTTCCTTTAAACTGTGAACAATAATCTCATGCATATTTAACGCCAACCGAACTGCTGCATTCATCCAACTGTTATCCTGGACGGTCCTTTTACGTTTTACAACCATAGCCAATTGTGAGTCTAGTCTGAAAACTCTGTCCACCACGATAATCTTCATTGGCTTTACCCGCTATCATTCAGCCTCAATTATTTGTTGCGTAGCTTTTTTATGTAAGGTACAAGAACTTCCTTATTTCGTATAGAAAATGTATATGGTAGGTCATAAACTATGAATATATGTGACAACTTTATATTGTTGCAGTTTCCTGGCTTGTGGACAAGTCAATATCGGGTCGCTAAGTATATATGGTATTCGTAACATGGAACTTTTTGGGATAACGGTTTATCGAAATTACTGAAGACAACCACTAAAACTCATTGTCGTCGTATCGCATCATCTACTTCTTCTTCTTCTTCGAGTAACATCATGAAGAAGTCACAGAACAATCTGAAGTGGATGCACTAACATTGAGAACTTTAAAACCTACATTATGACCATCCTAAGAAGTTATTAGCTGAAAACGCCTATAGTAATTGTTAACGCCGTAACGGTTTTGAATGTGTGCCATTCTGAACAGACTCTTCATTACAGAGAAAAGACGCATTAGGTTTTTGGTCCACAAATTAATCAGCAGAGTAGGGTTTGTAGTCTAGTAATATATGCGCAGTGTTTTATCATTTCTTTAGCACAAACACGATAATTCGAAAAGCGTCGGGTGATAAAGCTTACACTTTCTCATCACCATTCCCCCCCCCCCGGGGGTTGTATATCGATCGTACTTGGCTATCATCTGTGGATTATTAAGACCCAAAAACAGCCTTATATAGCTCGGAACAGGAAACGGTTGCGATAAACTAATATCATCCAGTGGAGACGTAGCTAGTCACCATTTTAAGGAAATCTATGTACATTAAAAATTCACAGGTAGAAATCAGTTTTATAGTAAGGCTCGTTCAATTGTGACTATAGTTTCTCTAGGATCTCCAAATGTTATCGTTACTTTTCAGACAGTCCCTGACTAAGAACAGGATATTAACACTGAGTCGCTCTATTTCAGTGCGCGAATAATCTGCAGTGTGTTCGGATTGTATACTTTTTGATGAGCATGATGAACTCATAGAGGTGGTCTTGTAATAAATTGCAAGGCGCATTTGTAAGTAAAATAATAACTAAATCGAGCTTGCTTCTTTTAAATTTCCTAAGAAACATCTGGCTGTTTTCTGCCCGCTCTTCTCGCCACCGTTCATCAATAAAACAGTGCGCTTCATTCAATGTCCTTTAGTAGTGAATATAAGACTCAATGACCCGTTTCAAAGGATTTCTACAGATTTTTTTTTTATAGTGTCTTTGCAATTATCCACCTTTGTACGTAATAACATACTTATTCAATGAACTTTTTGTGAGCATGTCTTTTACTTTTATTACTTTTCATTCTCCTTATGCCGGAAATAGAAGGGCACTAAGGAGACCAATACAAATTAAATGGAAAATATGTCACGTTTAAGGGCCTTGGTTGACTGTGAATGTACATAACTTACAAGGTACCTCATTCTTTATTTGAGAATCCCACTTTCCATCAATTAAGGTGCCAACTCACGGCAGTTCGAGTTCATGGGCAGTTGGTTGCACCATCGTGGTTATTGAAATAACTCACAAGGGCAATATGCTTGTTCTCCAAATGGGGTGTGGGGTTTTGTTAGGACCTCTTTCACCTGTGTTAGTTTCAAGAATTCTGCTCCCTGGATACTTGCTTCAAACTGTTAAAAAATATCTCAACATAATGTGACCCACCGAACTGCTGCATTCATTTGTCAACCTGTTATGTTTATTCAATTGTTACATGGGACGTCTAGGTTACTTTACAAGCAACCATACCAATGTGAGGTGAAGTCTGAAACCTTGTCACCACGATAAATCTTCATTGCTTCCCAATTCACCTCAATTATATTGTTGCCTAGCTCCCTAGTAGATTACCGAACGTCATTATTTCGATAGAAAAACGTATATGGGAAGGTCACAAGATGATATTGGTGACAACTTTATATTGTTGCAGTCCCAGGTTTTTGAACAATGCAATTAGGAAGGTGTTCTATGGTTTTTCGTACCTGGGAACAACAATTTTGGGAGACGGTTATCGAAGATTCACTGAGGACAGAACCACATCAAACATTGTCAGTCTTATCGCATCATCTACTTCTTCTTCGAGTAAATCATAAACGGCAAACAAGAACAATCGAGTGTATACACAACCTCAATAACATCGCAACCTACATGTCATTCAAGAAGTTATTAGCTGAAAATACGCCTATATGATTGTGACGCGTAACGGTTTTGAAGATGTATATGTTCAGATTCTGAACGGACTCTCATTACCAGATTACAGAGAAAACAAGACAAAACTGTGCGTGATTCCTTGGCATAGCTGACGGCTAGTGGCTTTTCAAGCCAAACCAGAAAAAAATCCCCCCATTAGATATTTTGGTGTTTAATACTCAAAATTCCTTCTTAAGTTGCCACTCGAATCTCAAATATTCTGTATCCATTCCCTTCATTCGCCTGCCCCTTCGGTGGTATCACATACCCCTGCCTGAGGGAATATATGTCGGGGCACTGGGCACATTAAGTCGAATTTTTTTATCCTGGCACAAGCATCTTAAATTTGCTGAGTGGAAAGGTGGGGCCACCCAAAATATTATAAGTTCAAAACGACATAGATGCTCCCATGCATAACGAACTACATGCAGTTCGCCTAGACGAAAGAAAACTTTCATTACAACTCCCTCCGAATATTTGTTGCGAAGATGTCAATGTCGAACGTCAAGTTTAACACACATTCCATTGTTTTAAGGCGTCTTTATTTACCTTTTCCCACATGTGCATTCCTTGAGATGGGCGTTGGTGATAGGATTGTTGTATACATTAGTCAATTCACTTATGGTTTGTCTCAACGAGACGAATCTGGTCTTACACAAAAACTAGCACTCAATGTCACAAGGTTAAAAGGTCAAACGAGGTCAAAAGAGGTCAAAGTTAACGCTGTAGTTTGCCCGAAGAACCCATTTCCACTACGGCAACTCCATCTAAATGTTTCGTTGCCAAGATATATACGATTGTCCTGATGGTGACCCTTGATGACCTTGAACTGGCACCAAAAACAATAGGGGTCATCCTCTTCTATATGTCCAACCCACCACTTACTTTTAACCTAATGCATGCTTGCGTTCTGTAGATATCGCGCTGACAATGAGCGTCAAACCACACACACACAGACGCACACACACCACACACACAACGCACGGCGGTGACTGCATAGATCCTTTTGCTTCGGCGAAGGAATAAAAAAGGCACATATGTTTTTTGCTACACGAATATCAGCACTAATAGTCTCTTTCTGTAGTCATGGAAGTATATAGCAGTGGGTTCCGAAAGGTATGGAAGGCTGTTCCCCCAACAGTTTTTGGTTGCGCTGCTATGACGTTAATATTTACGACCAATGACTCTAGCTTTCTGGGGTCTAATCTCTTTTTTGACGGTGTGCGCAACGGGTCATTATTCGAGGCTTGCACATATATATATCGTATATAATTTGTACAGCCATGGGCGGCATCAGGGGGGGGGGGACGTGGGCGGAGGTTGACATGTCCGCCCAATATCTTTTTCCGGGTGGGGGGGGGACACAATATCAACCCCCCCCCATATGTTTGCGGACTGGTGAAAAAAATCGTATAATCATATGCTAAAGTATGGCCCATAACACAAAGTCTAATCATATTCCTAGTAGATGGCTTAAAATTTTTATGTTGAAAAGGCCGAAATGCACCCCCCCTCCTCCTCCAAAAAAAAAAAAAAAGTAAAACGCGCTGCGCGCGCTGTTACCACTATCTTTTCCGTTACATGTAGAATACATATAGGCCACACGTGTACAGACTTTGTCGGACGTCTGTCGGCAAATATGATCAGTGTCCATACGGTCATCTCAGTGTGCGTGAACATATGGTGGCCACGAGGAGGAATTTGGTTTAGGACTTGATTCATGTGCACCCTCTCCCCACTCAACAATGCCGATCCAATTAGCACCATTTTCTAACACTGCACACAGTTCAGTCTACTTCTGATCCTTATTGTTCAGGATTGGCTTGGCCCGCCCTGACAGTGCTGTTTTTTAATAGAAGATGCAAGCTATATGTAAGAAAAACAACAGGGCAGTGGATCGTGTACAATAGTATGTTCAAGTTCACGTATTGACGTATGGAACTATACAGGGCAGGCGAGAAGCGGGGCGAAACAATTCGGAGACATGAGAAATTTGGACGAATTTTTTTTGAGCGGAAACAGATCTGGAAAATGACCAAATTGTCTGCTGAGGTTCCTTTTCAATCAAATACCCGAAAAATGCACAAATTTCCATGATAGTAGTGATGTTCAAGCAAATCTTCAATCTGGGGGATCGTTAAGGCTCAAAATTCCTTGGACCTATACGAGACCATGATGCTGGCCCAAATTGTAGGAATAAACATCGATTACTTCCTTCAAGAAAGTTTCTTGAAATACAAATTTCGAAAATTTTTACCAATTTCAGAAGACGTTGCTCATGCCATGCCAGCGCGGGAATTGCCGTTCCGGAAATCTGAGGGTATGTTAGAACGAAAATTTTCATGGTACCCTACGCGTCAATGACGGTGGCGGCTGCCCGAATGTAAGGAATACACATCGAACGGTTCTTCAAGAACGTCTAGGAAATATGGAAATTCTGAAAGGCAGCATTGTCAATAAAACTGTCTGTAAAACCATTTTTCTTTGTACCCTATGCGTTTAACAACCGACGGTGCACGACTTGTACGGAAAAATTGATCAGTTTCTTCAAGGACTTTTCTTGTGTAAATATTCGGGAATTTATTGACACATTCTTGGGATGGGCTTACGAGATGACCCCAGAGGTGCCGTTTCCCGCAGTCTGGGGGGTCTGTAAAACGGAAATTTTCGCGTACGCTACGCGCAAACCCATGGTGGCGACCTCCGCCTAGATGGTGATACCCTCACATGTTCTCCCCCCCCCAATATTTAACAGATCGCCGCCACTGGTTGACAGCATATAGTCGTAGCTAATTAAATAATTCTCTCATTTGGCAGGTATATTGGTTAGATCATTATTATTTGTAATTTTTGATCTGTAATACTTCATTTCAAGCATGTATACTTCTTGTGCTGTCCGAAACAGTTGACAATGGACTTGAAGCAAATGTAGAAAGAAATATAGAAATCAAAAAAAATACATTAGAATATCCTGTGTTCATATAGTCATATATGTTCCAGTCATTCAAAATAACAAGAGAACAACTATAGAGAAAAATTATTTGATAGGCACCTGATACTTTTACTGTAAAACACACCGATGAGCCTCTCAAACAACCCATGTAATCCATATCCCTGTTCCGTGCAAAAATGTTGCGATATTTGGAAATGCGTGTTAAAATATATTTTAAGATGTTTTCCCATTTTATCGATTAAGCCAACAAATCCGCCATGTAACAAAAACTATGTCCTTGCATGTGTATTGGAGAACACTTTACCCAGCATACATATTCATTTCGGTATAGAAATGAATATTTCATAAAATGTCAGCCCTGAATACAGCTGGGATGGAACTGTGGAAACTCCTGCTGTTGACCTTGTATAATTGCAGATAATCTATGTGCGATGAATCGATAGCACTAAAAAAGATCGTCATTTTCTGCGGTCACCATGGAGCATTCATTTCAGCGAAAACGATGTTTATGTATTATGAATTAACACGTGGTAACAGAGTCCCCATGAGGAACCATTGCACAGTGACATACCGTTGTTTGACTGGTAATCGATGTTTGATATTGTGTAGCGCGAATGAAGTGATTGTATTGCCACGTGTTTAGTGATTAAAGCATCGTGCGACCTTATTGTTTGGTATCGTGGAATGTTGTGGTATTGCAATATGAACTCTTGAGTGATCTGTAGTAGAAACAATTGCGCCGCGATCATAACAATCGTTCGGAATATGAGATGAAATGACAATAAGTAACTACGGTTTTCGATTTCGGATACATTCCCGGGATGATTTTACGCAGAGCGCCAGACCATCCAGCACACGACGGCGTCATAGCATCTGCTGGTAATGCCATTTGGTGGTGACTGAAATAACAGCACTGGTATGTAACTCAACTGTGTGCACTTCTTTTATTACATGGTAGAACACGTATTTACCCTATGGAGTACGAAGACATGCACATATACTTTGTTTTCTGATCCTTACAGGATAAGGATGATTTTAAATGAAATCTTTCTGTGCCCTAATTTTATCATATCCCATCAGTGTCTCCAGCCTATTTTCTAGTTCGATCAATATTTGATTGAATCAAACTCTCGTTTCTTATTGGGATGTCCCGTTGTGTGTGAGCATGCACTGGTTGCAAGAGTGTCCAACTAGCGCATTTAATGGATATATGCTGTATGTGATTCAGGTGAGGTTTAATAATATGAAACGGTTAATCGCTAGGCAATTGGCGGACTATGGTTGAGCCTTTAGGTCTAACTAGGCCAATCCGGCTAGCCTTTCCGCTGTTGAAGTATATCATGATGTATGAGCCTCCTGAGAGTAGGATGGCTGGGGTATTACGTGGGGCCAGTGGCGTACCCGGGGTGGGGGTTTTGGGGGTCGGAACCCCCCACCCCCCCCCCCCTGACCCAAGTGATTGAAATAAATTTCTAACACAAAAAACCTGAGTTTTTGCGTTCAGGTGAAGTTTTGCAGCTGTTATTTAGCCAATATTGCAGCAGCTTGTCTAAGGGCCCATAAAATATACTTATTTGCCACAGGGAATGTGAGGCCATGATGAGGGCACACCTCTTTGGGTTCCGACCTGACCCCCCCCCCCCCCCTCTCCAACAATCTCTCGGTACGCGCCTGCGGAGCTATGGGGCATCTCAGTTCGCGGCCGCAAGAACGTTTTGATAATATTGGATAACAGTTTTTGCATTTTATCACCAAAATGAACGTCATAAATATGATAATAACATGCAGAAATGGTACCTATTTATTGAGGTCGCGGGGAAAAAATGAAGACATAAATCTTGTAAATCAAACTGAAACCTATGGCTCTTTTTCAACCCAAACATAAATCAATTGTTCTACGGAGGTATAAACCTAAACGCCGTTGAACGACTGCGGATATTTCTGCTTCAAGGTCAGATGAATTAAAATAGACCCTTGCTGATGACCAGCATACAACTAGTGGTATGACTGATTAATAAAAACCCAAGCGCAGAGGTTGAGCCTCCATATTGCATCCCTACTCAGAATAATACCACTCTGTCGTGCATAGCGACATAGGTATTGCGAACCACATAAGCCGTTTAGAAGCATGGCATGGGTTAATGTGGCTGCATGGGTGAAGAGTAGTTACTCGTATTGAGAATCAGGCGATACGAATTGTATGAAAAAGTTTACATGTTTAACATGGCAACAGCCACTTTTGTGCCTTCTCATTTCCCTAATATTGATTCTTCGAGTGACATTTATTAATGCAGGGGGAATGGAAGGTTATCATGCTTGGGGGTTCCGAATTGGATGTCAGTGATTTCGTAGGTCAGGGACATAGTGAAATAAGAATCGTCTGTTCTAATATGATGAACTTTTTCGCGGTGAATATTTGTCGTTATCGATGAGTTAGTGTTCGTAGAGATTGCGAAATTTGGGCTGGTGGTTGATGCACGTCGCATGGTTAGCTTCCAAGGGCAACGTACCCATTTGTGTGACACTCTCTAATTTCAGACTGTTATGTCAGAGGGGGGGGGGGGTAGGGGTGGGTAAGGTAGGCCCTAAGAAGCATCCGCCGATACGATTGGATATATTCCTTTTGCCTAGGCTAAGGTAGGTCCCAGCGGAAAAAAGTTGGATCCCATTGGAGGGGACTTGACTAGACAGAAGTAGTTCTTGGAATAAACAGTTGAGCCCGTTGTGGTAATTATCCGGGCCCAGTTGAGCCCTGTGGCGAGGCTTGTACAGGGGAGTTCTGTTTTTTCGAACCCTCTGCTGAGTTTTCTGAGCTGCATTCACCCAGCCTTGAAATAGGCACTTCCAGGTTCTAAATTTGTAAATTATTCAGAACAAATCTATACAAGATGGCAATACAAGTTACTATCAGATGAGTCGAGAGATGGATGATTGATTGCAAGTGAATTATATTGACTATGCATCCTCTTCCATTTATATCGTCTGCATTGTAAATTTTGTCCATCAGTCCATCCACACTTGTTATTAATTTATTAGTTATCCCCAACAGATCATACCAATATTTTGTCTCCATCCCCGCCTCTTGTTTCCCCAGCCATCACTAACCCAATGATGCCCCGCCCCCCCCTCCCCCCCCCCCCATATCCACCGTCTGTATCTGGTACCCTCTTGCCAAGCACCCAGTCCATTTATGTCCATTGCCAGTTCCCATATCTCCGAGGTCATGATATCTGTCTGCAAGCCCACCCCCAGGCCAGACAACACCAACCTATTGTCTCACGTACCTCCTGGTGGTAGACAGGGGCTGGGGATGATAAAGAAACTTTAAAGCCCTCTTTTACCCCTTCCGCTGAGCCTCTCACCTCACCACTCCACTCCCCCTCCTTCCTCCCCGGTTTGGCCGCCAACTCCTTTACTTCCAGAAGTTCCCGAACATGTTCTTTCGTGTTTCAGTTCTCGGCACCACGTCATTGTCAATCCAACATTGTGCACATTGGCAGACTGCACGAGCGAGCTCTGTATCCCTGGTCATTGTGCTTTTGAAACCATGTTTTCAGGTGTCTAAGTGTGGAAAAGCTTCTATCGCATCCACAAGAAGTTACGGGGCATAGCAACATCAACTTCAAGAGTGACCCTAACACAATAGGGAATAGGCTCTGATATCTGAAGACATTTTCTGATATGCTTTGCGGACCGCTATCAAATTGATAGTTAAAATTCTAATTGAGGTAAGATGAAAAAAGGGACAAAATGTCCCGTCCGTCACATCCTGTCCGTCACAATTTTGACATCCCTGTTTTACAAGGGTATGCATTTTACTAGTTTGGTTCTTTTTGTGATTGTTCGAATGCCAATAAGTACTTGCACAATTGTTCGAAATAACGATTTAACAACAGATAGCGTTTCGAGAAATTAAGTTCATTCCAGAAAAATGAGTATTTTTTTTGTCCCGTCCGTCACACTGATTTCAATTGAAAGCATGAAGCCACTGAATTACCCATCTTCATTTCCTTTGTTTCTAATTGACATTTTATGTATTTGTTTCACTCTGAGCATGTTAAATTGTTTAATACACACTTTTAATAGTTTTGTAACAGGCTTCTGAAAATAAAAAGTAGCTCAAATGTTCCCGTCCGTCACGCTGGAGTTAGCCGACCGTAACCTCACTTGCATCGTATTTTAGAATTTCACAGCAACCAACGCAAAACATTGAAATTGATCCCTAAGGCGATGAATTTTGAAAACCTTTCCTAAAATGAAAATTTGTTATCAATTTTAGGAATGTTGGTTACTGTCCCAAGAGGCACAGGGAGTGCGTTCCTGAAATCTAGGGGTTGTCAAACGAAAACATTTTTGGACGCGACGCGCAGATAATATTAGTCGTATCCCCAATTCGTCAACTCAAATTGCCGCCCTTGCTGGCTTCAAAGTTACACCAGAGGCAATATGCGTAATGGTTGGGGAAATACCAACAGGTTGCAGACAAGGCATGGGGGCATACGTTTGCGTTGCTGGGGGGTGGGGGTCTCCCGTGGGGCTGTTGATTCTACTAGAGAGAAAGTATGAACTTGAGGTTGCGTGGTTGGCTGTATGCGACGACAGGGGTTCTTCAGACAACTCAGTGAATTTAGGAAGGGTCTGACACAAGAATTCCCCATGAAGCTTTAAATTCGTAATCAGGGGGCGGATGGTGGGGTGGTGCGTAACAACAAGGGGTGGACAGTCGGATTCCTGCTTGTCCCGGTAGGAAAGTAGTTATTTCGGATATATTGCGAACCTCATTGGAGTATGAGATCAATAATTGTAACGGATTAGCCACGTCAAGGACATGCCCCATTAGGATAATGGTGGCTTGGTCCGCAAACGTGTCATCTGTGAACAGATACGTCTGTACCTGAGAAGCCGACTATAAACAATGGAGAACTTGATATGCTTAGGATGAAAGCTAGTGAAGTGGAGATAGGAGTGCTGGTCGGTAGGGTCGGTGTAAACCGATGTTTCTGGTTTACGACCTTTGATGGTAACTATAGGAGTCCAAAAATGGTATATGATTGGTGGAGTGCTCCATGGTAAATTTTATCGGCCCATGGCGGGTGTTGGCCAGAGAAAAATTGCTTGAGGTTATCCAAGCCCTTATCCCAAATCATGGAAAAAAAACGCTTGCATAACATCCTCCTTTCAAAATAGTGCATGAATATATTCGGCATATGACAGCGCCATTCTCGTCCCCATTGCTGTGTAGGTTCGAAATGATTCTGACCATTGGACACAAAGTTGTTGTGGCAGTGGCTAAGAATGAAACCAGTAAGTTTGAAGATATCATTGTGTTCAGTCACACCATTAGTTGCCATTAGGTTGCTACAGGCAGTAGTGCCCTCCTCATTAGAGATGTTCGCATAGAGGCGGAAACATCCTTGGTGACGAGAATGGCACCGTCGGGGATTGGGGGAGATTTGAGAGAAGATTGAGAAATGAAGTGGTGTCCTGTATAGAAATAAAAATAGGTATGGAACAGAGGCTGCAGATGTCTGTCGACATGAGCGGAAACATATTCAGTGAGTAAACCTATGTTGACAAATTGGTCTGCAGGACCGAAATACGATGGTCACGGGCGAAATCAAACAGAGCGACATCAGTGGTGGGTAGGTCAGAGCTAGGGTATTCTTTGGAGATGACGGCCGTTCAGTTTATGTATTTTGGGGAGGGTGCAGAATGAGAAGGTTTGGGAAGGGAGGGTATCGTACCAACAACCTCTGCTCTTACCTCAGGATCACATGTATCGACCAGAGACAATAGTTTCTGCTGGAACTGCTGGGTTGGGTCATCACTTAATTATTTGTAAAATCGTTTGTCTGAGAGTTGTTTCTCAGCCTCCGTGACATAGCTGACGGTGTCCAGAACAACGGTGGCCCCTCCTTTGTCGGCAGGTACGATGGTGATGTCCTCATTCTTCATTAGATCTGAAAAAACCTCCTGTTCCTGCTGTTGATGTCGTTTGCTGCGAAGACTGCTGGTTTCATGACGTGCCGACGCCCAAGGAATGTGCTGAGGTGGATGTTAACAGCGTTGACAAAACTGTCGATGAACGCGTTTTCTGTTAGGCGGTGGTTGTCACTTCTTCGTCAGCGTGAAGGGCTTGGGGGCTGGAGGTTGGTTGCGGGCGCTGTTGGAGGTGCCCGCCCACTCCCGTAGACGACTTCCCGTGTGATCTGGCCTACCTCGTGTGTCAGGTCAGCTGGGGTTATTGGCGTCGTTGGGCAAAAGGATAATCCCAGCTCCAACACCACTCTCTGGTACGGATCGAGGTGCTGCGATGACAGGTTGACAACATGGTTGGAGGGCTGCTACACTGGTCGTGAGTACTGGGTGTGTCTTGGTCAATTGTGTCGATGTCTCCCCGGGGGGCAACGGAAACGACTTACTATTCGTGATCAGTTAGGCAGAACCGCGTGACTTGACTGGTGCAAAAGGCGGGGGTTTTGGGGGGTAACTTCCTAGCCTTGCGTGAAAAACACTCACAGAGTGTCCCCTCATACGGAGTCAATAGGTGCTAGCTGACAGCATGGAGGCGGCCTGGACTCCTGGCGATGTATCTGGCCAGGTGTAGGCAAATTACAGTCCTTAAGTGACGTTGTTTTGCGTATGCATCTTGAGGGCGATATCTCTCAATTTGATCGAGCTTTCTTTCTTGAAAGCAGCCTCGGAAGCCTGATGTCTTCCATATTTCTTTTCTATTTAGGTTGATGAAAATCTCGACTCTTGAAACAAACCGGAGACTACCTTATTGAGCAATCTTCTATTGTTATTTTGGCTCTTCGACCCTCCCAAATTGCGACCCCAATTTGTTGTGTGACCAGGAGGCTATGCTGGAGTAGTTGTTGGACATACATGGGGCTGGGTGATCTAGCATCTGCTGAAACACTCCTGAAATTGAAAAGGTAGTTTGCCTTTTGCTTTGTGGCTGGGTTTATACTGGTAATGATCTCAAAGCCTGTACTGAAGGGTACGCTAATTATTAAGTAGAAAGACTGTTCATAGTTAGAGAGAATTGAACAGGACGCACTGAATATATTTGTGACCTGGTGACGGGCGGACAAAATGTGACGGACGGGAAAAAATATGACGGACAGGAAAAATGTGACGGACGAGACAATTGTGACGGACGGGACAAAGTTAGTGTGAATATCCTTATCTTCAATATCATAAACTTTATTGCTCTTTTCTGTATTGGGTAGCACTATAAAGATAGCAATTAGGCTTAGTGCCAGAAGTATACTGAATGATAAAAAGAAGACTAAGTTTTTTTGTGACGGACGGGACATTTCACAACATCGTTTTCATTTTTTTTTTAGTCAAATACATCACGGGGTGAATAATTTATTCTGGATTGCAAAACGTAGACCAAAGCTTGTATTAAGCCATCAAAAAGTAATTATGATGCAGTTTTATGTAAGATTTGGAATTGAGAATTTTCTGATATTGGGGGATTTTTTATATTATTACCTCAATGCCATTTTGGCCCACTTAATATCGCACTTATTCAGTTCTTTCCCAAATTTCACTGGACTTGTTTTTCCCCTTCCCTTCTCTTCCATGTACCGTCCGTCTTCCAGCACTCCCCGCCCCACCGGCTACGCCACTGATTATAATAGGCTGAGATGTCCCTGATTGCGGGAAAATGAACTTGATGATTACTGCGCAGCAGCCAAGTGTATGTGCAGTTATTTCTTCAAAAACATTCAACAGTACTGAAAAACATAGATTCACGAGATACCACCTGCTTCCATTATATGAGAAGTTGGTGTGGCTCTTGGGAGTTTGAAGACCTCGAACATTAAAATATTTTACCCATGGAGAATGCTGGCATTTAAAATAATCGAAAGGCAGAATATAATTCTTATTGTATTGTAATTATTGTTTAGAACCATGTCACAGGTTTTTTAATTGAGAAAAATGATAAGAAAATTAGCTGACTCATCTTTGGACTCATGCTGAAAATGTCACCAGTCCAATTAGGTGAGTTCAAATCATAGGTAGGAGTGAATCCGAGTCCAATTAACCTGGCTCCCCGTATCTTCGGAAATGAGGTCTTGAGTTTGGATTTTGTTTGGACCAAATCCGGGCTTGATACTCCAGCACTTTTCCACCGTCCATGCAACTTCGCGCAATCACTCCGAGAGTGTGATATCTCTAGAAGTTTAACAATGCTTTATCTGGTAGAACTATTGTAGAGATTCATCACAGCATTTAGACCATCTGTGAAAAACGCTCATGTTAAATTCTCGAGGAAAGAAAAAAATAGCAGGGATACTGTAGTGGAGGCCGTTCCTATCTAATAACTCGAAATTTGTCTACCATATTTCATGATTGCCAGTTGAATACAATAATTGACTATCATGCACAGCAACAACAACGCAGTCTGAAATAATATTCCTGCCGGAGTGGAACTCGGCTCGAGCGAGACTAGCTAGCAGCTGGCAAATTGTTCATATAGTCGCTCATTGTGTTATGTCAAAAGACCCTCTGTGTGGCTGATTGTTCTATTTTTTGATGAACAATATTATATTGACCATTCAGTTATACTCTCAATCATTAAACTGAGAAAGGAGAGTAAATTTCTAAAAAAAAAAATCCAATTTATCTCTTGCTATGAGCCACAGTAGAGTATTCGAAAACTAGATTTGACGGAGTTATAATTCAACTATATTTCGCACAAGCCACACGACAATGGTTTTCCCATCTCTACAAAGTTTACTCAATACAGGATATTGGAAGAATAGAATATGATCATCAGTGCAAGGTATTTTTTCGCATGAAACATTTATGAATCGTCCAATTAATAAAATCCCTCGTCTGGCTCCTCAGTTTTTCAACCTCCTTTCATGACGTCATCCGGTTCAATTCTGTAACAAAGGCCCTCATATTTGTTCATTATTCCCTGAAAATCCCACCTTCATCGGAACCCGGAGGAGCAGAAGATCATGCCCAACGTAACAACTGCTCACAGCGACTCGATGAGACGTGTTGCAATAACGCAAAGCCGAAGCATATCCACTGCTTGGAGCTGGATGCCTGGATTATTAAGTAACGAGCACAAGTCGAAACGTCTTGGTGGCTGCCGACGGCAAGATTCTCCTGGTGAATACACTGCATGTTCCTCACCATTCCACATTTATTGTGTGTTCACATTTAATTGACATTTATTGACATCTGTCATAACGTTGGAATGACTTTTGAACATGTCTACCACATTGGCCTAATATTTGCTTCATGTGCACAGCGCAACTTTATATGTAACCAGCTCAACTCATTCCTATAGGCCTGTATATTTGCTATATGTACCCAACACAACTTTATGTGAACCCAGCACAACTCATTCCTTCCAAGGCATGTAGCAGTAAACAGCAGAAACACACTTGGAACTGCCTGTGAGTCCCTCATTGGCTCAATTCATTCCACCCTGGATGTGGTCCTACACAGGTCTAAAGCCCAGCCAACACCTACATATGAGAGGTGATGACGAATCTTCCCACAAACTCCTTGCAAATCAGTCCCCATTTCCTCATTCTACCACCTGCTGACAGATAAAATAAACGGAGTCCCCTTTTATCTGCTGCCTGCTCTGTGGGGATAGGGAGTAATGTAAAACAAACCTCTCTCACAGAGAGCTCAACGGGAATGGCTGTGGTGAAGACTAATTGGGGTAGTTAATTGAATTTACGTTACTGTTTTCTGGCGTATATTGACGATCTTGAAGGTTCTGTTCATTCCAGGTTAAGAAGTTCGCAGACGATACTAAGTTGTATCGGGAGGTCGGTTCGAATGATGATGCTGCAATTGTTCAAAGGATCCTGGATATAATTTCCAAATGGTTTTTCGACTGGCAATGTTTTTCATGTTCCACAAGTCAAAGTTAATGCATGTTGGTTTCACAATCGCAACGCTTCCTTCAAGTTGAATGGCCGAAATATTCAGGAGGTGATTTCGTTACTTCAAACAGCCTCATAACTTCAAACAGTTCATAACTTCAAACAGGATACTGATCACATAACCCTGTTACTTCAAGAAACTCCATTGGCTTCCCGTTCAAGCAACTACTAAATTCAACATTCTATGTCTAACTCATAAGGTCCTCTATGGGGTAGCACCTTCTATCTCTGTGATTCTTTTCAGTCGTCGTGTGGCTTAACCCATTCCTTCGAACAACTCACCACGGGAAATATATCTCTCACAGCCTCTCGTCGTACAATTCTATGGGGGGCGTGCTTTCTCGATATGTGCTCCCAGGCTGTGGACGCCTCCTCGTGAACTTATAGCTATTGCAAGTTTTACTCGTTTTAAATCTAAGCTTAAAACTCACCTTTTCAGAGAGTATTTTGCTCTTGATTTAACTTTTAATTTTTTATATCACGTTTCGGATTTTGTCTCCGTTGACTTTTTGTTGATTTTTATGCTAATCTTAACAGTTTCTGTACCGTGTCTTATCATGTGAGACGATTGAGATGCTTGCCATGTAATGCGTTTTATGAAAATATATTTACATTAATTACATTACATTACATTTCAAAAAAAGATCTTGGGGTTTGTTTTGCTTCTACTTTGAACCCTTCCAAGCAGTGTGGCCGAACTGTGGAAGAGGTATTGATTCTTGGGCTTGATGTGCGGACGTCACTTTCAGTTCCTTGATAATGATTATTGTTGTCAGGCTGTTTAAGCAACTGGCACCTAGAGTATTCTGTACAGTGTGGAATCCCTGCTTTGGCAAAAGACAGCAGTTATTGAATACGTTTCATCGTAGGGCAACTAGAATGATTCACTGTCCTGAAAAATTTCATCTTACGAGTAAAGATTAAGGCTCTCGGTCTACTACCATGGAGCTGAGCGAATTCGTGGTGACTTGATCCATGTTTTCAAAATTGTCCCAATGGACTCGATAGCCTGCCCTTCCACTACTTTTTTGACTTTTCCAATGTTACTATCAAATAGAGGCCACTGTCCTCAAGCTTCGGGCAAGCGCTTGCATAATGAACATTCGTAAATATTTCTTCTCGCAGAGAGTGATCAATGAGTGGAATTGGTCTCCTGAAAATGTTTGTTTTGCTCTAGAGGTAATGCGTTCAAAAGGAAACCCATGTCTCGATTTTATTTTACAGGTAATCACGGGCGAATTATTTAGTTCGAGTTTTGGTTCATTTTCTTTCCTGGGATGTTTGTGGCTTCGGGGTCGTTTATGAGGAATCTGTCCTTCCTGTCCCTTTAATCACAACTAACTAAAAGCTAATCACACTATGTGAACTAAATGTGGACTCAGCCTAGCCATTTGTGGCATGCTCCATCCACCCCACGGAGTTTTCAAACCTGATCGCATGTACGGTTTTAAGATGTTTCTAAATGAACGTGGCAACATAATGGACGAATGAACGGAACGAGCGAACCACGAAATAACAGACGGAGACCAGATGATCGTGAAGCTTCTCACCCGCAGCTCGTAGAAACTAAGACCTCGCTCATCGCAACTGCACGCAATTACATCCACTTAGTGAGAAACCGACCGTAGATTCTGGCACTCTACCTCGGAACGTTGCTTGCAAAGCCATATTTGCTTTGTGGGTTTCTCATAATGAGAACGTGAACCCCATTGTATTGGGCCTCATGTCCAAAGTCCAAATTATGTAAATCGTGTGAACATGCAAATCGCCAATGCTTAGCCCAATCCGTCAGGATCAATAGAGAATCACTAAGCCTCTTCTCTTGGTCTCCTGTTCAATTACTTAGTTAGGTGTGTGCATTGGGATATATAACGCAATTTCCACACTTAACAACGCTTTAGTGCTTGTTTGATATGGCAATAGGCACTATGCATTACGTTTTCATAACAAACTTGACGCCCTGCAAACGAAAGGTTTCAGATGGATGTATTAAGTTTTTCTATTATGACGATGTATCTGCTGACCTAATTTCACCTTTTGTGACCTATTCGATCTGTTGAGTTATTGAGACGAACCAACCCATTATGCAATTCACACTACTTTCCTACGATGCGTATACGTTGAGTTATAATATTTTAGTGAAAAGGCCTGAGTCAGATCTTCGAGAGGGTGATAACCTGAGAACCAGAAAACCGATTCACTGTTCAATTTGATGTTCTGAAATTTGGTTGTCGACCACCATTGTCGACCTATGTAACAAGGTCAAAAGACCGGCTTCGATAGGAAGATACAGGTCAAAGAGGAAAATATGTCCTTATATGGATATATAAGACAGGTTTGTATGCTTCTGTGGACCACATTATGTGTGACAGAAAGTAATTGGGAGAAGTCAAATAGTTCCGGGGCCGGATGGGAATCACTGAGCTCTCGGACGGTTTTTCTTTATAATTAATTCCAGCCAATATCATTTTTTTATTACACCAATAAGGGGTAAAATAATTTTCCCCACCCATAGATTAACAGCTCAAAGGGTTTGATGTACACGATCACACTGCACTATAAATTCCGCTAGCCTCGCGTCGAGAATTTCGAATCGTCTACGGCCATGGAAACCCGTAATTGACAAAATATTTTGGCTTCAGGCAGATAATACAATGGCCACGGGGTCGACCCGTTTACCTAATCGGACCCCTAAAGCATTTGCATAGGGCGAATATGCCTTCCGCTAATTTGAGTGGGCGAAACAAACTCAGCCCGCCTTTCCTTTCAATGCAGTGATTTCATACACAGCAACCACGGCATCTTATTGGATGTTCCTAAGAAATACTAGATATTGAGGTACGTACGTTTCTAACGTATAAGTTGTAAATTTCCCAATAAACAATTAGGCAAATTGGTCTCTAGGCGTACCTTTATCTGTACTATTAGGTACATTTCCTCCTACACACTTTATGTCTCCGCCGCAGACGGTTTTTGGACCCAATCGTGCGTTTTCCGTTTGTTTCGCACCTGGTTGATTTCTATCATTCTATCAATTTCAGGGTATAGCTCACCCAGTAATCCTTCAGGTCTGTTTCCCGCAAGCTATTATACCCCCAGAACGGGGAGGAAGAGGGAGGGGTATTTGCAACCCCACCTGCAACTTTTGGTTCCTATGGGTTGTACTTACTATCTCCCGTGCCTGGTCATGACAATTTCCAAAGTTGCCTCTATGAGCATTCGGATTTAAATACAGTATAAAACTGTCAGTGCTCCCGAGCAGTCATAAACATGTTCTGTCCCGGCAGCCCGGTATATTATTCGCGCAAAGTCCGTTAGGCTGCTATTCTAAATTAGTATTTTATTATTGCTAACTGCTACCCACGCCGATTTTTTTTGAAATGCTGTGCCATAAAAAATGAAAATATTGCTAGATTAACTTTTTAAGATGCTGTGAAAAAACACCATAATTTTGTTTCACGTGTGTGCATGAAATATTACACTATTAACATGTTGAGGGCCTATACATTTTCCAGTTAGTTGTTCGTTTGGCTCAATAAAACCCAACTGGCCCACTCAAGGTGAAAACGACCATACACGCCCACCTGTCTAGACAGTTACAAACAATTTTATTAAAACAAGAACAAAAATCTGCGTAGTGAGTCCTTGTTATGTTATTTAACAATGATTTGTATAATCTGCATAAGAACATCGATGCCGGTATGGAGAAAAACAGATTCCAAATTCATCCCAAGTGGAACCCATCTACACTAGACATCGCCTGGTCGGTAAACTGCCTACGTGTATATCCCCACATTTGAGCAATCAGCGGAAAGATAATGTCAGTCCTCATTATATCCCCGCGACACTGGAAGCGTCCGGGGATAATATGGGTTCGGGTGTGTAGCCGCCGCCGTCCCAGGCCCCGCCGCCGCCGCCGGAAACTTTAGACGTTAGCGCAATGACTCTTCAACGCTTTATCCGATTGATCTGAAACTCGGTGCACATGTGCACCCTAGTGAAATCTCGGATGAGTCGGAAGTGGCATCACTGCAAACCTGGGGAGCGCTAGCGTTAGCGCAATAATTCTTCAAACGCTTATCTGATTGATCTGAAACTCGGTACACTGGGACCCTAGTGAAATCTCAGATGATCTCGAAAGTGGGCATCACTGCAATGCTGGGAGGGGGGGGCTGATTAATTTGCATAATTTAAGCGAAATTAGTTAGTCGGATATGAACGAAACTTGGTGGGTAGGGGATATAGTTGATCCCGAAAAATGTGGAGGTCATCTCACGTTCATCGGAGGTCAATTTGCAAAATTATCATGTGGTTTTTTGTAACTTCCATGGATACAACAGAACCTTGGTGAATGAAGGCTATATCTGGTTTCTGACCAAAATGGAGTCTTCATGGGGTGTTAAGAGTTTTTACCTCTTCCCAATGGTGCTCAAAGCGGGGATATACACGTGGGCGGTTTTACGCTCCGCCTAAACATGTCTAGTTCATATGACTGAGATCAGGATGGGTAGGGTCCCGAGAGGGTTTAAAATGAAGTTTGTCCCAAAATGATCGCCATGTTACCGAAATGCCAAAATCAGGAGAAAAACAGTTCTGTCAATAGATTCAAATGGCCGCCAGGTGGGGTTCCGATAGGCTAGAATGAAGTTGTATCAGAACGATCGCGGTGTTCCAAAATGTGCGAATCTGCGATAAAAGAGTTCGTGAAAATGCAAAAGGCTCGCAGGGTGGGGTCCCCATGGGCAAAACTCGAAAGGTGATCAAATCGATTTCGCCATGATCCGAATTCACTAAATCAGGTGATAAAAAGTCATTCACTGCAACTTTTTTTTAAAATGGCCGCCGGATGGGCGTCCCATGGGCGAAAACGAAAAGTTTGGTCCCGCAAAACGATCGCCATGTTCCGACAAAGCGCGCAAATCAGCGATAGAAAAGTTTCGCGAAAAAATCCAAAATGGGCCGGCCGGGTGGTTTCTCTCAATGGTGCGAAAATTAAAGTTGATCTCAAAACGATCGCCATTTTCTGAAACGCGCAAATCATGCGCTAAAAAAGTTTCGTCAAGAATCCAAGATGGCCACCCTCGTGTTGGTGTGGCGACGCCCCCTTCGATAAACCATGTGTTGCAAAGTTTCATCAAGTCCATCCGATAATGGGTTGGAGAGTTATCGCGCTAACCGAAAATTCTCCGGCGGCGGTGGTGCGGCGGGGGCGGGCTGGCGAAGACAGACCATATATCCCTTGTGGGGGCTGTATAATGATAGGGAACATGTACACCACATGTGAACACACTACGTTTGTACAAGATGGCCCAACACGAAGACAACAGGTTTCAGCTAGTCCTTCGCTCATAGATGCCAAACCTACATCCCAAATATGATGAGCTCTTTGACTCTCGCTTCGACAGTTGTATTTCATATTAGGATTTCTACTTTGACCTTCGGGACCTCAGGTGACCTCGGAACTTACATACCAAGTATAGGCCCATCTGCATCTTTGTGTTGAACAGAAACTGTGTGTACAAGGATTTCAGACGTTGATATCTGTGACCTAGGGGACCCTTGACCTAAAAAGAAAATATCAATCATCACCCAAATGAAGTGAATCATGAACTTTATACATGTTTGTATAAAAGTTCTCACGAAGATTCCATACTTCCATCCTTGTAGGGACATCAAGGATTCTGAACCTCAAGACAGACCAAGTATGTTGATTGGAGCACTCGGAGTGACAACCAATCTAGATGCACTTGAAGAAAGATATCCCAGAGAACACGGAATACGAACCTAACAAACACAGCACTACTTGGCAGTGTCCACATCAGACGGGTGCTCGACACCCCAGTGCTCAAAGCGCTTCCGATATTTCCCCACCATGGAACTAGGTACACACTACAACATGCCCGGATTGTGCGTTGATGCCATTTCGGCGCAGGTTATACTCAGGTTCCTCACAATATCGCTGGGTAGGGCGACTATATATCAACATATTTAGTTTTTAGGGGGGTCGCCCGAGAGGTTAGTTAACCCTATCTTTCATGGGTGTTGATGATGGGGTTTTCCGAGACGTTTCGATACACAGGCAGCAGCACCGGAAATTGATTCGTTCTCGACGTTTTGAAGATACCACCATGGTAACATTCTAAAACTACTCTTTTCCGGGTACTGTTAGCACATTTTCTAGACTGTGGAGAGAATCACACGCAGAGTTGTGTTTTGGTTTCACTCCCACTAACACCACAAAGCTTTATGTGTGTAATTCGGATTTTTTCCGCTTCTTATTTCGTCATATTTTTTTGCTCGTATTACAGTATTATACCGGATGACATGGAAGCCGGGTTGCTGAAGTGACTCTGTATAATGGGCCACTCTCACCTCTTAAGTACCCCCACAGATAATGTTTTCACTGCCATTCTATGTGTCTCGAATTTGGAGTTTTCAACTACTGCTGAACTCCGAACGTAAATTGTTTCTGCGTATCACTAGATCAGGACATAGCTATCCTACAGCATAACTGTGAACATTCCTGTTTGGTAGAAAAAGTTGACATGTTATCTTACTTTTATACAATGACACATTAGCTGTCTTCCGCGCGGTGTCACTTTGAGGGCATTTTTGTCCGACACACCTTTGAATATCGTACAAGACAAATTGCTTTAACAGACAGTATTCACAGTGTACATAGGAGCATAAATGTCAATTTCGGCATACGTATCTCAATTATTATTCTTCTTATCAGAACAGCCTAGCCTATGGTTTGTTGAGGAGCGGAATCAATAGTCGGGTAACCTGACGAAAGTCTACTCTCCAGTTGTAATTCGAGTCAGTGCAATGAACTGACACTAATGAGGAATTATTTGAACCATCGTACAGAATATGATGGATGCGGATAACAGACCTAGGACAGACTAATGTTTCGGACCACGATCGACGATGTCTTCCTCTACACAAACTAAAGGGTGTGTGGGGGGAGGATGGGGGGGGGGTGGTTGTAACTCATTGTAGGTTAGCCAAGGAACTATGCAGTTAGGTGGAAGGCTGTCTTTGTTGTACTGGTTCAAGAGTGGAGCCTGGACCGGTTGGATATAATGAATTGTTATAGATACTCAGCATATTCATTCATGTCTGGCGTAACACTGGCTACAATGCTTACCATCATTTGTTCATTAAGGAATAAACCGCAATTGGGAGACTTTTACTGGCGAATGAACAGTCGAGACTCGAGACGAATTTAGGTAAATAACGAGATCGGAAGAGCAGCCGATTCTCATTAAGCCTAATTCAATCGGACTGTTTTTGACCAGTAAAAGTCGACCTGCTGTAGATTATTCCAATTCTACAACCCCAAGTTAGAATTACCCAAACTATAGGGCTATCTAATCTCTAGATATAATATTTTATGAAGTATCCCTAAACAGTAAATAAGCAGCTAGGGTACCTAGTGCGTTAAGTTAGATCGAAGTAAATTGCATTGCGTACCATACACAACGATTGACAGTGCGTGTTGTGCGTACTCCCGGAGACGCAATGCAAACCAAGCGTGCCGAACTGGAGGTTTCTGCGCGTGTGAACATAGCATTCACCAATGCAACGAGGGACGCTGTGTTTCGCCCGTTTGTATTCCGTTTGAGAGCAGTACGCCCGATGAAGGGCGCGTATACTGAAAGCGGATCTGCGCGTGTAAATCAATAAAACTCCAAGGCTCTCTCAACCTTACTCGTCGTTTTAGAAGTACTGGCGTTCAGCGTTAAGACGCCGTCAATCGAGCAAGTATTCTAATTGCTGTGTTACTCTGACCAGCTGACTGTTATTGCAAAGATAAACATTCAGCTACGTGAGTGAATTAGCCAATCAGAAATCCTGTATTCGCAATAACGGATAGCTTGGGGTTGTAGAATGTCTTGTTCCACTCACTGGCTACCATACTATCAACATTTATATATTTATTCATGACTGTCCTATCATTAGCTACAATACTTACCATATATTATTCATGTCTGTCCAAACACTGGCTACAATACCTATCATATATTTATTCATGCCTGTCCTGTCACTGGCAACAGTACTTACCACATATTTCTTCATGTTGACCGAAACTGGCTATAATGCTACCATACATGTATTACATGTCTGTCATACACTGTCTACAATACTCACCATATATTTATAGGTCTGTCATACACTGGCTACCATACTACCATATATTTATCATGTCTGTCCCTACACTGGCTACAATACCTACCAACGTCAGTATGGCTGGCCTATCATTAGCCTACAATACCCTTAAACCATATTTTTATTTCATTGTACAGAGCCCCCAAAAACACTGGATACAAGACCTACCATAAATTTATTCATGCCTTGTCAATCATGGAAACAGTACTTACCACATGTCATTCAGTCTGACCGAACCCTGAACCAACAATATTCATTGCAGCCGGTCGTATCACTGGTGCAGTCCTAGACATATATTATTCCATGTCCGTCCTATCATTAGCTACACTACTTGTTGATACTCTAGTTGAATTAACGATATGGTTTGTCTCATCAACTTCAAAATCTAATAATATGAATTTAAAAATAGTAGTAACGGTCAAATGAGTCGAGAAAGGAGGTCACTAAAAGTAGTTCACGTAGACGAACAAAAAAATTTCATTACCGGTACGACATTCGCTTGAAATGTTATGTGCCAGGATATAGGAGGATTGCCCAATGATGACCATCAATGACCTTGACCTGACACCAAAAACAAAAAGGGTCATCCTCAACCATATGTGCAACCCACATATCCAATATGAACAGTTTCACCTTCTCCAAGGAATCCCCTTCCCTGTTTTGCCGACAGGACCCCAAATTGCCGACAGTGACCAGTTTATGGAGGAGGGGGGACGTGACACCCCTCCCTCACGTTTGACGCCCTGAATATCCCACCGAAAACGCGTATGGAAAAGAGCCAAGTGCTCCATATCTCCCAAAGTTCCGTTCAAGTGGGGCGGGGAAAAGGGTAGGAACAAAAAAAAAAACCAAAAAGAAAAACAAAAAAATTGTAGAGTGCCGTCTGCAGGTGAAATCGTAGCAGCCACATTCAAGGGTATACCGCAAAGAGGCTTTCGCTCTGATTCAAGTATCCGTTGGGGAGGAAGAGGAGATGCCACAAGCGGACGAGAGGAAAAATGCACGTATTCGGGTCTGCACCTTGCGGGCCATTTAATAGGTTCGTTCATCGGCTCGGCAAGAATATAGCTATAGTATCTTCATTACAGCCCCAGTTAACAAGCTCCATGATACGTGTTCCATGTATATATCGTGTATATTGCTTGTCTATGTAATTCAATCAATCAGGTTCGGGAGGGATATCCCAAATGACGTTCCAAAAAAATTAATTCATGCGAATATCCGTAAAGTAGTGCCCTGGGGGTACTAGGCGCGACGTGCTCAATATGCCGAAGCATCCCGAATGGCATGTTCCGGCTGGTCAGCTTGGGGGTCCAGCGATCATGTACAAATAAGATGGATGTCACTACGCATTTTATAACTGACTATATAACGTTAGATAGGGTCGACAGGTCAATTAACGTTATTCAATCCTACTCGAACAATCAATGTAGATGTTACACACAGGAGAGAGTCGTGCATGTTATTCTACTAGGATTTGCGGTCACTACCAGCTTGCTTAAATCAGAACAAACCAATGCTCCCCAACTGCACGTTTGTACTCATACGATATGAAGAATCCCCAATTAATCACAAAGAGGGATCAGGCCAATCGGCGGAGGTCAGGTATTGTAACAGGCAGCGAGTTTTCAAGAGGAGATGATTCTCTATCACCTCATTGACCTCATGTTCAATGTTCATATGGTGAGTTGCCCTCCTCATAGAACATTGGTGCTGCCATACAGAGAAACATATCCAACCGACAACTCAACAAGGGAGGCGTCCCCAGTGAGATAATTCGCTTACCGGAATTAAGTTTATTGATGCAATGACAAGTATCTAGTAACAAGGTTCTTTACAGCAACCCTTTATCCCTAACTAACTCATGATCCGAAAACTTGACTATATTGACTATATAGGGCAAAGTACAATAGATAGAACTTGAAACTCTGTACGTATCATTAAAAGCACAGTAGGAAATCTACCAGTGGAGAAGCGATGGAAGCGGTGCAGTGACGCTTCGCCTGCAAGAGGTTCTTCGGTTCGATTCCAGTAAGTACCGGACGTTTCCCAGACGTGGTCAAACAATTTTCACAAGTTAACGCAAAAAAAAAAAATAAAAAAAAATTGTTAATGATCTAAATTGATTGGTTGATACATTTCGACGACGGCATTAAAGGGCTGATAACAGGCACTGGCTCGTAATGAAGCCGATTGGATTGAACGGATGTTTGACCTTAAAACGCTAGTGAGCCGTTCATTAGCAATACGTGCTTTATACTGGGGGTCAGGAAAGAAGAGTAAGTAGTACGGCCAAGGCATAGATAAACAGAGGGACATGTCTGGTAACAATAGCTGATTCTTCACATAGGTCAAGAAGACTGTGTAGTTTAACAAACTAAAACTCCCAATATTCAGTGTGGGAAATATGAAATTCCAGGATGGGCGTCCAAAATGGCCGCATTTTCACTGTTTCAAAAATTTGTCTCAAAATTATCACAAGGAACGAGAAATGTGTCTATTTATATGTTTGAGGCACGGGAATTGAATATTAAACAGTTGTTTGATCAATCCGATGTTCTATGTGACTTCTAAACCAAGGTGGCGCCCAAAAACTGATTCAAATTGGCCGACATTTTCTGAAATGTATAGAAAATGAACAGTTTTGGAATGAAAAAGTAGAACAACTGTCTAAATATATGTTTTGAGGTTGAGGAATTCTACTATTTGAGTAATGAAATGTGTCATAGAGAGATTCGGCATCGCCGCGCGAAAAATGGCAATATCAATTGAGTCTTCAGTAACAGTCAAAATACATCCTCAAAAATACCACTATTATTAAAGTAGCAAGTGGAAAGGAAGACCTCTAAGAGGCCATAAGCATTAGCTCAAAATCACACTAAAGATGGAAAATAAATGTTCTTTATTTAACAGTTTTAATGCGAAGCGGAATATCCATATTTTTCCTATTGTAGTTGTTTGGGCATGTGGTGCCTCCCTTGCAGCACCAGTTGCACTCATACACAAGTTAGCAACAGACACCACAGAGAGATTCACCCTCAGCAAATTGCGCTGGGTATTCTCTGAGGCTTCGTACGAGGCTGAGCTCCAAGCTCGGGAAGGAAATAGAAGGACGGGGTTGCAACCCACTGTTCGATAGAGAGATTCGCTCGCAGAAAAATGGCAATTAATCATTTGAGTATTCAGTAACACGAAGTACATCATCAAAATACCTATTAAAGTAGCAAGTGGAAAGGAAGATCTCAATAGGCCATAAGCATTAGCTCAAAAGTACCCTAAAGATGGACAAATAAATTGTTCATTAATTTAACAGTTTTTTGAATGAGACTGATACTCATATTTTTCAATGAGTTGTTTGGGCATGTGGTTGCTCCTGCAAAACCCTGTTTCACCTTTACACAAGTTAGCAATAGACACACTAATGTAGAGTATTCACCTCAGCAAAACTTACGGCTGGGTATTCTGAGGCTTCGTACGAAGCTGAGCTCCAAGCTCGGAATTGAAGGCGGTGTTGCAACCACTGTGGCCGCGAATTGCTTGTAGATTTGACGTTCTACTAATGCGGAAAACGCGTGAGGCATTGAAGCAGTTGAATGGCGGGAAAGCTCATGGCATACACCCAGTGATGGCCCATGAGATGATAGCCATCAGGCTTCCAGCAAGTTGTTGCATGGTTCTCTCGGTTCTGTTTGAACATGGTATGTTACCCCCACCTGACCAGCTGACCATGCTGACTGGAAAAGTGGACTAACTATTTCCAATCAATCTGGAAAGGAAGGGTGATACAGTACCCGGGGATGCGTAATAGATGAGTTACATTCCTCATAATATCTGACAGTCTTTGCTAGGATAATCCTGAACAGAATCAGTCATGGGCGTCAACAGGTGGGGGACGGAGGGGGGCCAGTCCTCCTCAACTTCATCAATCGTTTGCACCCCCCCACTTTTCCGGCCGTAATAAAAAAAATAATTTAGGCCACATGCCCACTTTTGTATCACTCTAAATGATTCAATTTTGGTCTAACCAAACAATAATCGCGTTTGGAAATTGTTAAGTCCACTAATTCCAGGGCGGGCCCCAGCAGGGTGAAGATTGGACGGACTAGGGACGAAGTGGAAGGATTACCCATGTTTCATACAGAGTCTTCTCGAATTTTGAATCATAGCCAAAGTGCATAATTGTGTTCCGCGCGCAATGGCGTTTTCCTTCCAGCGTTGGGTTCTCTGTAAATATGCCGAAGTAATGCTTCGGATCATTTGGTTCACTCGTAATTCAGAAGCCTTGGGGCAGAATGCCCCCCCCACCCCAATTTTCTGGATGAAAAATTCGGGCGAAAAATTGTCGGAAATTTGGGAAGAAAAAGGAAAAGTGAGAAGATGCCTGAATTTTTTTTGGCAGACTGTTTTCGATAAAATGCCCGGAAAACATGCAATTTATTTTCGCGCGATCGAACGCGCCGGTTAGTTTCCAAGAATGACGTGTTGAAATTCGGGTACAAAGTTTTGATCCCAAATTATTAGAGTGGTCCCGTACGGCAATGGCTTTTTTCCACCAGAGACCGTTGGGAAGACCCCTGGATTGACACGCAAAAAAGCAAGAGTCGAAAAGGAATAAAAAAAATACCATGTGTGATACTTAGTAAATCATCGTAGTATGCACAATGACAACTTTTTGTCTGCCTTTACTCAAATACAACTGTAATGTGGTTTTGTGCTCTTGAGCCTGGCAGATGCCGTTTCCGTCGATCTTGAGGTTATGAAAATCTGAAATTTTTCGTGTGCGATTCGCGCCAACGATAGTGGCGCTCAGTTAGCCATGGTCACTGGTCATTCCATGTGTCCCCCCCCCCCCACACTTTTCAAAAACGGTTTCTTGACGCCCCGGACTCAGTTGCCAGCTTCTTGCACATCAGCATTCCAAGCAGTCGGGTTGATTCCCAGAAACTCCGGGATAGATCTTGGGCGCTCCGGTCCTGTCTGAGCGGATACTAGTCTAATGTATAGACGACTGCTGTCTTTTAATCGCCTGGCTTTCGCGTATTACACCTCCAGTTGTTGTTTTTTGTTTGTTTTTATGAACGTTCGAGGTTTGCTGGATCGCAAAATGATTCATCGAGTCTTGAAGAAGCTAGGCGGATCGGGAAGTCGGTAGAGGTTTCTTTCTTTTGGCCTATGATTTCCGTCCGCTTGATGTGTTGGACCGTCCTCTGGATAATTTTTGAGCACGTCCAGTTGAAAAAAAACCGTTCAGCAAGCTTTAAACGCTTTGAGCTGTGGTTCCCACATCGTATCTTTTCATCTTTTTTCCAGCATTTTGAAATACAGCATATGGGTGCGTAACTTTAAGTTCCAAGAATTGAGTAAAATACTAACAGCTTGTAGCTGTGACTTCAAGTACTGAGAAATGTTTTCGTTTAGTTCCCACAGTGATTCCGAGTTGCAGTTTTTCCTTCAAGTTATTATGACGACGTGAAATTCTGACGGAGTGACAGAAATAGCTCAGAAGCTGACGTTAATTATGACTAGAACATGTGGTTACCACAATGATTACTAGAGCGTGATATGAGACGGTAAATACCCAGCAGATACACGACTTCAGTGAGAACGGGAACATGCGTTGGTCTGTCCCATAACGGCAACGGAATTCAAACATAATGTGCCACAGTGATAACCAAGGACCTGTGACATGAGACGGGTAATTCCAGCAGATAACAAAGGTATCAGTTTTAAGAAGGGAACAGGCTTTGTGGTCGGTTCCATAAGCAGTAACTGAGAGTAACCGTGATACCACACTAAACATACCAAAACCAGAGAAAAATGAAGCTGGTTAGTCGGCTGGCCATCAAGTTGTTGCATGTCCCTCTACTGCTCTGTTCTGAACACTGGTGTTACCCCACCTCAAAACGACTGGTGAAAAAAGATGCTAACTATTCCGATCACTCTGAAAGGGAGGTGATGCAGTACTCGACTGCCATAGAGTTGTCCAGCTGCTTGCACAGCAGCATCCCAAGCAGTCGGTTTCACTCCCAAGAAACTCCCTTGGATAGCATCTTGGCTTCTCCGTGACCTGTACTGAGCGGATACGGAATTTTGTAGAGGTTTTCTTGTGGCCTATAAACGTGTCCGTCCTGTTGTTGCAAGGCTCTCTGGAGAATTCTCGGCGCAAGTGTGCCACCCTTATATCTATAATAATCATATTATAATCTATATATATATATATATATATATATATATATAATATATAATATAATATATAGATATATATATATATATATATTATATAATATCTATATATATATATATATATATATATCAATATATATAATATATATATAATATATATATATAATAATATTTTTTTCGTTTTTTTATATATATATATAGATAGATATATATAATATATTATAGATAGATCTATATATATATATATATCTATATATATATATATATATCTATAGATATAGATAGATGTGGTATATATAGAGTATTATATATATAGTATATATAGATATATATTATATAAGATAGATGAATATAATATCCATATACCAAAGAACCAGAGAGCTCATAGTTCACACCGAGTGGTTTACAAGTTGTAGAGCGTCCTGTCTTGTTGGTTTCCACCCGTAGGGGTCCTGGGTTGGGTCTTAGGTTTCCCGTGTGTGGGGTTCTTGTTAAAAAATTGGACCTGTTGCCTTCTCTCTTGGCGCCAGCATAGGGATATGCACAGGGCACAAGGTGGGGTAGGCAATCTGTGAATTTTTGCCGTCGGGGCGTGTAATTAACCCCCTCCTACACTTAAGTACCGCAAGGCATCGCCTTGTTCCGTGACCTGGTGAATGTTCGCCGCTGACAATTCGTGTGATATATCCAGTCCGCACCCTTGCCGGGCTCGTAATAGTAGGTCCTTTGTCCGGCAATTGCTGAGTAAAAAAAAAAAAAAAAAAAATAATAATCGACTAGCAAAGGTGATATTTGATCCCAGGAATACAAACAGGTAGTTTCTCGATTTCGCGATCAGTGGCTATTTCTCTGGTATTCAATTTGTTTCAAACTATGCTTTATGCTAGTGCTGAGATGTAGTTAAAGCATTCCCTGGTACCTGATAAGTTCGTGATTCCCGAGGTGTCGGGATCGCGAGCCCCCGCAGCTAGGCGCTGGTTGCATGTCGATATATAAATTATTATCATGAGACATTAGCTTCGAAACAAATTGTACATCACTTGTGAGCCCTGGAAATTTAACTGAAACTTAGCAAAATCATTCAATCACGAACAATGGACGAACAAGGAAGTATCTCTCAACGCGGAATCTGACTGGACTGACTATTCTGACAGCTACCCGTATGATCTTCTCGTTTGCTGAGAAACTGTGGATAGATATGTCTGACAGAATAGATATCGTAATAAGATTGCGCGCTGGCCTCTCTCCATGGCCGAACTCAGAAATTGCACTTGTTGCCGTATATTTTGCCCATTAACAGGATGGATTACCGAAAATTAGATCTTTCCAATGTGTGGCCTAGTAATCTCGACAGGTTTCTCTTCGCGGAAAATTCAGTATGCAAGCAGCGTTCTAACGAAAGATAAATTAGAACCGTCTTTTACTGAACGCAACGCCGTAACGTGTGGGTCTGGCAGCACTGCCAACTTTGGCAACTGTTGGCGCTATTCTCTTTTAATATTACTATCTGTTTGAGAGATGGTTTGGAACAATATCCATTTAGACCGTGAGATGAAACCGCACGCGGTTGGACACTCTCACTTTCATTTTGATTGTGGATTGTGTCGTCTTGTGTATTTGCCGTCACCGTCGCTCGCATGACGTCACGTAGTAGTGGGCAGGGAACGAAAACTGACTCACCAGTCCGGCAGGAATATAAAACTGTGACGACATTGCCCTTTAAGGTAGTTTATTCAAAATGGAAAAATGTAGTCTTCGAACCTTCCGTTTATATTTTGAATTTTTAGGCCTATAATCCAAGCGAAACCCACAAGATGTAATAATATACTAATAATAATATAATAAATAATATATAATATAATAATAAGAATATAATAATAATATATATAATATATAATAAAATAAATTTATACAGCGATAATTTGGTAACCACATTCAAAAGCGCTAAACTAAACACAGAAATACCAATACATACAGGAAGATTATCAACCAACAATAGGCCAGCCTAAACATATGTCTTGTCTTGAGTTCCAGTTTAAAGGAGTCCAAGAAAAAGAATGCACTGTTAACTCAGATGGCAATGTATTCCACACTCAGTGTCCTTTGTATGCAAACGCTCTTTCGCCTGAAGTCTACGACCCTATGCATTTTGTTCCCTTTGAATGGGAATAGCCATGAAGCATCAATGGCCGCCTAAAATTTTAATGACAAGCGCGCAATCCCCCATCCCAGCTAGGAGTGGTAAAATCTCATTGGCATCCCTGTAAATCTGGAACCATTCAGTCATTCGAGCTTTTCTTTCTTTTCATCTCCAATTTGGAATGTTGCATTAGTAGGCCTATCCTCTGATTTGTTTTTTTAATCATTTATGCTGATGTAAAAGTTGTAATTTGTGCTTTTTAACGCGCTACAAAATTTGAAGTCCATCAGCAGTGGAGAATTGTGAATATCCCCCCCCCCCAAAAAAAAAAAAAAAAAAAAAAAAAATGTTTTTCACCACAACTTTACAACAAGAAAAACATGTGTTTTTCGTGCCCATTCAAGGGGACCGGTTCACATTATAACGATTGTGTTTCTTTCTTTCGATCTTTTTTCACTGCTGAACCTGGGAGATGTAGTCTGCATTAAGGACGATTAATTGTTTTAGCCTCTTGAATCTAGATGGTCCTATATATCTATACAAAAAAAACCAAAAAAAAAATATATGCAGCCCGACTGACTGGAATAATCGTATTGTCCAAATTACCCAAGTCGTGGGCTCGAGTCATGTAAAAAAGTTTTGAGACATATTGGTGAACGAGATCCCGCCCTATTATAATCAATGTGGACACAGACGCTGATAGGGATGGAAGAACCCTGGATAATCTGGAGAAATCGCCCACATAAATAGGTCATTATTATGCAGCAACCTTTCAAACCTATTTATTAACCTCTTTTCAAAACCGAAAAAGTGAGAATTCATCGGAATGATGCAGCTGAAGCCTAAAATTGAACCGAAGGCAATGTAATCAGATTTGCGCAGGCATATTGCCAGTTTATTTGCTTGGTACCGTCGACGATGTTTGAAAAATTAGGAATCCTGCAAATTGGAAATTATTAAAGAGTATATCCATTCACCGTGTAGCCAGAAAGAACTGGGTTGAGGTTGTTCAAAACCAATTCTAGAACAGATGAGAGGTTAAAAAGGTTGAATGTTGACTGCGGCCTGGCTGTTCCCCGAATTCAGAAAAGAAAGAAAAATGTTCAGAGCCGCAATCAACGTTGACGTCGCGTCGCACAGGGGGCGGCGCCAGGATTTCCCCGACGCGAAGGAGCAGAGTTCGTGGGGGGGGGTTTGCTCCCAGACTGGGAGCGGACTACCCACCCCCTCCCCCCTCCCCCGGCTGGCGCATTGACCATGTCTCGCCAATGATTTCAGTTCGCTAGTGTGCAAAACAAAGTCCCACAGGTGTTTGTTCAAAGTCAAATCACCTGCACATATTATTGGGTGCAGCCAATACAAGGCGAACTGAGTCCAATCATCTGTTTGGTTGATTTCATTGCTGCGGTGTTTTTAAAATACGAGAATATGAATAAAAGAATCATGTTTGAATTGTACAACTGCCTAAACGGCCAATCCTCGATGTCGGTTTTTGTAAAGCTGTTCGCGTACAACCATTCACGAACATCATTCGAATATCCGAAAGTGGGGGTGTGTCAATTGTGATATGTGATATTATATGTATGGATTAGAAGAATAATGTTTGAATGTCAAAACTGCTAAACCGTAATCCTCGATATCACGTGTGTTGTACCACGTTATGGTCCAACCATTATAGACTATTTGAGTATCCGAAGGGGTGTTGATCAGTGTGTGATTGGCTCTTTAAGTAATGTCGGAAGCGGAAACAAATTGAAAGAACCGGTGATTAATAAGTGTTGGTGATCAGGAGATGGAGTAAGTGATGGCGCGCACTGCAGAAATTCCGCGAGGGTCGTATATAAAGCAGCAGGTAATGAGAATATCAACGTTTAACACAAGACTAGGGAGAAGGGGGCATGTGTGGAAATAAATGTATAAATACTAGGTACCATAACAATATATTGTCTCACATGCGAAAGTGTTAGTGTAAGGTTTGAAACAATTTCATTCTCATGGGTGATACATGAAGAAAATATCGACGGAGATCGTCGTTTAGGATGAATCGTTTAGCTAAAAAAAAAAAAGAAAGGAAGAATCGTCCCCTCTTCGCTGTAGTATACCGCACTTGGGCTTGTGTAGTGTTCGACTATGTTCGGCTACTCCAATCTGGATATATTTGCGAGAGGAAGGAAGCACAAAACATCAAACGCACGTACACTTACACGCACCACAGCACACACGCCACACACGCACACGCACACACACACACACACACACATGAGGGTTAGCGCGTGCGCAAATTTATTGAGAAAACATGCACGCGACATTGTAGGGGATATAGTATTAGTTATAGTAGACATGGGTCTCTTATTGTCGAGTTTCTTATAGAAAAAATGTAGAAAAGTATAGGAGGTAGAACTAGCAGATGAAGTAAAATGATTCGGCAAACTGATTGGAACTTGTTAGATTCATCCTTCTAATCGAAACACACAGACACAAATCAACCTTGTTTCCATTTTATGGTTCCCGCGTACCGATTTTCAAATATAATGATTCGCAAAGATTAATAGCGCAATCTATTGGGACTACACAGTACTCTGAGGCAGCAATTGGGGACAAGTAGCACTTGTGACTTGAGTTTGATTTGAGTTGAAAGATGCTTTGAATGACTTTTGCTTCCTATGAGTTTGTAATTGGAACTTGCAATGAGATGACTCGGACTTGCACCAGATTGGAGTCAAGTGACTTGACGTGAACAGATTTTGGTACTTGCCCCCACCTCTGCTTGAGGCACTTCAGCGACCCAAGAGTTCAAACTCGCATCTACTGTAGGCCAATAACAGGCTAGGTTACTGGGAAATAGGGTCCGAAAAAAGCCTGAAGGAAAAGCTAAACAATATTCATATGTAGGAATGCCAAAAAAAAAAAAAACCTCCCATCTGACCCCCATTTTTGTTTCAAGGTGATGTGTTAACAAGTTCAAATACTTACTGACGGAAAAGACCCAAATTTCTTTGCTTGAGCCTAATAAAATGTTGTGTCAAGTGGAAATGTTCTCTGGTATTGTTGACATTGAGCAGGTTGTCAACAGTGGTCTGTGTTTGCCAGTTTCATTATTATTTACAGGCTGGAGTTAGATCCACTCGGCAGGCACTCGCCACTTCCTACCGAAATAAAACAGATTCTCAAGAATTTATAGATTTGTTTTGGCAAATTTGGTGGATGATGAATTTCTGAATGCCCATTTTATTATGCCTACAAAATTTCAGTGGTAAATATGTTCCAATAGCAATATAAATCACGCTACTTCATAGTCCATTGTAGCAGGGATCTGAATCTGTTGGGGGCAACGGCAAAAGATAAAGTGTGATATGATCAAGGAGGTATTGCAAGAAAAAGGCACAAACATTGATCGATCAAAGGGCTTTTCACCTCGGTGTTTGAGTTTCACGGGCGATGTATTGCATTTCAAAGTCAAGCTTAGCTAGGGTCATGGCTCTTGATGGTCGAGGGCCTTCCTCCTCCTACTGGAAACACGGAAAATTGTTCACTGGTTCAAAAATATTACATAGTGAGATTAACCAGAGGCTGCTATTGGCCCCTGTCCTTACCACCCTGTGAAAATCAGCGTAATGTCAAAATAGTTCCTCTATTCATTTGGATATACTATTAATAGCTTGCACCTGGGTCTGGCGCCGGTGGATCTGGCCCCCTCGATATGTGCTATACCCCCCCCCCCCCCAGTTTTAAATGTTCTGGCTAGCCTTGCTAAGCACAGGTAAGAGTAGCAGAATAATTACCTATATGCCTTCACACCCCAACATGTCCGGATTGTGCTGTCAAGTTTGAGTTTCAAGTACCCGTCCCTTCCTTTGCCATACGACTACAAATAATCCATTGTAGCTTCATCTGTTCCAGTATGCCAAACCACCCCCACCCCCAACGGTTTCGGGATGCGAAGATATATATATAAAGGATTTTGAAATTTTTCAGTGTTTTAGAGGCTGTTTCACACTTTCACAGAAGACATAGCGGAAATAGTGTTTGATCAGTGGCTTTAGTAGTCAGTGCAATTAACTTATTAGTTTGTTGCAACGAGACTAGTCCTGGTCGTCTACAAAGAATTGACCCAAAAAGTCACAAAGTCATTAGGTCAAATGAGGTCAAAGGTCAAATGAGGTCAAAGTAGGTCACCAATGTAGTTTTCACACATCTCGATTCAACGAACAAAACTTGTCCATATAACATTACTCTGAAATACTTCGTTGTTAACTTATGGAAGGATTGACCCATGGTGACTTTCAATGACCTTGACCTGACACCAATAACAAATATGGTGCAATTCTCACCGTGTGCAACCCACATACCTATATCAACCTAATCTATAATAATAATAATAATAATAATAATAATAATAATAATAATAATAATAATAATAATATACAATAGATCCTACTAAAATCTCATTATTCACACAACACCTACACTAATTCTCACTTTTTTCATTGTGGATTATAACAAGAACAAAAATAAAAAAGTTATGAGTGAGCGTGACGGACGAACGAACGAACGAACGAACGACGGACGGACGGACGGACGGACGGACGGACGGACGGACGGACGGAGGACGGAGAGACATGATGACTGGTACAGCTGATCACCCGCAGCTGAAACGTCGAGTCATGTTCACATGACTATTGTACTCTTAACATCCTCGCCCCCGAGTGTCCTTTCAATCATTGCTTCCTGTCGCTCTTCGTGTTACCATATGGCTACAAATGTAATCAGACCGTTTTGATTAATACTTCATGTTCGTGATGTCCCTAATGTATCTAGGCCTACACATGGAATGCACTCCCCTGTAGGCGACACCCTTCATACCATAAATAACAAACCCGCTGTCTTGGAAATCTCCACTAGATATTGGTTTGTTTCAAATTGGAGATCCGTTCTCCCTTATGGGAGTCACTGTCAGCAGTTTTTATAGCTATGTACGGATTTTCTAACCTCAGATATTTGAATTAGGAGAACAGCGAGCATACAGATTTTACCAAAGTAATAACGACTTACTCGGCAGAGTATCACGATCTGAAAATAACTGCACGGATTCCTTTATGAAACGCACGAAAACTAGGTTTATAGGCCAGATGCAACCCTTTATTCAGTCTTTAAACAGCGGTATTTGACCAAGAACAGCCCGAACGCATGGACAAAACACGAAGAGCAATTGTAGAACACCCGATCCTCAATGGAGTACATTCACCTGCGCACACAGTGCTACCCGGTTACCCAAACCCGGGAACAGTGTTGCCGCTTTGGCGTCAAAAGTCAAAACTTGTAAGTTATGACTTTGGTTAGATTTGGCCTTCCTTCCCAGGTTCCCTCTGCTAAAGAAAGTGATGAGGGGGGGGGGGGGGGGGGGGGGACAAGCGAGTTTTCTCGTACCTCACTGTGCCCCCTAACCCTCAATGCCATTGAGCCCAGTATCTCGCAATTAATTCAATTCATCCCAACTTCTTTCTTTTTATCGAGGGGGATATTTTTCGCGTTATTGCCTCTTCCTCCTCTTCCATTTCCCGTGTTTTGGCCTTGATTACCCGATTTGTCCTCTCGAACTTTTGTCAAGGAGGGTACCTTGCATCCACTCCCCCCCCCCTCCCCCACCCCCTCCTCCCACTGGCTATACGCCACTAAATTCATTTATGGTAAGGAGAGGCTTGCAAGAACCGAAGCTGCTTGTGAGTACGAAATGGAGATAGCAAGCAGCGATCAACTACACATTCGGAAATACTATGTAGGTTGCAGATATGAAGAGGTCAGAGCCCTGCTATTTTTTAGTCCAGCTCGATATCATTCAATATTAGAGAAGATCAAACTTCGAAGTGTTAGTATAAGATATCCAATTTATCAGAAGTGTTGAGAGATGAAAGATGTTTCAGATAAGAAGAGGGAAACCCTCATTCTTCTTTAGTTAGCTCTAGGTCATTTAGAGCCATATGAGGGAGGGGATCAAGGGATACTTATTTGTTGAGCAGATGAGAACACACCTCCTCCAAAAAAATGAATGCATGAGAATGAAAAAAAGCTCAACATTCTGACAATGATCTAACGCTTTTGCAGCTAGGAATAACATTCCCCTGTGTTCTGAGAGTCCGATGTTTTTTTCCTCAGATTTACTCGTAGCTCATGGTAACGCCTAGTACCGCTTCGCTAAATATTCAAATTATAGTGCCCCCCCCCCCGCCCCACGCCTTTCTCCTCCAATATCGTCTCTAGAAACGCGTTTGTCTCAAGGTACATTGTCAAAAAGTAAGGGGCATGTCGCCGGACGTCAATCATCATTCAGTATTGTGCAGATGAGCCGACGAGTGTTATAAGATAACATGAGGCAATTAAGTGTTATTACATAGATATAAGTAGTATCCTACACATAGGAATTTGGTATTACTCACAGATAATTCAGAGCTCTCTGCTGATAAATCATAGATAGCCTTAGAGTGATTAGGTGTAGCACAAAATAAATACAGACGCTCTGTTTGTTGATCTTATAAACGTACACGAAAACACACGCGTGCGCACACGCATGCACGCGTGCGCGTACATACAGGAGAACAGGGCGTAGCGAAGGTTGATGATTTGGTGCATGTAGAAGATTATGTTTTGCCGACGGTTCTGGCAAATGGTGACTGATATGGGAGGGGTCTAGATAAAAAAAAAAACAAAGGGAGGGTCCCCTCCCCCCCTCTGGAAATTTTTGAATATTGAAAAGTCCACGCGATGGCAATCATGTTGTTGTAGTATTTTCAGTAAAAGTGGGCGTTCAGTAATTACTCGACCCCCCTCACCACGTACGCGGAAACCTTCCAATTTGGAACGCGGAAAAATTCTGCCCGAATCCTCCACATTGTCCCATTTTGACTGCAGCTCGTAAGTATGATGCAGACCATATAAAACACACTTCGCGCGCAGCGCGCAAAAATTTGACACTTCCATGGGGCAATTGATCAAATTTTCAGCCGTTTAGTACAATTTCAGCAATCCTCCACGTTTGCATCAGGATATCTCTAACCAGATTTCAACTTATTCCGTGTCCAAAAACCGGGGGGGGGGGCTGCCATCTATCTCTCGCCTTTTAACTGAGCTATGCCGCTCGCATGATTTCCCGCCCAGAACCGACTGTTTCATTGTCAAGTTCTGGGAAATTCTTATTGCGTTTTCAGCACAATGGCTTTGAGTAATGATGTAGGCCTATCTCTGGAATAGGACCAGAAACCAAAAATGTCGAAGAACGGTCAAACTCACGAAAAATCAAATGTCAAACGCTAACGCCTTTAGTTCCCTTTTACCGAATTTGCCGACAGACTCGGTCACTCGCCCACTTACACCGACGGCGACGGGTCGTCACAATACTAATTTCTGACGACGCGTTTTTTCTTTCTATCCCACTTCCATTCCTGTCTTCCCTTCACTCCCTTACATCCTTTTCCTTTTCCTTCCCTCTTTCCTGCTGCCGCCCTCCTCGTTCCTCTTTCTCCTCTCTTTTCCTTCCTCTTTCTCCTCTTTGCCGACAGACCGAAAATTTGCCGACGGTGACAAATTATTGGGGGGTGTGACACCCCCCCCACACCCCCACACCCCTCCCGCTCGCTACGCCCTGCAGTAGAACACACCCTGTCACGTTGATTTTCGACATCCCTATTCCTATACCCTCTACTCCCGAACCTATGTACAGCATTTCAGTGTGATCCTGTTCTTTCCAGAACTAGCCAGGGGCCGAACAATTGGTAAAATCTTCAAATTTTAGATAGATTAATTTTTTATTCGATTATAACACTTTAGAGTGGCAACACTGTCGTATGTGAACGTATGAAGAAGCATGCCGTTTGCCAAAACCGCCTAAAACGCGTTGCTCGAAAGTAGACGGATTCTAAAAAGACGAAAAGTAGACGAATTCCAAAAAGACCTGCGTTCAATCACTCGGAAGTTGAACTTCCACGAGTAGTACGCATTTACTGCGATATTTTCGGTTTGGATTCCAAGAAGTAAGTAGTCTTTGTCCCCCTCTTGTTCTCGTGGAATCGACTGACGTTTTCGTTAAACATAAATTAGACTTCGAGCAGTAAGTCCTGTAATATTGTTGTTATACTAACTAGGCTTATTGTTTCGGTATTAATAATATATTTATTACCAGGCTACTCCGCCACTCCCTCCATAGTCATGTGTATGTAGGCATATGTCACATGATTGATATAGAATAGGGAAGGGATTGCATATCTAGGCTTATCTTCAAGCTTTTCGGCCTAATAATAGGCTACTGTTCAACTAGGCTGTGACCGTGGCTGTTACCGGCAAGTTTCAAGAAAACTTTGCTACTTTACTCTGTAGCAGTATAGGGGATCTGAGTTCCTGCCTATTCATCCTTTGAGTAGTATGTTTAGGCTATCATCTTTTGGTGTTATTATTTCGTGTATGAAACATAATTATAACGACATGCGAAACTCTTTTTCCATATTTGTTTCGGGTAGAGACCATATTACTTTATTAGTACTTCTAGCCGTCACTCGAAAGTCAGACGCCTTGGCGTGGAGGCATTTGTGTCTTAGATATATTACCGCTTTTTCCAGGGGTGCTTGGGGGCTAAATTGTTGTCTTGTATAAAGCATCAATCATTTCACGCACTATCATGATAATGAGAACTATGTATTTACGGGGGTCAAGTCTTTCCGGACTTTGACAGTGATGTAATCGAGACCGGTCTCAGTCTCGAATTATTCTCGAATTCCCCAAGACCACTATAATTCACATAGGTTACATGCTAGTGCACTGTGCAGTGTAGAGACAACCAATTCGATATGGGTCTCTTCTTGACTGTCTGTTCTCGACTAGAATAGAAGTAACACCTGAAATGGGCATTGTGTATAGGCCTATATTTTTTCTCAGAAGAGGCACATTTAGGATATTGTGATTTTATATTCAGGACTGACCAAATCTCATACTATCATTATATCATATAAAATTGTTGGCATAGTATATTACAAATGTTAAGTCAGTGTTGGTGGGATTTGTGGAACAATAATTCGTAATTTCAAGTTGTTTCGACCCATTCGCCGGTTGACACCATTTGTCCATTCCATTCTCCAAATGAATTCAAGTTCAAATAAAATAGCAAATTACATTATTGACCCACGAATACAGCATTCGCACAAAAACGATGCGTGAAAGAGGGGAAGGGGAATAGGATTAAGCCTAGGGCCGGTTGAGTGCAATCTCATTTCGACCACTTTAAAATTGGTTCAAGCATAAAAAAAGTTACAACCAGACGGTAATGATTAGATACGGTACATGAGATAAACACCGCCACTGTAATCAGGGTTGGTTGATACCAGATGAGAAGTGCAGTGTATACTGGTTTATTTGCCAGTGTGTATGGGTGTTTCTACAAACGTTTAGGCAACATTTGAGACCAAGTGGAAATGTGGATTGAAAAAAAATCGATTTAAATCAAATAAATCCGATTAAATCAAATAAATCCGATTTTTTTCATTGAAAAAAAAAATCACCAACCCTGAGTCTGTAATTGACTGAAAAATCAGTCCTCAGTCATAACTCATATAGCCATACCGATAAGGTGTTCTACGTTGACTATTAAAGGGAGGGACATTGGCGTTTGCAGTATCAAGACGATATATCGCCACTATGATATTCAATGAAAAATCCGATATCCCGTCGATTTTGTTTGCTGTATATAGGGGGACGGTAGCGTCCATTTCCGCCGTGTTTTGCACACGGTTTTGCCTGTTTCAGTCAGTGATTTTTATATCTACCACAATAACGAATTTAGTTTGAAATTCTATATTTGTGGTTATGAATACGATCTATCTATCTATCTATCTATCTATCTATCTATCTATCTATCCAGTCTGTAAACTTTTGCTTTTGGGCCACAAAATGTTTTGCTTTGATGATCTCGACCAGACTTGGTCACACAATGTTTATGACCGATGGTCATCGTTGACCACTTAAAGGTCAAGGTCCAATGTCAATAAAGGTGCACAAGGGGCAATAAGTGGAAAACTGGCAAAATCTACTCTCTTAAAAATTTTGGTGCACAACGCTGATGTTCTGTCATAATAATATAATGGTCTATCAGTCATACCTTCCACAAGCTTCAATTAGTTTTCATCAAAGTTACAAGTATGTTCCTTGGGTAGAGGGAATTGGGGGTGTTTCATGAATTTTTTTGGCCCAGGGCCCAGTTTGGGCCAGAGGGCCCTTTATGTGAAATACCGCAATCTTGTTCTCCCTACAAATTTATTGCACATTTCTGAGTTCCGGTCATAATGATGTCTAATCTACTTATCTTTGGGGTGTTCAGTAATTATTTGTTCCGAGGTCCGACTTGGGCCCGAGGGGCCCATTTTATGATATTTCACACAATGGTACTTGAAATGCATCTCCTCCCCACGAGCTTCAATTGATTTTCTTCAAAGTTACATGTAATGGTTCTTGGGTAGATGGCCATAGGGGCTTTCAGAATTTTGGGCCCAGGGCCCAGTTTGGCCCTAGAGCCCATCTGTATGAAATCTTTAAATCTTGTAATCATACTACAATCTAGTTGCACCCATGCTGATGTTCGGCGGTCTTGGTGTGGGCCCGAGGGCTCACTAATGTGGAATTACGTCACAATGCTTCTCCTCTTACAAGTTTGGTGCACAGTACTGACATTCGGTCATAATGATGGTCTAATAGACTTACCTTTGGGTGTTCAGGATTTTCGATCCGAGGTCCCACTGAAATTTCACACAATGGTACTTGAAATGCATCTCCTTCCACAAGTACCATTGATTTTCTTCAAAGTTACATGTCTTCTCGGTTAGCAGGTTGTTGTGCCTTGGGGTGTCTGCGAACTTCTGCTGAAGCCCCAAGTGGGCCCTAGGTTTTTGCAGGTTTAATTGTAACAAATCATGTGTCGTTAGAATTAAAGTAACATCGATGAAAAGAAGCAAAAGAGTCATTCTTTCGATGGATGTTTGCCATTACATTCACGGTGGCTTGAAATGCCCGAACACTGACCGCCCGATCGGCCGAATCCGTGCTCGTTAGAATAAGCTGAGATCTGGTCAGTAATTGGTTTGAAGGCCACACCGATCAGTGACTTATCCTATTGGAAGGTTGGAAATTTTACTTCATATCACATAAACACCGTGGTTTTTTTTTTTTCACTCGCTGAGTACATCTTCTGTGATCAGGGGACAGACTAGACCTAAATCGATGTAAACTTTGCCCAAATTCGTTTTAGAAACAGAAAATACTAGTTTAATCTAACAAAGGGTAGGGATTAAGTCAACTTGCTGAACACTGACAGCAGGTTGTGCCCGATACTGACCGCTCAATGTTTTGGGATTATTATAACAGAAACTATACCTAAAATCGCCGTTGAAAGTTCATTCCTATCTACATCACCACACAAACCATTTTCATGGAAAATAGAACGATGAATAGGAATGTACGTCTGATGTTTCCTGAAAATTGGGTTTCCAGTAGGTTGACAAACCGCATGAAGGTCAACTTTCTCCCGTCCAGAAGTCATAAAAACTGTCCCTCCGCTCAAGCGTGCAACTGTAATGACCAACTTTGGACCCAATGTTCATGACTTTGTGACTTGTCAAGGTCAGAGGTCATTAAAGGGGGCGCATAGGCCATTGTGTGTAAGTGCCTCTCTCTCAATGGCATCTCTTTGATAGATTTGACTAAAGTGAGTAACAATTGTCTGACTGCTAAGTCATTTTTGGCCTTATGAAGATCATGGTCAAAAGTGTTTACAGTGTCACAATAGCCATTGCTTAAAATTGCCTTTCTTGCTTCATAGCTTGACATTTAACACTTATTGTACTTCGTCTTGTACATTTGTGCGGTTTGGCTACAGCACCATTGGTGCCTTTGTTTTTTTCCAGGTGTCGTGAGACATAATACATTCAAATATTCTCTGCATGACTGATATTCTGCCATATGACGAAGGGACACCTGCAGGCGTTCAAATATAGGTCACATGTACAAATCAAACATTTGGCTCCAAACTCGACCCAAACTAACATTGACCTTTCTTAGCCAATTTATCTCCGGTCGGCTGGTTCCATTTGGTATTGTAATTACGTGAATACACAAAGCATTCCTGAATGACTTAATATTTGTTTCACTATGTTCATTGCTTCCTGTAAGGAACCGACGTATAAGAACGTTAGCTATATCTAATCAGAGGCGTAGCAAGAATGGCTTTTGGGGGAAGGACCATGGGGAGTGGTTTAAGGAAAGGGTGTCCACTCTCCTCTGAAAAAAAAAAAAAATATCTCACAGAGTCGAGGGCGCATGGGCTGGATAAATGGTGGCACAATTGAATCGGAGTTTGAATTGAACATAACCTGGAATCCTCCTTTTTTTAGTAATGATTTTAAATTTTTCGGGAATCTTCACGGGCCTCCCTGCTTCACACCGGAGTCACGTTATGCCTACAACATCTCTCTAATTTGTAGGGTTAAAAGGGCGCGCTCTCGTTATATGCAGGTACGTCAATGGCATTGTTTTAAAGCTGTCCAGTCGCCCCTCAATCAGTCTTAGGACTACCTGATAACAAATACCTTTACCCGGGTTAACTTTATTCCCTCACTCCTTATTCTGCAGCTCCTTGTCTCTGCTGCCCTCATAACAGGACTCCCTACCCACCCCTGAACCTCAGCCGTACGTATGGGTAGGGTACCTACTACTACCGTACCAATCCCCTCCAAAGTTTTGGAAAAAGCTTCACGTATTATACCCTTTTTGGGGCTGGGCGGCCAATTTGGTCGGAGGCTATGCTTTAGTGCACCCCCTTCCCGTTTCATCAATGTTGGCACAATGGATTCTATGGAGGAGGATGCATAATAAACTCAACATCGAATCGGAACGCAGGTTTTTGTGCAATACGTGCAGTTTTGTTTGTTTCCAACCACTTCTAGCGGGATGTATAAGTGTCTACGTACAGCAGTATAGTTCAGATTGCAGCACCGCTCTTGGGTCTGCTTGTTATGCCGCATGGTGTACGCACATTACGTGGCACATGACCGTGTTTACTACTTCGCACGTATATAGCCTATACTGCCGGACCTGCTGATTGCTGTCGCGGTGTTCGTCGTTTTGGTTATATTCTGGAAAAACATTCGCCAGCGATTCAAAGTTGTGTTTGTGGCCTCTGGTGAATGTAGGCACACATAAAGTCAACATCTTACAACCTAATATATACACAATTATTAATAAACACATGTCACATTCACGAATCGAACCTCACTATAGGGATATAGACGGGATTCTCGTTTTTTTCAAGTACACTAATGCCACTAGGCCTATATGGGGAGGAAGGGGGGAAACCTCCACGCCGTACAAAAAGATATACGCTCGGCTCAACCGCCCAATCGCCCGCCCTTATAAATAAACCTGTCCCCTCCCTTTCTCTCCTCCTCTTCCGCCTTTTTCCCTTCTCTCCCCTTCCCCCTTTTTCTCATTTTTCGAGGGGGTCGACCCGCCCCGATCGTCCCCTGGCTACTCCCTTATATCTAAGAAAGACGTTTGTGACGTTTTCGGTGATGATATTATGCCTCTATATGATATTGGTTCGAAAAACGTTCCCCATTCCCTGATGCCAATACTCAGATGTTTTAGGTCCACGACACTGGACTAGCGAGGAACCCCTAATTTCGATAGACGTAAATACATTTTTTCAAAGGAATATGTGCAGAAAGATTAACAAAAGTTTTACGTACGCGTGCGGATCGATCTCAATTGGGACGTTCTTCAAGTTCCTAACATCAATTTACATATATGCATCCACGCTTGGCAACGTTGTATTCGTATTGCATCAACTTGATTGTGGTTTTAACATTTCAAATTCGAATTTTGTGGAAATCAACCGTAATGATGTTATTATTATATTCCACGTGCCAACATATTGAATACACAGTTCCATAAAGTAATAAAAAAAAGTAACGTTGATTAATATGATCGAGATGTCACGCAGTTATTTCTAACCGATCATAATTATTGCTCTATTTCGTCTGAATGACTAGTTAACACTAGTACTTATACCCTGACAAATAGGCGATATTCCGTATATACTTCACAAAACAGGAATAACATGCCATACCCATATAACTGACCCCGTTTCCCATTTCCAGGAAACTACACCCCATGCACGCGGAAGTTGTTTAGGAAAGGATTATTAACATCGATAGGCTACAGTGGGAACGTCACTATTAGGGTTATACGGAATCCTGCCGCTTCTCATATTTAATTCCTTAGTTAACCACGCCCGTAGCCATCACGCATAGGTCAACTACACGCAATCAGACACCGAGGTTGTCCATACTTTGCTAAGGATGCTTTCGTGTTCTCAATATCAATGAGTAAGTGCAGGTGCCGGGTAATACTCACATATGCTCTGCCCTTGAAATCGAGGCGAGTCACAGGGAGCAAACGTTTTGTTCCTGTGAACATATGGCATTTATACTAGTCATGCAGATAGGCAACCTAACAGAGTCTACTAAGTAATTTGATATAACTCGATCCTTTGATGAATTATAGGCCTACATACCTAATCACAAAAGAATTGCTATATATAAATGACGACGATTTAAATGGAAAATTTCAAACAAAAAGAATTCCTCAGATCCGCGTACTTATAGCGGATGTTACCTTAAAGGCCAGTGGTCATGTAAATAGGACTGGACTTTTGATACTTTCTATTTTTTGTCACATTATGACAGCAGAAGCCCAAGACCAAATTTCAGCCGATTTGAGTGTACGGATAAAGGCACAATCAGACTATTGCAAAATTCGCCTTGTGACATCATGGGGGGGGGGGCAGGATCCTCTACAATACGAAGTCAATGTGAAACATGTACCTCTGAGGTTGAAATCGTTTTGTATTTCCTTGAACGCAACTATAGATGGGATACAGATGAAAACCTACAATTCGTTCATGATATACTAGAGAATAATCTCATGCATTTATAGGTGAATATCCTCTTTCATTTTCCAGTTTTCATGGAGCGCGAAAAAATGCCCAGGTATTTTTGGGTGTGTAGGTTCTATGGGCGGCCTTTGCTTAATTTCCCCGTGATGTCATAGATTCCTCGACTTTCTCACAAGTAAATTGAACTATCTCAACAAGTGAACATGCTAGACCTCCAAATTTGTGGTGAGGGGTTTTCATTTGTCCTCTTTTCAGTTTTCACCTGTGCTAGTTTGAAGGAATCCGTTAATATGACATGGCTCTGTTTAAACTCCTGATGTTTCGTTCAAATCGAAGTGAGCCCGAGGTGGGCCAGGGTTGCGCCAGCGGGGGGCGGGGGGGGGGGGCGGGGGCGGCAGGGGGCCATGCCCCCCCCCCCCGTCGGGGAAGCCTGGCCCCCCGTCGGGAAATTTTTCCCATCTCGTCGGGAAGCCCGGGTGGGTACGCTAAAATTTACACGCCCCGACGAGGGCCTATTTCCCCGACAGTATAAGATTTTTCAACCCTCTTTATAGCGAAAATTCCTATTAAGCCTAAATTTTCGGGGGGCTCCGCGCGACAGCAATCTTTCGTAATATTGACAATTTATCGCTCAAGGTTAAATCAGCGTATTCATCCTTCTGTCTCCCTACAGACTATACAATAGTGGCAGAAATAGATAGGATACACAAGCCCTATGAATTTTGGAATAATCCCTGCAACCAAGGGCGCAGCGGGGCAGCCAATAGGGGGTCCGGGGGTCATGACCCCCACTGTTGGGAAGGGCCTTCTACAACATAATTATTTTTTTCACACACAAATGTTCCCCAGCAATGCTTCGGACCCCACCCCCCCCCCACCCCAATTCTGTTGGGGAGGATGATCGTTCTGCCGTCCATCCACTGTTTTGCATTTGTTGTTAAGTGGGTGCTCCACGACGCAAATACTCCCAGTGCCGCATGTGCAGGTTATCGGGAGTACCCGACCACTATTCTACTAAGAGCCCCGATTGAAAGGGATGTAACTGAGAGTTAACATTGCCTCCACCAGGTGCATTTTAATTTCCGTCTTTTTTTTCTTTGAAAAAGGGGAAAAAAAAAAGAAAACATAAAAGATGCAGGTTTTTACATAGGGTGAGGATCGTCGGGGAACCGTGACCCCCGTCGGGGAACTCTTACCCCCCTTAGTGGAACCTGGCGCCAACACTGCCAGTCCATGCAGTAGAATTACAGAAATGGGTCGTTTGGCGGTTTTAGCTGATGTGTCTTATTCGAGTTCACCCTCCCCCCCCCCCCCCCCAAAGGCAGCTAGTAATAATTTAATAAATTGACTGACAGGTCATGCGCGCTGTCTCGGAACGAAAATCCTGTGCTGTTGGACTGACAGATTGATATTCTCTGAAGCCGGGTTCCTTACGCTTTGTGGAAATAGATAAGTTGAACTGAAATGAAAATATTACCTGCGAAATGTTCGAAAATCATGATTAAAGTAGGCTAACAACAACTAGTGCTTTTGTATAATATTTGCTCCTTTGGAGAAGCCGAGAATAAACAAGAACACAAAGTTGGGTATCCAGTGATTCCTTCTGCCATATAGCGATATGCAAAAATGTTTTGACACCGTGTCCTGAACAGCCTTGTCGCAGAAATGGTAAAGTTGCCAAGTACGAAGTAGGCTACTGTAACTGTGAGTGGTTATAAAATGTAATGTTGGGTGTCTAGACTAGAACATTGGGACTGGCCGCGCCATCGTTATACACACTGATATTAAGCGCGTTTCCATGCACTCGGGGGGCGGGAGTTTTCTTGAAATCACTCACCTAGTGTGTATATGCGTTATAAAAGAACCGTGTAGCCTACTATTATTTCTTTATATTGCTTATTATCATTTTATCATATTATTATCATTATTTATCCAACACCGGACGCATAGGCCCACTAGTGTAAACTAAACAACGAGTGTTTAGTTCTTAGAACCATTTTCTAAAATGTCAACGAAGCGCTTTACTCGCCCGCCCGCCCGCCCGCCCGCCCGCCCGCCGCGTACATGGAAACGCGGCTTAAGGGGGCACCAATTGAAAATGCAAGGACCATACAAACCCAAAAAAGTTTTAAAAAACAGTTGTCAATGTTTCGCTGATTGTTTCGGGAAAGGTTTTTGATTGAGTAACACGAAGGGGAGGAGAATGTTCCAGAAAAGTTTCACAAAAGTTTTGAAGGAAAGGTTTTGAAAACATTTCCAAAATTTTATGAAAGTGTTCTAAAAGTGGTTTAGTGGCAAAAGTTGGCCCAAAGGATTTAAAGTTAGTTAGTATGATCGTTTTGTTCCTCGGGTGCTGTAACTCATAAATTTGAAGTGAAATTGAAATGTTTCTAGAAACAAATTTTCCCGAAACATTTCTTGGAGGGTATGGAAACGTTTCGCAAATTCGTGTTACTCAACACTATAAAAAACGTTTCAGAAAAACATATACGAAAAATTGTTTCGAAAACGTTTGTTGTTGCTTGGGAGAAAAAGTAAAAAATGGATGAAACTATTTGTATAAATTTTAACATTTGATCCAAATAAAGTGGCCTAGTGCCAGCATAACAATACCTTTCTTCACAAAACGCCCTAAAAAATGACAATGGGGTGTACATTCGCTTCCTAATAATCTAGGCTTTGAGTTTGACAGAATGAACGTACCTGTGTGAGTTCCCAGCATGCACCTGAAACCTTTCTCGATTATAAATGGCAAAAATTTGGGATATCAGCTGGCAGTAATGGACTCTATTTCATTGTTATGCAACCACGCAGAGATCAGCAGAATAATAATGCAAGGGGGAGCGATCCGAGAGCATGGCCATTCAAATGGAAGACCTGGTGTGGATATACCAATGACTTCGACGAAGAACATGTGGAAAACAGTAACAGCGTAAGGACTCAGGCCCTAGCCTCGACTATACATGAAAACTTGGCTGAACTTGGGTGTACAATCCATATCAGTCTATAGGTCTACGCTAGGGGCTAACGTAGGCTATACATGATTACACAACCAAGGCCTATTCTACTGCCTAGAGTTACACAATTACAAGTTGGTTGGATGAATTGTATATATTAACCCAAGTCCAATGAGTTTGCAATCTTTGTGTGTCTCATCCATGTTTAAAATGCCACAAGGTCACGGCAGGTGAGGGTCAAGGACACACAAATGAGTCAGCCAGACAATATACGCAATAAGCAAATGACATAGGCCTACCTCCCCAAACTTCCTTACTTAATTAAGCAGGGAGCACATGAATTCGAACACAAGTGGAGGGGGTGGAGGGTTCGATTTGGACTGTTATTTGTAGCACTGACCGTTTTGATCCTTTATGGGTGCATCACAGACGACCAATACAGGGTTCAACCAGCTCTCTCAACGTGTCACAATACCCTATATTTACCCTCAATTGGACAGTTGTGCGATCTCAATTACATGAACAGATAAATGTTGTTTTTGTATTGGGCGGTTTGGGCTTATGCCCAATTTGAAAGCTGCCCAGAAGGTAAACTTAAAAAAATACACCCTGTATGATATGCTGCTATGCAGGGAGGGGCATGGCGCCCACTTCCAGGAAAATTTTGAACCCTTGGTGTTTTTGAGGACAAAACAGTTGGGTCAGTATATGTATGGGAACTTGAGGGAAATGGATTGGCACCACCACATATGGCACGCTACTGCTGGCACCACCACGCACTGAGTATAAGCCATATACTGCTTACCACAGCATTTACTCTCACTCTGAAATAACAGTATCACAGAACAGTACACCTATGTTCAGGACACGTGACCAGGACCACTGTGCAGTGATCCCCAACAAACGGACCAGTGAGTACCCATACCTTTGTGATTCAAAATGGGAGTAACAGAATGCCACCCAAAAATTGATATTTGCCACTTAAACAAGGTAAATACCCATAATTGGCCGTCACTGACCTTGCATCACATGAATGTTATATGGGGAAAATGACCCCCTATCTCATCCAGGAGCCCAAAAATTATCAAAATTGCGGTATCCTGCCATTTAGCAATAATATTAAGTTTTCAGTCACTCTGTCAAATGCCTGTTATACCCCAACTTAAACTAGCTGTGTCCAAATTACATGGGCACTGTGACGGCGCGGCAGCTACACACCCAAAACCATAATATTTTTTTTTTTTTTTTTTTCCTCGTCCACCTTCCAGTGACGGGGCTCTAACTATAAGATAAATTATAAGACAAACTTCAAGAGATCTTCTCTCAACACCATACGATAACATCAGATATTCAAGTGAATTTAGGGTATATGGAATATCTCCCATTCGTTGCCCCAAATACACTAAATAACGACATACGCAGACAGCCACTGGAAACAGGGTACCAAATTTCATGCAAATATTGATAATGACAGCCCTCAAAGACAAAGGTAGAAATACATGACTTCCAGACCAAATAGACGAACAAGAGGAGACAGAGCTATTACCAGGCCACAAAAACCTGAAAAATGGTCACTGGGGGAGTCACTGGCTAGACAGACCTGTCAGCCCACGTGGAAGGGGCACATATTCTTCTAGGTAATATTGCTGCTATTTCTGGGAAAACAGAGGGGGAAGCCCAGCTCAAATTGCCAAATGAAGACTACATAAGACAGCTGTCAGACAGTGATAAAGTTTGCTATTGCTATCAGAAATACTGGCCAATATTAAAGACCTATGGCCTGGGTAGTCTATTGAAATGCAGGGAATACTAAAATTCATATGAAAGAGCAGTGAGGTAAAATCACAATTAACATTGCTAACAACTAATTAACGCAGTAATTAAGGCATGATTGTCCTTGTTGTGACCAGACAAATACCTCATGACGTACCATACTGCCTGAAATTTCAACGATGCCAGCAATGACACTGTACGTGTTGCCAAAAAACATTAGTTTTGTCCATAAGTGACTTCGAAATTGACTTTGATGACATGACAGTTTTTACGAAATAGTACTATTGGTGAAATGACACGCGTCCTCCAAGCAGTGTGTATCCCAAAGTATACTGCCGATGCTATTGCCAAAAAGGTATCAAAAACCAACCTTCGATCCTGTAACTTGAAAACCAAGTGCCCGATTAAAACGGGAGTTTGTTTGGGTATTAGCACGCAGAGCCTTGTACATAACTTTGCCACACAAAGGTAAACATGGGGTCAAATGATATGGACCATTTCCGATCGAATGGTACCTTTGAGATTCGAAAAATGGCCACAAAATTTGATTGCCCAAACAAGGTGAAGGTCAAATTGAGGTCAAAGGTCAACGATGGAGGTCAATGATTGGATCACTTTGGCCCACTCCCACCTCGGCAGCATATATGGTTTCAATGGTATGGCCCCCAAAAAACTTGTTTTTGACCTCTAATTGCCCTTTAATGACCTTGGATGACGTGACGTTTTTATGACAAATGTAACCCTAGATGGGATACCCTGTGTCCTGAAAGACAAAACCAATCAGATGAAAGGTCACTGGAAGTGTTGCTGGAACACATACTATGGCAGTTTTATGCCCATACGTGACCTTGAATGACCTTTGAGAACATGATGGTTTTTATTGACAAATGTTCTCGGCCAGGATGTACACCCTGTCTGAAACCTTCAACATGCCAAGCGATGTCAATGTAAGTTGTTCCAAAAAATATTCGTTTTTGCTAAAGTGACCTCAAATGACCTTTGATGACATGACACTTTTATGAAAATGTTACTCTCGCATGAGATGCACGCCGTCCTACAAGCAGTAAGTATCCCAAAGTATACTGCCGATGCTATTGCCAAAAAGGTATTAAAACCAAACTTTGACCCCTCGTACTGAGAACAGAGTGCCGATATGAAGCGGAGTTTATTTTGGCTATTCAGCACACAAGAGCTTGTCATATATCCATATTTTAATTTCTTTGCCCTGTAACTCTGAAAATCGGCACATCCATTCGAGATTGACTTTGACCTTTTGACCTATCATCAGAGGTAGTTTGGACACCACTGATTCTAAAAAAACCATGCATAAAATCACTATAGACATCCTAACTGCACTAAAATTCAAATGAAAAACTTTGACCTCTGATATCTTCCGCACACAAAGGTCACCCATGGGGTCAAGTATGGTCCATTGCGATCAGAGGTACCTTTGAGATCCAAAATTGGCCCACGAAAATTTGATTCGGCCCAAAAACACGGTAAAGGTCAAATTGAGGTCAAAGGTCACACGGATAGGGGTCAACGGAGTGGATCACAATGGGCACCTCAAACCTCGGCAGATGTACGGTTCCCATGTTATGGCCAAAAAACTAGTTTTTACCCCCTAATTGACCTTTGAGGACTGGATGACATTACGTTATGTTTGAAAGAGGATCCCTCTCATCAATCGCAACTACTCCCAAAAGGTCAGCGAGGTAGGACCTTGAGAATAGGACGTTATTGCCCTTTTAATATTCCAGATTTTGGCCTCTCATTGACCTTTGGTGACCTTGACGGGCAAAGAAGAAATAGTGATCAACTACACCACATGCAGAACCTGCATGCCGAATATGACTGATACTGGCTGCGTTCTCCAGATATCGTCCGGACAACTGTGTCACATACACACACTCACACACACACACCGACACACACCACACACGCACACACACACACACACACACGACACACACCCACATACTGCGTGAACCGCATAGATTCCTTTGCCGTTGGCAATAATCAAAAAAGAAGATCAGAATACACACGAAGATGACCAAGCTTGTCAGTATTATTGGGATTTATTTCACTCGTTGGTGTCAAACTGGTCGCTGTGGAATGTGGAAGCCGAATAAATCGGATCCGCTATGCCTCAGCCACAATCGACACAGGCCCTTATAGTTGTCCAAGCATATCGGTCCTAGGGAGCCCAGAAGTTTGGTTCTCTTCCACGTTTTTATTCTCAACGATAAGCACACATTCGTGGTCTGTTAGATGCCAATGTATTTTAGCCTCGATCAAGAGCTTGTAGCGGGCATACATTTTGTAGTAGTCCGTACTCAGGGCCGTTTTAACAAAGGGGATAGGTGAGACTCACTTGACCGCGCCGGCAGGCAGGCAAATGAGGAAATTCGTTGAACGGGAACAACTAGGTCTATATCGGTGTTATGGTGTTGAAACAGGGCTTCATACAAGTATTTGGATTAAGAAACCTTGGTAATTGAAGTTATTTGAGGCGGCACCACTATTTGGGCCAAAAATTGCTTTGTTCCAATTGTTCCAAGTGGTTAGAAATACTCTTTTAGTGTTTCTGGCGAAGCAAAACTTTCCAGGTATGTGTTAGTCGGAGCCAACTTATATTCGAGGTTAAGCTAACGGTAATTTCCTTGCTTGTTTTCCTTACTACAGTGATACGTTAAACGTTTGTTATGTTGCTGGTAGGACCGCGAGGGATCCATGTTAGTATTGTTATATCCGCTGATTAACCCGCTGTAACTTGAGTGCCTATTGTGTCGCGGTCATATAGGCCTGATCAGTGCCAAAAGCACTGATCGTAGTCTTATCATTTTATATCAGCATTGTCCGATATTATGTTATAAGATATAACACGGATCCTTCCTTACTGCATCTCGCTGATGTCATCATGCAGTCCTGGTCAGTATAACTACTGTTAATAATTTAAAATGTATTATTTATTTTTCCAGAATAGCGATTACTCGTTGAACGCTGTGTACCCGCAGCATATACTTGCGTCGGAGATTTTGCACAGTTAAATATTGACTGCAAATCTTTACCAATGCCCACTACCAAACACATTCGCACCCTAAAACCTCGTTGACCGTTCATAGGCTGGTACTCCCCGAATTGAAATGTAAACAGTCTGTCAATCACAGTTGAATGACAATGAAATCAAACTGAGTATAGACCATACTGCCATTTTTTTCTCTTCGTGCAATCTCAATGACCCGGTTAGTTCACGGATCGATTGGCATTGATGAAGAGAGATAAGGAAAGTAGGTCGCACGCCGGCCGGAGAATTGCCTCTTCATGTTAGCCCATTGACTACCACTAGACATGCTAGTTGTGCGAACCTGCGGAAGGTTATACCCCGTTCCCATCGGTATCTCGATATCCACTTTTGCTGTAGGCATTCCATTAGAAGCAGCGTTTTTGAGGTTCTGAGCTTCTCTTTATGCCGCGCCAAAATCAGTTTGTTTAATCGAGAACTATACTGTGTGCTTACGGATCATCTACCAGGATCGACCATCCAGGTATACAAACAGAGAAAGCTGAACCTGCATGATGAATGACTCAGTCAGGGAAATAAGTTACTCTTGATGAAATGCACGCAGTCCTAAAAGCATTACCCTACTCGATCAGTCGATGGTCCCCTTATGTGTCCATTTTTCCTGCACCATCCTGTGTTAGTATGGGGATATGAAGTATAGGTTTATTGATGTTTCGTTGAAGATGGATTGTCGTATGCTATTGTCCAGCGACAAGCGACGCGTGAATTGCCATGACGTCACGGACAAAATATCTAATGTGCCAAGCACAACTCGGTATATCGGAATCACATACTTTCAATAATATTATATCAATTTTCATTTGGACGAGAAAAATGCATGAAATATACCATTTGGTTTCAATGTATTAAAATTGCTGGGTGCAGTATATTGTTTATAAGATTTATTTTAATTGACGACATTCCATCTTTGAAAATTTCAATAAATTACTTGTCGAGGCTGATGGTTATTGTAATGGGTAGAGTCGAGATTGAAGGTTCGGATAAACACTGATGCGCATGCTCTCGCAAGGTATTTTCTTCTGATTGGCTAGTGATATTTATGTATCAACTATTTCTCTTGTTAGGTCTGGGGATTATGATTGGGGATTGAATATCCTCTTTCGTTTTCCAGTTTCCATGGCGCAAAAATGCAGCATTTACTGTGTAGGTTCCCCAACTTCTATGGGCGGCCTGTGCTTCGTTCCCCCCGTGATGTCATGATTCCTTGACTTTCTCACAAGTAAATTGAACTATCTCAACAAGTGAACATGCTAGAACCTCCAAATTGTGGGTTGTGAGGGTGTTTTCATTTGTCCTCTTTTCACCTGTGCTAGTTTGTTGAGCAAAATTCTGTACATGACCCATTGGCTTTTCAACTCTGATGTTCGTTCAAATCGAAGTGAGCCAAAGGGGCCCGTTCTGAAACACGCCAGTCTCGACCATGAAGTAGATTTCAAAAAGAGGTCGTTTGGCCTGTTTAAGTAATGTGTCTGCATTCGGGTACCTCCCTAAAGGCAGCAATTAATAATTTAATAATTGACTGACAGGTCGATGCGCGCTGTCTCGGAAGAAAATCTGTTGCTGTTGACTGACAGAGGACATCTCTCAAGTCGGGGTTCAACTTCCATTACGCCTTTGTGGAAATAGATAAATTGAACTGAAATGAAAATATTACAATGCGAAATGTCGAAATCATGATTAAGGTTGGCTAAGCCACAATATTGCTTTTCGTATAATATTCGTTCCTTTTGGAGAAGCCGAGAACTAAAAAAGAAAAAAAAAAAATTCAAAATACACACGAAGGATAACCAGCTTGTTCAGGTATTATTTGATTTCGGATTATTTCACTCGTTGGTCAACTGTCGCTGTGGGAAGGTGGAGGAAGCCGGAAACCCCCCCCAAAAAAATAGGATCCGCTATGCTCAGCACAATCGACACACGGCCCATACTGCCATATAGTTGTCAGCAGCATATGCGGTCATATGGAGCTCCAGAAAGTTGTTTTCTTCCACATTTTCGATCCCAACCGATGAGCACACCTTCGTAGTCGTTGGATTGGGATTTGTCAATGTATTTTAGCCATCAGATCCAGAGTTGTAGCGGAATACATTTTTGTAGTAGTCCATACTCAGGGTCTTTTTTTCATAAAGGCGGATAGGTGAGACCCACTTGACCGCGCCGGCAGGCAGGCAAATAAGGAAATTCGTTGAACGGGAACAACTTGGGTCCTATATCGGTGTTAGTGAAACAGGCTTACATCACAAGTATTTGGATAAAGAACTTGAAGTTTTTTGAGGAGGCAACCACTATTTGGGTCAAAATTGCTTTGTTTATTTGTTTAAGTGGTTATACTATACTCTTTTTAGTTGTTTCTGGCGAAAGCAAAACTTTCCAGGTATGTTGTTAGTCGGAGCCAACTTCTAATATTCGAGGTTGAGCTAACGGTAATTTCCTTGCTTGTTTCCTTAAAGTACAGTGAGACCTGAACGTTTGTTATGTTGCTGGGCGGAACGCGAGGGATCCGTGTTAATTATTGTTATAATTATATCACATTTTGTTCGCTGATTACACGCTGTAACTTGAGTGCCTATTGTGTCCTGTGTGTCGTGGTCATATAGGCCTGATCAGTGCCAAACGTACTGATCGTAGTCTTATCATTTTTATTAGCAGCATTGTCATATCTTATGTTATAAGATATAACACGGATCCCTCCTGACTGCATCTCGCTGATGGTCATCATGCAGTCCTGTCAGTATAAATACTGTTAATAATAACAGTATTATGATTGATTTTTTAAATAGCGTTATTACTCGTGAACGTTGTTACCCCAGCATGTACTTGCGTCGGAGATTTCGCACAGCTAAATATTGACAGTAAATCTTTACCAATGCCTAGACCAAACCATCGCACCCTCAACTCGCTGAACATTTCATAGGCTAGGTACTCCCGAACGAATGAAATGTCAAACAGTTTCGGTCATCACAGTGAATGACCATGAAATCAAAACCTGAGTATAGACCATACTGCCATTTTTTTCTCTTCGTGCAATCTCAATGATCCGGTCAGTTCACGGATCGATTGGCTTAGATGAGAGAGGATGAGGAAGGAAAGTAGGTCACACACCGGAGAAGTTGCCTCTTCACTGTTAGCCTATTGCTCCCACTAGTCACGCATAGTTGTGCGAACCTCACTGTTATACTCCGTTCCATCGGGTAAATGTCGATACCTATTTTTTGCTGTATGCATTTCAATGCAGCAGTTGTGAACTTCTCTTTACACGGCGGCCGCGCCAAATCAGTTTTGGTTTCATCGAATGAACTGATCTGTTTGCTTCAAGGATCCCACTCCCAGGAAGTCGACCAGATTACAAACAGAGAAAGCTGAACCTGCATGATGAATGACTCAGTCGGGGAGTCAGCATTCCGGTTGGCGTTTCCACACTCTTGACAGACCTCTGTGCTATACTTGCATTGGAGTAGCATTACCCTACTCGATGGTCCCCTTTTTTGTCCATTTTTTCCCCCGCATCACCGTGTTAGTGTGGGGATATGAAGTTAGGGTTTTAATTCTTTTATTTTCTTCTTTTTTCATACCACACATATATTAACATATTAAATCTCTTCTCTGATGAAGTTACACATACCAAATAAATACATAAATATATTTAAAACCGTACACTTTCCATTCCACCTGTTTTTCTAATAGTGTATCTGTCTTGAAACACTCCGACAGCTTCAAACTCTATGCTCTCGTCTATCTTCTTTTTCTACTGACAGAAAAAACGAAATTTCGGCGAAAAAAGCCTCAACTGTGGGGACTTTCTTCATACATCCTTGGACTAAATTTAGTCTTTCGCTTGAAGATCAAACAATGTAAGTAAGGTTTAGTTGATGTTCGTTTTAAAAGGAATAAAGTCTTGTCGAAGCTGATGGTTATTGTAATGGGTACAGTCGAGGTTGAGGTTGGTATAACCACTGTGCGCCCTGCTCCCCCAAGGTAGGTTCGGATGGCTAGTGTTTTCGGGACGTAGGCTCGGCGAGCGGAGTTGGTGGGGGCCCCCCCCCGCCAAAAAAAAATGGTACAGAGCCGGACCTCGCAGGTGTGAATTTTTTTTTTTTCGAAAACATCCAGTTGGATTCTGACGATTCGTCAGATTGTATCTTGTCGACTGAGGTCCTAGGCCCAGTCAACTTTGTAAATTTTCCAACTCAACAAACAGGAAAGATTCTGTATTCATGTAAAAACGGTGGATTACAATTTTCATACAAAGAATTGTAATATTTTTAATTTATACTATCCAGATAAGGTGCAGAAAGAAATTTGCGCGCTTCGCGTCGCATAACAGTACTTTTCCTTCAATAACACACATATTTTCAACAACGTATTGGCTGTCGCTATTGTAATTTGGAATGGCATGAATTATGTCTATTGCTATGATTATAGATTAGGGTAGATTAGATCGCGTAAACCAATACGGAAAAAAAGCTGGTAATGTGGAATTGACCCTCAAGCATTCATTTTACATTAGGCTAGGTGCATTTTTGTAATTCCGCATGGGGTTAAATTATACAAATAGCAGCCCTGCAATATTCAGCTGAAAGCGTGGACAACGAGATCCTGGCCAAAAATAAAGTCGGGGCAGCGAGAAGACCGAGGCTGGCAAAAGTTCAAGTTTTCCACGATTACAGAACTTTTGATCACAAAATGCCAAGGTGTGAAGCTTGGTACACACAGCCTAAAACGCCTGGGAGGGGTGATTTCCGGCCATCTGGGGGGCTTGCGCAACGAAATGTCTTGGGCGATCCGCGCCAACCTACGGTGGCGCCCCGCTTAGATAGTATCTTGTGCCCCCTGAGCAAGTCTCGGTCCCCCTGTTCCCCCAGGATGAAAAGTCCTGGCCGCCCGGCCACTGGCTGACTTGTCAAAACTTAAAATGCCCGGGAAACGTCGAAAATTGGGTGGGCACGGTGTACCATTCCTCCGGGGACCCATTAAAAAAAAATTCGGGCCAAATTTGTGAGCCTCTAAATTGAATGGCCCCGTATGCCTAGGTTGGCGGTCGCCGTCAGGTAAGAATTACACCAACCCCAAAAGAAGTGAATTGGTTAGGAGTGTCATAATGTATCAGATTGCATTTAAGGCCACCTGGAATGCAAGTGGGAGGGAGGGGGGGCGATTCGGCGGTCCTCTGAAAAGTGAGATATAAATTCACGAAACTGCTGCCCTCGTTCGATTTGGCAGAGAAAAGAGAAAAAGCAACAAGATTCAGAGCAGCAAATCGCATATGACATGTGAAAATGCGGAAATTATTTATGGAATGAAGTGAGTGTTTTGAGTGCTATATTGCAACAAATTGCATTACATTAACCTGAAAAATGCCAAAAATTTGACCCCTACGTGGCTTGTGTGAGCTTGTGGCGAACCAGCCGGCCATCGCTCCTTCCAACTTCCAAATACCGAGAGTGCCACTAAAGCCAGTCTGAAGCACTTGGTATAGAGAGTTACCAGTTACAATTATGGTTTGTGTTACTTGTGTATTCGCTCAGCTTTGATGGCCGAGTCGCCCACCTTCCGTGCATTAGGTGGATAGAGGGGGTGTCCAAGGTCCATCCACGCGGAAAACAGTTCTCACGAGGAGATGGGACATCATTTGACTCACTGAACTCATATCTGTGTGAACTCTCGTCTCGTTGAGCCATTTTAAAAAGTTTACAAAAAAAGAAAAAAAAAAAAGAACATGACAAGAATTGGAACGCCAAAACTGCACCTTGCAGTATAGGGGGTGGGGTGAGTGGAAAAAAATGAATCGAGCCACGTCTTCCACCCCCCACCCCCCCACCCAAATCGATGACCCTTGCTATGTCCCTGGTGGCTATTTATGTATAAACTATTCTCGTTAGGTTTGGGGATTAGGATTAGGATTAGCTATGTGTGCCAATCACAGAAAGTCTTCTGAGACAGAGCGCATCGACATGAACGGTGAACCAGTTCTTTAGTTTTGCGAAATCTGAGACTATCTATGCTAGGATCGATGGAGAGGGAGTTGCGACAAACTCCATGAATGTTGAAATAATGTGAGTCAGCAGACATGAAAAGCCTATGAATATGCCGTGGAGAGACCCTAGGGATGAAAAATCATCCAAATATAACCCAAACCCACACGAATAGGAAAAAGAACTACCTGACCAAATCCAATGCGACATCGATGTCACTTCACCGTAAATGGATTCTATGGAATATGTCCTTCGTGAAGCCTATTTTATTATAATTTATATCCCCCGCAACACTGTAAGAGTTCGGGGATATTCTGGTTTTGGTGTGTAGCCGCCGTTCTCCGCCGCCGCCGCCGGAACCTTAAGGCGTTAGCGCAATCATCTTTAACGCTTTAGCCCGAATCGATCTGAAAACTTGGAACACATGTCCGTCCTGCAAATCTTGGATGAGTTCGAAAGTGGGCGTCACTGCATGTTTCTGCCCTCTATTTTGCAGTTTTGAACGAAAAAAACAGAGTTGATCCGAATTACATGAAACTTAGGGGGTGGGGACAAAATGGTCCCGAAAAACATTACGGTAATTTCACGCACCGGATGTCAAATTTGTCGTGTTTTTTTTGGCAAAAATACAGAGTTAGTCTACTTACCATGAAACTGATGAGTGGGGACAAAAGTGGGTCCCGAAAAACATGGCGGCATTTTTTCAAGGTCCCCAGGTAAATTTGCGATATTTTTGCTTAACGGTTATTAAGGGTCACTTAGGGGCAAAACTGATTTTGGTACTTTTTCCGCTATAGCACTGGCGGTTCAAATCATAATGCAAAATGCTCCTAGGCTAGGAGTGGATGTATCACATGGATAGTTTACACTTTTCATCATAAAAACTGCCATGTTCATTAAAGTTCATTCAGTCACTAAGGGGTCAGAAACTGTTTTCTGGCCGTAATCGGAGAATTGAATATCTGTGAAGGCTGGAAGGTTTCACCATTGTGAGTATATTGTTGAACTGCTGTGTGACCTCTGACCACAATTGACCTCTGTCGGGTGGTCATTTGTTTAAAGGTTGAGTCTTGAATAAATGTGCGTATTTAGGAGTTAACGGTCAAAAAAAAATAGAAATAGTTATTTTTTTTATATATGTGAGAGCTGCTTTTTTGCTTTATTAGGAAACCTAACCCTGCTTCGCTCGGGGACATCTTGGTAGTTACAAGGGTCACCGTTTAATGTAATACCTTTTCCGCGATAAACAGTGGCGTGTTCATTGGAATGCATAGGCTCTAGTTGCACGTACTACTACTTTGTCCTAAAAACTCAAATCATCTTCAAGTTCATGACTAATTCCATAGGTTCCAGCACCTCCCCCTCTTGACTGGTTGATGACTGACCTCAAAACACAGTTCTGGACATTGTCACACTGGGGGTGTGGGAGGAATTGGGTAAATACACATCACTGTTTCCTTCTGTCTGTCACAAATGGGGATAATACAAGTTGGGCGGTCTACCGCCAGCCGGTGTCTAGTTTCTGTATACTTAAGAATTGTCCCCCAGGAAATTTTTCGTTGAACAGTGTCCTAAAAATTATCGATGATATTGCAAAATATCAATCACGTAAGCTTTTCTGGGTCACACTAGCGTCAACGCCAACCCTGCACGTATGCTAATTCATTTCCGAACAGACCTACCGTGTTTAAGGGGACAATAATTTACCTCCATGGACATACCGATCACGACAATTATTCATTCGCTGTCCACAGGGCGACGTCTAATTAGTAGACAAGGCCCCCTCATGATTATGAAATATCGACGTCAAAATACCCTGATGTCCAAATATGTGCGGACAGGTCAGACAATTGTTAACGGAAGGAAGTACTGTCGGAGACAGGCGACATTTCAGACGTTAAAGCAAAGCATTACGCTGAGGGCTATTGGGGGAAGGACGTATTGCCTTTTGCCTTTGGGCCCCTAACGTAATAACAAAGTGGTCATGGGACAAGTTTGCCTTCAAATGATATTTTCCAGAGCTGGGAGCGGAGGGCAGTACTCGTAGACTGGTTTGAGGTTCTCGCCCTCGTACTTCCCATGATGTCTAAACAATTCCCTTCTCGTGATTCTTTGTTTCCCCGCCATATCCAGGTGATTATCTAAGACATGACGACGTCAGAAGGTAGGTAACAGGGGAGGGAGCATGATGCCCCCCTCCCCGGACATGTACCACATTGACTTAGTTGAAAAATATCCCCCTTCCGTTATTTTAGCTTCCCAAGGAGCTGCCAGCAATATTCCCAATTGGTGGGTCATAGGACACAGGCCCCTGTTTGTACTAAAAATAAGTCCGGTGTGCTCCAACGGCCGGGCGACCCAATTATGACGGTGAGTGTGGACTCTCGCCTTAGACCATCCATCGCCCCGATCATCGATCATCATACGATGACCGTGACGTGGTGATGGCAATACATATAAACTGTTTGACGTCGTGTTAGTTATCACAACCCAGATAAGCGGAAGAGAGGCAGACTGGTGACAATTGGTTAGGTTTACAAACAGCAAGATAGGGTGACGGATCACCTGGACCGTTCAAGCGAAATCGGTTTGTCAGGGAAGATATGAAAACAACAAAATAAGTTGTAAGGCCGGGCGTGGATGACGTGCGGCGGTGAGTATTGTGGCATGTATGCGGCAAACTATTCTCCTATACTGTGTTGTGCCGGTCATGGCGCAGATAGGCCTTGGTATAACTTCCTGCACGAGGGTGCGAAAAATGATTGAAAGTTGGGGGAGGGGTCGAAACAGTTACAAGAAACATTTTGTATGCCGAAAAACATTGTGTATGGAGGGCTTCCCCAAAAGTTGAGGGTCACGACCCCCTCCCCACGCCCCTCCAGTGGCTGCGCCCTTGGTTCTGCAGCAGAGTAGTATCGCCAACTATATAGCCTACCCGGCTGTGCTACAATTTGATTGAGCTCTCAGCTGCGAGCACACCTATCCGTCAGTTAATATATTCGTCTTTACGTCCTGTTCATTACATTGGCTCTTCCTCAAAGTCATTATTTTCAACCATAAAAGCTTCTGTAGATTGATGCTAGCTAGGGTGTAAGGAGTGCAGATAAATAAGGACTGAAATGTAATTTCGGCACGATATATGCCAATCAGATTAGGCCAACAATTAGCGATAACTCGCACCGATTTCTCAACTTCGGTGGATTTCATGGAAGTCATAGGCTGCATATTGTACCGATAGCAAACATGCTGAAGGTCATGTTTTGAGGAATAAGAAGGTCAATTCATAATTATTGTTACGGGCCTCTATGGGCGACAAATACACGCTTCACAACCTCCTCGTAGGACAGGATGATGAACTATCGATAGACCAGTAGGCTAGTAGACTCATCGGGCACTACAAGGGCCGCTGCCGTGCAGGACATTGTCTATGCTCGCGGGTCAGTTTTGGCTTGCTGGCGCGGTTGTTGCCCATGCTTGCCCTGGCGATCACACTATGGAGACTTTCAGTTCTATGACCATGCAATAAATGACAGTTAATGGGTTCATGTCATTAACTATTGCTCTGTATGTTATCTTGGCAGTTATTGCTGTCGTGATAAGCCCAAATGACTTTCCAGAAGTTGTTAACAATCGTGGCTACTGATACGGGGAGACATATCACCTACTTGGATGGATCGGATTGGACCCAGGAGAAATGGGACAGAATTGATTGGATTGGTTCACGAACTGCAGAGCGATAATAGCAGTTATTAGTGGCGCCACTGGAGCGGTTTTACCAATCATTTTACAGTGGGGGGAGGGGGAGGGGAAGTGGTGGTGGACCTGATCCATACTCTTTAGGTCACCAAATGGCGAGGATAGAAATAAATTGCGAGAATTTCGCCGTAGAGGTGCGAAACTGATACCTGCCAACCTGCCATTGCTTTATATTTATAATATAGTACCAATGGTCAATTGCAGGCGGATAAGCGAGCAGAGTTCATAGGTCTTCGAATACTAAACTGAAAGTAAACTTACTTATAGTTATAACAAACAAAAAACTTGATAAATACCCCACACTCAGCTGGGATTCCGTCTGAGGTTTACATTCTCTTGGATTATCAATTAGAATGTCTTAGTACTATAATAACTCGAGGGGTGTGTAGAAGTTGTCCAATTTACACGAAACTTGGGTAGGTGTGGACTTCAGATGGTTTCTGAAAACACGGCAATGATTTCGAGTCACCAGAGGTCAAATTGTCGATATATTGACAACCTTTTCTTTCATACTTTGTCGGGTTTACACGAAACTTGGTGGGCGATGACTTCAGTTGGTCCCGAAAAAAATTCGATGAGGTCGAGGTTGCACAGTTTTGAATTTTACAGACGTTGCTACATTTGCGTGTTTAGGAATGTGGCAGTTCATTGTAATATACCTGCCCCTCATTTTGCATGGTTCCTCTTGATATATAAATCCTTAATAACCATCATTGCCTCCCATCGGCTCCGAACGTCAACCCTAATGGCTACGCCACTGTTGATTGGCGACTGGAACATAGTGACTGTTATCAGATTTCCCCAAGCTGCTGTCGTTAGGCTACATAACACAAGTATACCGGCTGGAACCTTTTTCGCTGTACCCGTCTACGCTAAAGGCTTGGGCTGACGACCGACAGCTTGAGTTCATATAGGATAAACCTGGATGGATTGGACCCACGAGAATCCCAAAATGAATAATGAAACTGGCACGAGACCGGCGCAGTGCCAATTATCGAATCATGGCGCCGTCATTGCCTAAATTTACAGCACTCTTGACTGACTCTTTCTCCTGTCACGTGATATCGTTTGGTGTGTTCATATTGTGCCTATGTTCGTTCCTTTACAAGTAGCCAGAGTCATTTCGGAAGAATCCATGCTCGTTTCAAGAGGCATGTAAGCCTGTAATATTTATAGTAGAACTCTCTTTTGTTGAATATATGCCACAATCGAAATATTATGTTATTCGTTTGGGCTAATTGTTTCCAGCCGAAAAAATTTGTTCTTGTCAGCCTAAAAAACGGCGCAGTTTCAAAAATACAAAGTGATACCGGCCAGCAGTTTTTACTACGACATAACTCAATCAGTCGCCGGCATGTCTCTTCGTCTGCTAACTGGCCTATAGGCCTGTCATCATTGTGTCCCATGCTGATTTCATAGTTTACACCAATTTCTCAACATTGGCGAGTTCACGTGATAATCATATCATATAAAATGACAACTAAGGTCGCAACAAAGTCAAAAGCCAATTTAGGGTCAATGAATGTCACATTATTAGACATTGTTTAACCCAAATAAGACCAGTATAAACGCGTCGATTCAGTAACGAATGCGTCGGAAATTTTGAAACTATTTCAAATGTCATCAGCCTCCATCCTGCAGGGGTCACTAGCCGACAAAGTTACAATCGAGTTTCGGGCTAATTTCCGCACCAACTGAGCCACACTTCACAGGTTGAAGTTAGCTTTACAGAGGATCAGCGTATAGGGATAGGTGGGGTTTGAACCCCCATAAAACTTCTCTCATTCTCACTCAGTACGGGCAGCATATTGTCTTAATTTGACGTTCTGTATATTCAGACTTCAGAGTTTATTGAAACTAGGCTATTTTGTACAGCGTGTCATACCGCGCTTTAACGACGGCCTGGTAGCTGGTCCCGTACTTTGGCACTTGGATCACTGGAAGGCCTAATCTTTTCCGACTTGCTACATATTGCCTCGTATTTTGTACTTAAAATGAAGAGTCCTTGCTTGTATAGCGATCAATTCAGGTGCCACATTGTATGATTCGTCACATCGCTCCGTTTAATTATTTCCACATTACACGGTCGCCCCCATCAGCCGATTATAATCATCGCTCTCAACGAGACGGCGAGAAGAAAAGGGGATCGAGCCGTACAGCCGCGCCTAATTGTCGCAACTCACTTCTTCTTTTCTATTGCTTCTCCGTCGTCGTAGTCGTGAGTGAATCTATTTCACGGGTACCGAGCACGCAGAATGCGTTCCACGTGCTTCTGTTCTTCTATGTAGAATCAACGCACTCTCTCATGGATCACTCATCCCGGGTCATTAGTACGATATTACTATGACTGAGCAACAGCGCGGGCGGTTGGTCGAGGATGACTCGGTACCTCACCAGCATGCACTGATAAAATCTTGTATACCAGTCAGTTACGCAACCGTGGCAAGACAACGCGCGCTAAATTTCGCGAGATATGCATGGAGTTTTGGCAGAAACTCCGGACAGCTAGAAGAATGGTAACCGGAGATCGTATGGTGTACAAATCGTCACCACTCATTTCTAACTTTTAGCAAGAATTATATAGACCTACAAGCACAACAAAATATTATTCATAATATTTGTATTATTTATTATGCGCCATTTGACGTCCTGTCGCTGTCATTCAAGGTGAGTCAGACATATATATTTTTTGAAATCTGTATATTTCTCCCTGTTATTGTTTCTCCTAAATAAAGAAAGAGAGAAAATACAAAAACAAACAACTTAGCAGTCACTTTGTTGTGCCATTGTGCAGTGCGTGGGTGTTTGTGTGTACGTTTGTTTGTTATAAAGCACCTAGATATTACGTTTGTATGTGTGTATGTGTGTATGCGCATGCGTGTGTGTGGTGTTTGAGCGTGTGTGTCACGCTCAGCGGATTATAGTTCTCTGTACTGTGTAACTACGAGCAACCATGGTTCATTTATGTATGTATAACCTGTACTTCATCTGTTTCAATTTTTCGGCCCCAAAATATTTTGGATATAGGGACATATACTCTAATTTATTATATAGAGTATTGTCTGTTAGCAGGGTCACTCATGCAGGTCAAGAACCGAACGGATAATGATAATCATATAATGACTGGAAGTATTTCGTTTCCAGTGGATTTTTTTAGCAGTTAGGCTATTAGAAATTTCATTTAAATAATATACCAGTTAATTTCCAAAAAAGTATAAAAGTTGTATACGACGTGTATCGGTTATCGGTAACGATGTATAATGGATCACAATAGATGTGTCAAATGCCACAGGGCAAACGAGCGGACTCGCATAAGACGGACACACCAACAGTGTACAATTTCTCCTGAAGATACCTCGTTCTTTAAAATTGCATTCGAATTAGATTCATCATGCGACATAGAATGATATGATAATGTTCTTCCTTCTGTCGATATCACAAATCATAGTATACCGTAATCAGCTGCAAAATTTGTTCAATTTTTGTCTCGCTGAATGAAATTCAGGAAGAGACTTATTGGTCACTTTGGTGTGTGTGTGTGTGTGTGTGTGTGTGTGTGTGTGTGTGTGTCACACTTATCTCGTTTGCAGAATTTCTCACAAACCGTGTGCCGATCATGTCGAAATTTTGTGTGTAGCAAACCACCGGTTGGGTTTACACGATCTGATTCGATTTTGGGCAGCAAAGTCATTAATTAAGTTGGGTAATTAGCCTTATTTTTATGTAATTTATTGGTAAAGCTCGTTAGCAAGATTACGCAAGAACCGTACGTGCTACAGTGATGTAGTTTGGCATGTAGGACCTGGATGACCAGGTAGATGAACTGATTAGATTTTCAGCCTGAAATATGCTAATTAAGTGGTCTATTTGATAATTTATGCGAAGTTTCCAAGTTTGTCGGATTTTCATGAAACTTGTGGATGTGGTCTACCATGGTTCCCGAGAAATTTAAAGTGAAATCGGGGTCACTGGAAGTCATTTCAGTGTCTAATTGGCATATTTTAATGCAATTTTCGAAAGTTTGTTGGATTTCTACCTTTGATCCAGTCCGTTGAAGGTACAACTTGGGTCAGTGGAGGTCATGTATGGCCTAATTGTGCGTAGAGATGCTAATACCCAACTTGGTAAGAATTTCGCCAAAGCTTTCTCAGTAGGTATGGTCCGTTAACATTTTCTGGATCTGATGTGTTTGATGTTCAGGAATTGAATTCCATCATATAATAGCTTCTGTTAGAATAAGCACTGAGGAACGAGTAAACCATAGCTCCTGTGACAATTTTACTGCTGTTATAAGCTCATGTAAGTGCCTAATTTGCATCATTTATTCCAATTTCCAACTTGGTAAGAATTTTGCCACAACTCAGTAGGTATGGTCCGTTAACATTTTCTGGATCTGATGTGTTTGATGTCAGGAATTGAATTCCATCATATAATAGCTTCTGTTAGAATAAGCACTGAGGAACGAGTAAACCATAGCTCCTGTGACAATTTTACTGCTGTTATAAGCTCATTGTAAGTGCCTAATTTGCATCATTTATTCCAATTTCCAACTTGGTAAGATTTCGCCAAACTCAGTAGGTATGGTCCGTTAACATTTTCTGGATCTGATGTGTTTGATGTTCATGAATATGATTGAATCCCATCATATAATAGCTTCTGTTAGAATAAGCACTGAGGAACGAGTAAACCATAGCTCCTGTGACAATTATGCTGTTATAAGCTGCCCACAAGCAAACCCTCTCTTACCCAACCAATTTGATTAGGTTGATTAGACAACCAAAAATACTGTAAATTTTTTTCCCCTCTCTTCTTGCCTGGGGACAAATGTGGAGGTTTCCTAAAGAAATGTTGGACATCCTGGACTGCTGCGTGGTCGTAGTTTGTGGTGTGTGGGGGAGGACGGAGGAGGGGGTGTTGCTGCCTGGCAGGGGGGGGGGGGGGGGGATGGCATGTCCTGTGTGCTTGGAAAATGAAAGGCAATGAATAATGAAGGAAATGATTTTAAAAGGCAAAGAAGCCCGGGCTGCTAAGGGCATTTAGAACATTTCAAGTTGGATTTATGTGGGTCAAAGAGTGAGTGACTGAGTGATAAAACTTTATTCAAATTTGGGTATTTACAGGAGAGAAGAGGGGGGGGGGGGCCATGAAAAAAAAAAAAAACATTAATGGACTTTTGTAATAAGGTCAAACTTATTGTCCGTTTCTTTAGCACTTTTTATGTGTTATTGTGAAAATATGTGCTGTTTCGTTTGACATGACGATGGTCTGCATGAACTAGTTGGTTGTGTATAGTGTGTAGTGTAGTGAATAATAGAAACCACCGATCGCGCAACCAGGCGAGACACTTTTTGGCGATCGCCTTGTTTTAATCACTAATCATAAAAAACTAAATTGTTGGAGGTTTCACACTTCTTTACTGACCTTCAATGTAATCACATTAGTCAGCCTTCATTTATTTCTCTATTCGATGCGAATTCGAAAGTAATCGTTGGAATGGTCCTCGGTATGTACCGCTATAATCAGGTAATTTATGCTCAATTCTTGAACTGAAGCCTGGACTTCAGCAATCAAGCTGTCAGTTATCCAATCAGATACCTATAACCGCTATTGACTTATCATACTTATTGCGCAGGCACTGTTAGATATCCTAATTGTCGGAAGGCCCATTAATTAAAATTAAATAAACTAGGATAATTGTTATTATCATAATTATTACACAAGATTCATTGTCATTCAGTGCCTTGGAGTTTCAGAACAGACATATAACTGAGTCTCTACAGTACCCGCGAAGGGAAATTTTGTATCTAATTATACGCGATGTTTATCAGTAGCATATTTATCTGGTGGGGGTCGGGAAGCAGACTGGCTCCCTGTGAAGAGGAAGGGGAAATAGAGAAGAATGAAGAAAAGGTTTTTTTGCTGGAAGGCATGGAATCCATAATAAACAAAAAACAAAACCGCGCTCACTGTTGCGTTTCATGTTGAGAAAACGGCAAAACTATGTAGCCTATACCAGAGCGTTCTAATACTGACCGGAAAACCCTCTTTCCCCCTCCCCTTTCTGACCAGTGACCTCAGATACGCCATTGGTTGGTACACATTTTTTTTTAACCCCGGTCGTGATCGGCTGTCTGTGTTAAATAAGACACGGATATAGGCTTACCCATTCACGGTAAAGTCTTCTGGAACAATCATGTAGAAACACCAGAATAACTTCGCATTGACCCTTCTTGGGTTATACATGTTTCACATTTTTTTTTACAAGCACCATGTCAAGTTCATTGTAAACAGTTCTTCCACTTGAGATTTTTAAGTATGGGTGCAGGTAATTATATCCCCACTTCGAGGATATTATGGTTTTGGCTTCGCGTCTCCGGGGGGGGGGGGCCGCCGCCGCGTCCGCGTCCGCTTCCCTCCGCAGCGTTTCTTGTTACGCAATAACTATCCAACACTTTGTCCGTTTGAGCCGAAACTTGGCACACATGTCCGCCTGAGTGAAATCTCGGTGAGTTCAAAAGTGGCGTCGCCACATGTAACGGGTCCCGCTAATTTGCATAATTTTCACGATTGGAAGATTTTTCCCGTTAGCGCAATAACTATCCAACACTTTGTCCGTTTGAGCCGAAACTTGGCACACATATCCGCCATAGTGAAATCTCGGATGAGTTCGAACGTGGATGTCGCCACACTGCGGGGTCAAGCTAATTTGCTTAATTTGCGCATTTTCGAAAGTTGGCGATTTCCACGAAATTTGGTACGCGGGGACTATAATTGGTCCTGAAAGAGTGAAGGTCATTTCAAGGTCACTAAAGATCAAATTACGCTATTATCGACAGTTTGTCGGATTTCAACAAACTTGGTTTGGTGTGGATGATGTTTAGTCGCGAAAAAGTGGAGGACAATTTCGGTGGGTCATCAGAGGTCAAAGTCTGCTATTGCCCCATTTTGCGCATTTTTTGAAAGTTGGGCTTCGATTTCCACAGTCCATATGGCAACTAATAACCATCTTCCACCACTGATCGCGAGGTGGGGATATACACGTTCGGCGGTTTACCCGCCAGCATAGTTTCTAGTTTGAAATCAGTATTCAGATACGATCACCAAAAGGATCTACTGCCCGCTACGTCGCTCACCCAAATTTGCTTCATTGTTGTGATGTACCTGCTACTATAATTATCAATGGCCCGCTCCTGATAATTACCAGAACCTAACTTTGCACAGTGATTCCTTGACATTTTTAGATGGGGGGGGGTATCACCACCTTCTCGTAAAGATTGATCTATACTGGAGTACACTTAATACTAAATATAGTCTAATCAACAAGCAAAAGGTGGTAAATGATTACACATCAACCTGAGCAATGTCACGGTTGTTGTTTGTGATATGTGTTCTGTTCGTTATTGATCTTCCGGCAAACTGACTCGCGGTACTCTCCCTATAGGTCGTAATCTACCAGCCCGTTACTATACATTATGTCTCCGATATAGAAGGCAAAGTCATGACATTTCCGATAACCTGCGGGGGTTCCCCATTACCGGTTTTGTTCGGACGGTTTTAGATTCATCCCGGGGTGATTTGATCTAGTTGACAGAATGCGCAGTGTCGTCTCTTTTGACGACTTCTATAATTACTTTTGGACAATATCTATGTTGGTTCATCTTTAAATCGACCAACATTTCTACCAGTGTGTTGCTTACTGATCGGTGAACGGACCGTGAGGCTCCAGTACGTTTCATTACACAATTTTCCGTCAATATTATCTAGTTTTCGTCCACTTCAGTAGAGCCTTCAATTCAAACAGCCGTATGTTTGAGGTCACCGCTCGATTAGAAAGTTATGTTTGGGCGTGGAGACATACTGTTGACTTAAAGGTGGTCATGATGAATACTAAAGTAACGCAGGTACCGATAACGTGAACCTGTTGACCACTGTCAGTCCAGAGTATTATAGGGGAACTCCCTAGCCCACACACTGAAATGCTATATTTACTTGATACGACGGAGGCTATGATTTTCTGCCAATACGACGTAAGTATATGGCGCATCGAATCAGTTCTACTTGCCCGGATCAAGTCTAATCCCCACGCCTACCAAAAAATCATTTTGCAGATATGTTCTAAAGCTATTAGTGAACTTCGAACAAATGTACGCTGAAGAAACTAATTCTGTACCTTTATTTCGGATTTTTTCGAACGTAAATATGGGCTGTTATACTCAAGCCTACAGCTCCGCTTCTAATTCTATGCAGTTTAGCTCAACATTCTTGAAAGATTGAATTTTTCGGTATTTTATCAAGTTGTTTTGGTGCCCTAAAATTTATAAAACATTATAAGGAACTTGGGATCTTCCCCCAATATTATAGGATCAATCATCAAAATAATCGAGTGAATTTGGGGTCAATATGGGGATATCTTCCTTCAGTTGCTCAATTACATAAATCCCGTAACACTTACGCAGCCAAGCTGATGAAAACCAGATACCAATTTCGTGCAAATATTGATCCATGACAGCCTTTAAATAGTGAATGTAATGAATGAGAAAAATATGCTAATAGCCTGTTTGAAAGTAGAAGAAACCAGAAAAAAGCCGACGGCTTGTGATTCCTGACTGATCTTGATTGATCAAGCTAAACATTATCAAAAATAGTGGTATGGATGATTGCCATACTCACGTATTGCAGGTATACCTCCACGCAGGTGCGCCAGCAAATACACCCGACACCACCGCTGACCGCGAAAGTATATACCTGGAATGCAAGGGCCTGGAGTGTTTATCCTCTTGCCTTGGACGTCCTTTTTAAAGTGCAGCCTCAGTAGATTATAGCGACGTATTGCGTTTAGGTCAATGACGTCACAAGGGAAATCAATTAAAGGCTGCCATTGAGTTTACACAGTAATGCGGATTCCTTTCATTCGTGTTGTGATAAGTGGGGAAAAAAAAAAGGTAGTTTTCTCACTGAAGTCAATATAGAAGTATTCCGTGATTTTTTAAAATCCAAATCAGCGCCATCTCGTGTGACAGAGCCGGGTAAAAAGAAAGTTGGCAGTGGCGTTGCATTGCGCAGATCTTTTTCACCCCCCCCCCCCCGCCCCCATGGCATCGATTTAAATTAGTTTGCGGGTTGGATAATAATCAGAAAGGAATCATAATCTGCAATGTCGTTTTCAACACTTCCTGACCATTAACATTCAGCTGGTGTGGATTGGTGATCTGGATTTGGTGATATGTAGGCATATCCCTTGAAACTGCCGTGATTATCATATCATCAATAATACGATGCCCGTTTAACAGAGGATTAAGTTTTCACTCATCTCAACTGCCGTACCCTTATCCGGTGTTTAGTCTGTGATACAGAGCGGTGAACGCGGTGAGGAAAAACAACGGATTCATTTGATTCACAATAATAAACCCACACGTACATGCAGCCGTGGAGACAATCTGCTCATACCGCGCCTAAATGGGATCTAGATATTATGACGCAAGCCCGCTGGACCTGCCTCAGGTAACTTTGAATCTTGATGGTAGAATTGACTAGATATTTACCTTCCCATCGCATAGACGTTTGAAATGGACTGTCGTTTTCTTCGGTGTTTTCCAGTCGCTCAGATAGTGGGGCAATCTAGGCATATGTATGCTCGAGTGTCTTACAGGTTATATAAAGCCCCATACAACAGTAAAGTAGAGCTCAATAGTCGAATTATGTGCATACTTCTGTTTCCTTGAAGGCCAATGGTCATGTTAAAGATTTGCTTCAAACTAGCACAGGAGGTGGAGTCTGTTGCTCTGTTGCGAGATTTAATTACTTTGAGAAATTTGAGGAATCTATGACATCACGGTGGGAATGGGGCGGAGGCCGTCCATAGGCCCTACACAGATAAAATGCTGCATTTTTTGCGTCCATGATTACAGAAAGTGAGAAATGATATTAACTCAGAGATGAACGAGTCATTCTTCAATATCCGGAAACAATTATGTAGTTTTGTTGTACGGATCCCATATAAGTTGTTCGGTACAAGATTCCCAAAAGTTTCCATGTTTTACATGGATTGTCTTATAGTGGAAATCGGAGGTTCCCCCCGTTGATGGCATCAGGCAAGTTGTGTAATGGCGATCGGTACACGCGAACGGATGAAATTCGGTGTGGAAGTTCCGCGTGTCATAACGTCATACATAGAAAGTACAGAGAACAGTATTATGCTGCGTTCTTCCGAACTCTATATACCGTCCCTATGAGTTCCCAACTGGTGAAAGGCGTTCTTTCGCACCTCAACACTTTTCCAGTACAGCGGGCGTTACGGACAAGGAAACTCCAGATGTATCATTGCAAATGCATGGATAGTGGTTACGCGGAAAAGCCCTCGCTTTTCGACGTTCGACGCGCCACACTAATTTGATGAAATTGTCCAACGTACGATATTTTCCATCAATTCCATGAATTAAGGCTCTAACCTTATCATCTATACAGGTATCACATGAATTACCTATTATTCAGGGAAAAATTTCGGAATGACTCTCGATTTCGAATTGAGAGTATCGAATTGTCGCCATTTTGATACAAGCAGTGGAAGTGGAGGTTCATCCGATAATTCCCGAAGTCACCACTAAGTCACCACTTGGTACGAATAGGAACGCCTTTTTTCTGTATATACGGTATATACCAGGTTCGAAAGAACGCAACCAATTATTACATGACTACTGCCTTTTAACAAAACCACCACCTTTGCACCGACCAGCGCATCTCCAGCCAGACAGCGTGATATACTTGACTGGGGGAGTGCGCCTCTCGACCACTTGGCAGAGATGTGCGATGTGGTATTATTGCCAGATTGTCTATAAATTTCGAGAGGGAAAAAATCTGCCTAAAACAGTGTTAATTATTTACTGTTGTGAATGGGTTTCACGCCATGTGTACGCTCGTGGGTTGTATAGTTATACGAAGGGACCAGCCGACCTTGGTTTTATTCGCGCCTCTCTCACAGAGGAATGGGGACTAATTAAGCATATCCATCCACTCTTCCGCTGCGGCGCCACAGGCAGGCAACAGCGCCAGGCACTGCGCAGTGCGCAAAAATTGAAAACCTCGGACTTATCAAAAGGTCTCATCCACGGGTCCGCAGCAGGGTTGCGCTAAGGTGCGCGATTGAGGGATTTGCGCACTCCTCTCAAGATTCCCGCAAAGAAATTGGTCTTATGCGGGAATGTCCGCACACTTTTTTGCGATGGAAGATTGCACATACATACACAAAAAAAAGCACACATGAAGCCCGTCCTATTCATGACACATAACCAATAATTCCATTCATTCATACTCACCACAGAAGTCATATGCTAAACGTAGAATGAGCTTTCGTATAAGTGATATCGCCTCAGTTCCTCGAACACATCAGCTATGCCCACGGGTACCCAAGCACCCCCCCCCCCCCCAATTTGCTGCAAGTTACCAACTCATAGCTGCTTCTAGTTCTTTATATGATTTCTATGGTCACGATATGAACAGTGCACCATCACAGTCTGAAGTGTACCAAAAGTAGAACCACTAGCTTGTTTGTGTGGTTCGAGTGCTAGCTGAGGCTTGACTATGCCCGATAATATACTGCTGATTGGATTAGGCTAACGTTACTCCTGCAGAGTTCTGTGTAATCGCAGACATATTTCATCAATGTCAAAAATAGAAATACTTCAATATTCCTAGTTTACTCGCTGTACCGTCCCAGCTAGGTGTAAGATTGCCAGAGTATTTACCCAATGTTGGTCTTCACGATCTCAGCCTCCCATAGCCCTACACAATCATGGCATAGGTTATCGTTATAGCCGTAGGCCATATGCTATTAAAAGTGGTCACTGCGAGGACAACTAGGCCCAAAGCTGGGCCACATGTGTGTGGTTGTTGGTGGATTGTTCGATTTTGCACAAGTCCCCACAGCTAAATCTCAAAGTATTCAAACACTCATTTTACATGTGAATGGGATTTATGCTAACTTGGTGGGGAAGGATACATAGATTCAGGGTGGGGACAGGTTTTTTGCTGTTTCTGGGAAATTGGCTCAACTCGGCCATCGCTCAAGATGAGTGATGATACTGCTACAGCACATGAACTAATTTGAAGCTGAGGGGGAAAACTAGAATCCTCAGCAGTATTTTTCACAATCATCAAGCACTGACCATAGGCTTCAAAATCTGTTGGGTCAGTTGCAAATGATCGCCATCTCAAAGAGGTGTCATAAGTGGGATGGGGTGAAGGTGCATAGAGTGGCAGATTTTTTGGGGGGGAAATGGCAGGGGAAAGGTGCTAGGCACAATGATTTTTTTAATCAACATACAATACAACTGCAGTCTGCTGTAGTGCTGTTGTTCATAATCCTGAAAAACAGATGTGCATACAATTGTTCATCAAAACGGGCTTGGCTTATGTGGCTGACATATACCATGCTGAGGAATATCAATTGCAAAATACGATGGCACTGCAATATTGGTAGCTGACAGCCAATCGACAAATTCTAGAATCCCCCCCCCCCCCCCCCCACTTTTGTCAGATTCCCCCCTCAAATTTTTCCTGAAGGGGTAAATCCCCCCCTCCCCCCCCCCCCAAATATAAATCCTAGGGCCAACACTGGTCGCAGGCGCGCGCTCCGTAGAATTGCTGCGCAGTAAGCGATCGGTGATCGCGCTTTCCTGCGGACTGCGCCGGCCCTGCGAATGGTTCCATGGAGCGCCGAATGGGCAATTCGTATACTATCTGGGCAGCGTATCTATGTCACTGGCATGGACGGTGCATGATTCTCCAAACTTGGGGGAGGGGGGAGGAAAGGGTCAAGTTTCTAGACGGGTGACACGCAACAAGAGCAAGTCACCTTGCCCCGTGCGTAGCCAGTGGGGAACACTGCTCATGACTGGGGAAGCTGGCTACGAGCCTGCTCGCCCTACCCTCCACATTACAATAAAAACGGTAAATTTCCATATCTTATCTTTCGTTTGATTTGGTTCCTTCGTTTTTCTTCCCCTATTTCTGCTTGTTTTGCTCACCGACGATGCCTTCAATTTGAGGGGTCCCCGACGAGGTTTAATGTTTCCTATTAGGGTGTTCAATAGGATGGCAAGGGTGGGGTGGGGGGGGGGGGGTGCGCCATATGGCCCTCACCCCGGTTGCCGAGCCGTCCCTGGTTACTCGAATGTGCCGAAGTGTTGTTTCGGCGGGAATTGAGCTGCAGGGTTAGATTGTCCGTACGTAAATAGAATATCTTTTATCAGAGTGTTGCCATAATTGGAGGGCGTCGGCCATCCCCCCGTGAGACTGGTGGTTCGAATCCGTCGTGTCATACAGAGTCCCTGTTGCCTTCTTGCTGGTCGCAGCACCAGGTATTGGAGGCAGGACAAACGTAGAACAATTTTGCGAAGTGTCGACTGCGTGTGTTACCCCCCACCGGAGCATTGTCTTGTTCCGTGTAACTCGTGAAGCTGACCATGAGGTGCAGTTATCCAGGTCTTGCTGGCTTTTAATATGCTTCGTCCCTCTGGTCCGCCAGTATTACCCTGATTAAAATCCATTTTAGCAATTACTATGGCATGAACACTAGTTGGTGTTTGCATAGTACCATCAGAACAAGACAAGACAACTAACGTTTAACGTTATCGTTTAAAATGCACTGCGGTGTCCTGGTTCCGCTGTGCTGTTATGTGGCTTATTTCCACCTCGCTCGGAGAACAGATATGTAACACCGGAAATGCCGAGACCGAGATCAACATATTGAGCCGGCCTGGGCGGCATGCGGAAACTGTAAATTTGGGGGAATGGCCTCATGTCTCCAAGTACTGGTTTGAACTCAGTATTCCGGGTTTATGGGCTCCCTGCGGGTGGCTGTGCGGGTGCTGCGGATGAGGGATGGCGACATTCTTGGGGCGATGGTCCTGCTGTGTTTGTCGCCTGCGCTGGCCTGCGCGCGAATAGTGATGGCTGCTTTAAAGACACCTGCATTGCATTAGTATTACTTTAACAGCCTACTGATGCTTGTATAGTAAACATAGTCCCATCTATGCTGTCCATTTAAAGGAACACTGCAGGCTTGGATACATAGAGGGTAATGTGGAAATGAAAATTGGTTATCTGTAGGTCCAAACCCTCATTTCAATACGATGTTCCTATGTGGATTATTGGCTTCAAAGTTTGAGGCCATTAAGCATAGAAATTGGGGAGATTCCAATTGCGCACTAAACGCATGACCTCGAAAAAAAAAAAACAACCATGGACAACACATGGAATCATGTTATGTATTTGAAATTTTTTTCATTTTGTTTGAATAAGTCAACAGTTAACAGAAGTTCTGTTTGTCTTTCTCTCACCAAAATACCATCAAAACCTACACGCACTACAGTCCATCCCCTCCCTCCCATATACTAAATGCCTTTCGAAGTGAGTAATGTTTGAAATTTCAATAGAATCCAAGATTGTTGCAGAGGTTGTGCAAGAAATGACGATCATTATTATTTCATGCATGATGGCATGCATTTCGATTCTTGCCAATCCCATGATTCACATACACGAACTCAAATGACTATAACTCCGTAACGGAAAGTCCCATGACCTTCCGGTTTGGACTGACGCATTCGGTTTTCCATCCAGCTATGGAACTAGCTCCTATATAATCATCTGCAGGTTGTCCCTTTTAAGGCTGGGATTCCAGTGATACTTATGCGGGTCCCGGACGCATGTGAAAAAACGTCTATTTACGTGATCTGAGGCCGGTACATTGTCTGATTGCCTTTTAGTTGCAAAGATAGATGTTGGTTCCACGAAGGCAAGAAAAATTAAAGGCCAATGATCTTTACTATGACTGTCTTTTGTACTTTCAATATGTATTCCATCATGACAGTCGGAACTCCACACCGAATTTCAGCGATTCGAGTGTATCGGATAAGGCACAATCCGCTTTACCAATTTGCCTTTGACAATCCACGCGGGGAATTTGTAGTCCACTATGATACAAAGTCAATGCTAAAATTTGTACTTTGCACAAATCTTGTACCAAACAAACTTATATGGGGAATCCGAAAAAACCTAACCGATTGTTCACGAAATCTTGAAGAATAATCTCATTCATTTCCTAAGTGAATTTCTTTTTTTTTTCGTCTTTCTGTTAATCATGGCGCAAAAATTCAGCATTTATTGTGTAGATCCTATGGACGGCCTTTTCTCGTTCCCCCCGTGATGACATCTGATTCCGAGAACCTCCAAATTTTGTGTGTGGGTTTTGGTCTTTTTTACCTGTGCTAGTTTTGAAGCAAATCTGTTACATGACCATCAGCCTTTAAGAATAAAAAGCAAAACCAACAATGAATAGGCGAACACATGTACCAATGCGTATACGGATGCGGATCCGATACGCATGTGGAAAACAGCGAATTCACGTGTACTGTGATGGGGCTAAGTGTCTGGATATGTCAATTAGTTTGCAAAGATGGATATTGGTTCCACAGGGGCAAAAAATAATCTGAAGGCAAACCAACACTGAATAGGCAAAATGTGGCAAATGTACCTATGCGTATTACGGAATGGTATCACCGCGCATAGGAATTATATGGAATATCTTCTTCGAAAAGCCAATCAACGACAAAATGCATGGGCTGCTGCTTTTTTATGGTCTTTTCGCAAAAACTTATAGTGTTTTTCTCTTCTGAAACAACCATTCGTTTTCGTAAATATGTGATTTCTACATCCTCCCGGATAAGCATCTGCATCTATGGAATCATAGCTTTAAGGGGACGTGTTTTATAGTATATTCCCATGAATTACTATACCTACACTTCAAGAACGCCCTAGTCAGATTGAAAAGGAATCGAACCAAGAGAGCATTTACCAGGAAGATGATAAAGTATATAAGCATTTTTTAAAAAAATCACTCGAAACTAATCAAGGTCCTGATATTAGCGTGTCATACTGTTTTCTAGATATCACCTATAGCTGTATAGAGGGCAACATGTCAACCTGTCAGGAAACATACAATTCCCAGGTAGCACCTCCCCTGATAATCTAAACCACCACAAATATGTTTTGGACCCGATGGTCATCTCAAATTCACTTCGCAACAAACGCATAAGAATTCATATAACACATCATATCACATGCAACTTATACAAGTTGCTGCAATGCTGCACGCATTGTCCTCGAGTGGCCCTTCACAGTCGGAACCGAGAATATCCTGCTTATCGTTTGCCGGTTGCTGTACGAGAATTTAGGATGTCTTCGGTACTCATCATAGGGGCTCCCTGCAGAAATCGTCTTTTAGTTTTCACAATTTAAACCTGTTTTAAACCACCGACTTGCTCTTCGATACACCCCACTGTTTCAAATTCGCCGAGGTCATTCGATAAAATTGGCTCCAATGTCGCCAATTACAGTACCATTTCGTTACTTCTGATTTCGGCCTGAATCACCCGATCACAATATCACCACAGGATAGCGCCGTCTGCTCTTTCTATCAGTCGAAGAAGAGGGAAAAGTTTATCAAATTCATTAGTATCCCCAGACAATATAGTTATTCTGTACGTAGCAGATAACTGCAGTATCCCTCTTACCTATCTTAACCATCACTTGACTTTCTGCCATGGTTCGTCAGTGGGTCACGTTAGCGAATGGAATGCCAGACGTTCAAAATGGAGGTATCTTCCGACCGTAGTTCCCATAGGCATATATAAATCCTTTCAGGGCAATTTCTGCATGAACTTGCATCGGCATCATTGCCGATCCTACCGGGGACTTTCGGCAGTGTTGAGAGTGGTTTGTCGTGTTTGCGAGAACATGCGCGTTGCTAGTCGGCCGCTTCTTTCACTGTAACTCCGAATCGGAATTATTCATCAGACAGTTGAACTTTCTTATTTAATTTGGATTAGGGTGGATTCCCTTCACCTGTGATCTAATAATAATACACGATTTAAACAGGAAATTATAGTACATATAAACTCAGTTCCTTTCTCGTTTACAGAGTGCCTGCAAGTCTTGCCGTGTGATCTTGGCGTGGACGTCCTCTTCAAGAGGGACTCGTTGAAGAGACGAGAGCCTAGTGAGACCAGAACGTACTGACAAACATACGAACACATGAGGGTAATTACCAAGGAAGCTCTTCGTGGGCCTTTCTGTCGTCGTATGTGGGACACTTTTTACAACGATGTCGATTCTCAGCACATTGCACAATCCGCCCTCAATGTCGAGGCCTCCGCTACCAATCTCCGGTATTGACGCCCCTGGCCCAATGTCCCGGGCTCTGGACGACATAACTGAACGCCTGTTACAGAATAGACAGAAGATCAGAATTATTCAAGACAAGATCGATGTGATGACGTTTAGACGCAATTCGTCAGACGGCGGCGATACTAAGGGTCAGAACGTCGTCCTTAAACGGCACCTGCTTGACGCACTCCAGTTGGACCAAAGCAATATGGTGTCGAAAAAACGGATATTTCTTCTTCGAATCATTTGAAGATTAGAAACTCAGACCTCGTTCGTAATTGGGTTCGTTACGTCAAGAGTGCTGAAAAATTGTCTCCGGCCCTCATTGGGTGTAGGGATAATCGAGAACAGTCACCGTATTAGGTACGTCGGTGCTGGCTACACCAAGACAGTGGAGGTAGCCCTCATCAACGGTACCAAAGTTGCCCTGAAACGCCCATCTGTTGGTGGTAAGGACATGGTCCACTGCGTTGAGAGCGGGACGCCACGCAGAGATTGCTGGACGCTCGCTAATTATAAAGTCCTGAAAGAAGCGGCCCTAATGCAACAGTTGAACCACCCAGGTATAATCAAGGTAAGTCTCCACCAAACACAAAAAACGTTTTGAAAATATTTTTTTTTTTTTTGTTGAGTAACACGAATGGTAGCAAAATGTTTCTGAAACGTTTTTACAAAACATTTTGACAGAACGTTTCGATAAATTTTCTCGAAAATTAACTTCTGAACTTGTTGTGAAAAGGTTTTGGTGGCAAAAGATTTTGGTAAAAATGTTCATACATCTGTATATGTTGCTGTTGCGCAGGTAAAATTTGACCTACATATCTGTACCTCTGCTACGCCTATATATGTTAGGCTCTCAGATGGGTAACTCTGAGCCGGTTTCTAGTATTATCCTCCACAGTATTGGCACACACCACTCATCTGCTCAAGGCGTCCATTATAATTTATAACTTTCGTTTCTTCGCAAGCTAAAAACCCCAGTGATCCTGCATGAGCTAACGGAATGTAGCGATCCCTCTTAATTCTCCTCGATCGACAGTACATCGACCCCGCCTAAACGAGTAGGCCAAACTGCCAAAGGAATTTGCATTTTACCCGCGAGGATCAGGTCAAATAGCCGTTTTCCAACAAAGCAAAGGATCTGTTTTTAATTGTCAATGGAAACAATTTTGTCAACCTCAGCCCGTAGGAATAAAGATTGTTAACTGCCATTACCTCACGAATCGCAGAATCCATAGAGCACCCCTGCCGATTTAATAATTGAAAACACCGGTTGGCGGTGGCCTGGGTCGATCAGGTTTCTAGACTTGTGAAACATTTTCTAGGTTATTGAGATTTCTGAAGAATAGAGAATATTTTGTAGGTTTTCTTCTTCCTCCTCAATCTTGTTCGCTGTTAAGATAACTTTTGTAATTTATTGATATTGATTGATGAACCAGGAACTGAAACCCGCTATATTGCTGAGGAAGACGCTCTAATCCTATCTGCAGCCTCGTGACTCATTTTTGTGTATGTCGTGATTGAAGAGATCCGGAACTAAATTCGATTTTCACATCTCGTAGATTTATAGGCTAGGGAAAGGTGCATGCGTGTTCACCTGCCTGAACGGAGTTCGGAAAAGGTTCAATGGGTTGCTAGCTATGTTGTTTTCTCCTCCCCGGTAGGTTGGGTAATGTAAGAAACCCACTGAGAGTGTGTATTTGCGTATTGTGTGTATTTCACGTTTTTCTAATAATATAATAATAATAATAATAATAATAATAATAATAATAATAATAATATAATAATAATAATAATAATAATAATAATAATATAATAATAATAATAATATATAATAATAATAATAAGAATAATAATAATAATATAATAATAATAATATAATAATAATAATACTAATAACTAATACAAAAAATTAAATCACCCAAAATTAGGTGCAGGAGGGGACCGAAACAATTTGAGGTAGTATTTTTACCGAAGAATTGAAATTCAACACAGACTGTGGATAACAATGGTGTATTTAGCCTACTCCATGCCCAATTTACCCGGGTGATTTTCTTCTCTATCTCTGCGAAGTAATTGCAGATGATTTGGATATTTTTCATCAGTTCGTTCTTGTACTCGCGTAAATCTGTTGTTCGTGGTATCATATCGCATCCCGCATGCGTACCTAGAGAGACCTCCAGTCACACTTCTCCGCCGCACACATGCACTCGACTCGGCGAGTAGGTACGGTGCGACGAAAAAGTGGCTCACGCGTTCCTATTTTCCCGCTTTGTAATTTGTCAGTTTGCCCATTCACTGCCGGCGAGAACAGTGGTTATTCTTCAGCGTCGTTGTCGTAAGTCGTAACCAGTCTCGAGACTGGTCCTGGCCTCGAGTTGTCGGTCTCGGAATCGAGACTGATATCTTCATAGCTACATTGTAGATACTGAATATAATCAAATACTGCCTGAGATATGAAGAGCGCAACTTGAACAGGAGATAGATTTGCACACGTCGATAAATTTGGTACATTTTACGTAAATTAAGATCAGCCTGATTACTCTTTGTACGACTTACTTGATAATGTATACACTCATGCTAATGACTCGTCTCGATGGTCTGTTTAACAACCAGAGGCTGCTGGGGCCGATTTCCATCACCTTTATTATCTCAGAGACCTGATCAACCTCCCTCTTCCAGTTCTCTGCCCCATCTGTATCAATACTCGCCGCTTATAATACTTTGCCTCCGAGGTATTTTGTCTCTCGGCTGTCAATCGAGTGGTAGAGCTTTTCTCACTCCAGGAAACTGTCTATATAATACGCTGTTATCTGCTCGGGATCTATTTATGACGAGAATTTATACATGATTCAGTCTGGTCGAAGGAATAAGCTTATCTGCAATCAGGGTAAAGTAATCGCTTTGTCGTGGCATCTTAGCCATAGGCAGAAAAGAGACAGAAAGGAGTCGACAGCTGGATTGGATTCAATCAACTTCTATTAAATAAAATCTATTATTTGGTGAGGTGTGCATGGGATCTATTATTCTGATTGCGAGTTTGCATAACATGACTACAAAGCCCAACCGATCAGTGATTCCTCGACTCATTCATGATAATCGATGTTCAGACACAAAAAAATGTGACAATTTACCCCTCATATGGGCAACATATGACATTTCTAACATATTTCCTATTTTCAAAGAGAAAAAGCCTTGTCAAAACAAAAGAGTTCTTGTACTCTTGATGGGGAAGCTGCATACCGAATTTCAACTGGATCAGATGACAGTTGACCTAACCATGCACTTCGTATCATGAAGAACATACATACCAAGTATGGGCCCCATCCATGCAGACCTGTACGAGGTACTAGGCCGAAATACCCTAATACTTTTGCCAACGAGAACCCATGAGCTCAATGGTTCCTTTGCCGCGTCACTAAAGCACTGAAGGGATGTTCTATGGTCCATGCCTGCATAATGGGCTGTAAATTTTTGTAGACAGAGCATGCTAATTTTTGTGAGATATTCCCCAGATCAGAAGAACGTTTTAAATTTTGTAATCTCTATACTGTATGGATGTACATGGGTGGGTGGTTGCAATCGCTCAAGCGACACTGCTGGCTGAGGCTAAAATGTTGAGCTATTCATTTTTCAACCTCTAGTGGACTCTATATACGTAACGCCGTTGAATCGGGGTTCAGCTATTCTATATATGGGTATACGCAGATCAAGTACTAGTGTCAGTGAAGATATCTTCATGTGGTGCCATGACTTGACTGAGAAGTAAGGATCATCCATTCCACTCCGAATGACAACCCTCCGTGCCAGTGTATGAGCACTCTACATTCTTTCGTTGCGCAATTTTACCATGCTCTAAGGCTATTCAACTTTGACTCCGGTGAACTTTGAACTCACTCAAAGCAATAAGGTCGAATAATTCACCACCAATTTCAAACCATCGTGACGTATGTAACTCTATAATTATTTCGTTGTACCGTAATTGCGCACATACACTTCTCAGAATTTGACTTATGTTGACCTTTGGTGCCTTGATGACCCCAAAACCGTGGGAGATAGTCTACTCTACGTAGCAACCTTCATGCCAGTATAAGCTCTGAGCTCTTTACACTTATGTGCTCACAAGCTTTAAACTCCGACTCTGTTGACCGCGGACCTCACCCCCACCATAGGGATCTTCTACTCCACACGGCAACCCTTCGTGCCGAGTATGAGCCCTGTACATACTTTGGTCCACATTTCTCATCAAATTCTCGTGGTTTTCAAACTTTAACCTCTTGCCTTTGGTGGACCGTGGACCTGGAGCCCCTAACATTAGGGATCATCTACCTACATAGCAAATATCAATCTTCTATGCCAAGTATGAGCTCTCTATATCGTTTCGTTGCACAGTTAGCGTTCTCACACGCTTTTTCTGTACTGTTTATCTATATGGGTGAACCCAGACAATAGGTTCTTCTTCGTTATAACAGTAACCTACATGTTTAATTTGGACTCATGGGACTTTGCGTTCTCTAGATATCGTGGCTTGCAAGGAGCGTCAAATCACACTCCACACATACATACACCTGCGTGACCGCATAGATGCATTTTTGGCCTCCGCAAGGAATGTATAATGACTTTCTACACCGAAACATAGCATTCCATTACCTCTATAAGAAAGCATTAGGACTGAAATTGGTGTTTAAAAGGTTTCAGATTTTTACCTCTGGTGACGCTCAATATCTCTTACCCAGCCCCAGCATGTTCATTTACTCTTCAAGGGGTGCATATAACCACGGATGAGCTTCATCCATCCAGGGGGGTCATTGTGTTTACACGCTAGAAGTTTGACGATTTTTTCACAACATTTCGACTTAATCGACCCAACATTCTAGACTTTTCCTGTTCACAAGGTTTCAGACTTCTGTTCCCAAAACAATTGGTTTATTTTCCTATATAGACTATAAACTGTATGTCTGGTTGCACCATGCTCGCCCATTGCGTTGCACCTGCTGCGCCCCATTGCCTTGTAGTAAACAATCGCGTATAGCCAGTAATCCCAGTATATAGCAGTCGGAGAAACTGAAAATGTTCAGTGTGATAGGCCGATGAAGGAAATTCGAAACTGTGCTGTCTTACAAAACTGCAGAGTGATTAGAAAATGTGATGTTTAAATGTCAAAGTTTGTTGTAGATTTCACAATCATATGGGTCAAGTTGACCCAGAATTAGGTCATGGCGGGAACGAATAAAATTTGGGTGAAATTTGGACGGAAGGTCTGACAGTCCGAACATTCGGTTCCACTCCTGACTCACATTATAGCATGCAGTACCATGCCATTGGTATCTATTTACCTAAAACTACGACACCATCATTCGCAAGCGAACAGTAGGTGAACCTCGACTCCGTTTAACGTGGGACTTAGGTTTAATAAAAGTTCGGAAAGCTTTTGCGTTATTATAGACCAGCGGGTGATGTATAAAGCACTTACAGAAAAATGGTCACGTGGTTGTGGCGAGATTGTCTTTAAAAATCCCTATTAAAATGAACATTCTCGGTCTCTATGCCTATACATTTTTATGTGGTTGAAGAAAATTTAATGAAGCTATCCCCCGTGAATCACGATAATCCGTTGTTTTGGTGACGGGCGTGATGCGGGAATAGGAGGGATGAATTTGAATACAATTTTCAGGATTCCGATCTCGCTTCCGCCCGGCTTTTTCAATTCCTAGCAGATTAATAGAGTTATCGTGCAAAATCGAAGTGTCCTCCACCGCTGCGGGGGCGGATAAATTTTCCTGCTTGGGTTGATCTTATTAGCATTATTTGGCTCACTACTACTTCATGCACTGACTATGATTGTAATACCATGTCATCTGACTCACTAAGGCGCAATTTTGATATAAATATTGACCTATAACGAGGAACAAGGGCGTGGCACGGTGGTTAAGTTAAAGGCGTTAGAAAATAAGGCGTATTGCTATAGTTTATCAAATTGATGAACATTTATTGTACTCTCACTGGTACCTCTTATTGGTAGGGAATGGAATATACAGGGGCTATATTCTCCTGTCATAAACTGTGACTCAAGAGTAAGACCTTATATCACACACGTGTGATGTGCAAGGCCGTAACCAGGGGGCGGCAACATGAGTTAGGTGAATAAAAGTTTTGGGTTAACTGAGTGGGGCTGGAATGCAAGATGGTGCACTTGTCTCCTAAAGCGATATGATGCGTTCTTTCCAAGTCGTGACTTTGGTCATTACCAGGTAGAGTAAACACAAACCGTATGGGTTTTTGGCTGCGGTAATTAGCTGCGGGTAAGCAGCTCTACAAGTCATCATGTCTCACCTTCCGTTCGTTCGTTCGTTCGTTCGTTCGTTCGTTCGTTCGTTCGTTCGTTCGTTCGTTCGTTCGTTCGTTCGTTCGTTCGTTCGTTCGTTCGTTCGTTCGTTCGTTCGTTCGTTCGTTCGTTCGTTCGTTCGTTCGTTCGTTCGTTCGTTCGTTCGTTCGTTCGTTCGTTCGTTCGTTCGTTCGTTCGTTCGTTCGTTCGTTCGTTCGTTCGTTCGTTCGTTCGTTCGTTCGTTCGTTCGTTCGTTCGTTCGTTCGTTCGTTCGTTCGTTCGTTCGTTCGTTCGTTCGTTCGTTCGTTCGTTCGTTCGTTCGTTCGTTCGTTCGTTCGTTCGTTCGTTCGTTCGTTCGTTCGTTCGTTCGTTCGTTCGTTCGTTCGTTCGTTCGTTCGTTCGTTCGTTCGTTCGTTCGTTCGTTCGTTCGTTCGTTCGTTCGTTCGTTCGTTCGTTCGTTCGTTCGTTCGTTCGTTCGTTCGTTCGTTCGTTCGTTCGTTCGTTCGTTCGTTCGTTCGTTCGTTCGTTCGTTCGTTCGTTCGTTCGTTCGTTCGTTCGTTCGTTCGTTCGTTCGTTCGTTCGTTCGTTCGTTCGTTCGTTCGTTCGTTCGTTCGTTCGTTCGTTCGTTCGTTCGTTCGTTCGTTCGTTCGTTCGTTCGTTCGTTCGTTCGTTCGTTCACATTTTTTTCTTGCATATTTGTATTAGAATTTTATTAAATCCAATTAATTACCAACCCCGATTGTCTACCCACAGCCCTTCCCATTGAACTCTCTGTGAGAGTGGTTTGTTTACATTACTTCCCGCCAGCTGCAGGCTGACTGCTGGTCGCAGCGTGTAGCTGACGCCTACCACTGGCCTAGGCTGAAGTAACATTTTTGTTTGCATAGTGGATGAAATTTTTTTTTAAACCCAATTAATTACCCCAATAAGTCTTCATTCATAGGTTCTGAACTGTACATGCAATCAGGTTGAAACTTGGTGGGCCACTGGGCTCTAGGCTGAGTTCCTTTTGTTTTGCTAGTGTGATTAATTAATTAATCCATTAATTAATTACCACCACTTACCCCGATTTGTCCTATACCCACAGCCCTTCCCATTACTCTCCGTGAGAGTGGTTTGTTTACTTATCTTCCCTCCAGCTTCAGGATGACTGCTGTCCAGCGGGGACTGTTTAATTTGACTGTCAGCACTGAGTTGGCTGGAATACAGCAAATGGGGGGGGGGGTAACATGGCAGTTCTGTGGAAGATCTGTCAATCAACCTTCTCATTATTAGTGTTGGCTAGACTAGGATCCCAATTGGTGTTTCAACTGTTCACTGCTACAGGCCTAGGAGTTTGCTGGGGTACACATGGAAGTTTTGTTGTGTACATATACTGATATACAGGCCTAGGGGAATGAGTTAGTTGGCTACTTTGTGCTGGGCACTTATAGCAATTATTCGGCTAATGTGGTCGATCTGTTCCATTTCGGAAGTTATGCCAGATGTCAAGTAAGGTCATTAAATGTGCACAACAATAAATGTGAATTGGTGAAGAACATGCAGTGTATTCCGCCACATGATTTTAGGCCGTCCGGCATCTATCAGACTTTTCGACTTGCGCTTGTTAAGTGTTGTGTGACGTTGTGACTCCTTCGACTTTGGTCCGCTCTAGATTTGTGCCGCTACATCTGCATAGGAAGCACTTAAGTTCTATTCAAACAACCGTTTTTCCATGTCCCTTCCAGCGACGAAGCTACCCATACTGTATATCTATTGTATTGACTGATATGTAAGGTACGATTTTAAAAAAAAATTGTTGAAAAAATCAGTATTGGTCAAATTCTGTAATTTCGTGGAAATAGGTCCCCCTTTTTGGCGAAACATATACATTTGTTGCGGCGCTGGCTTTTTTGAAAATTTCCGCGGAACTGATCACCATCCAAAGAATAGAGATAGAGGTTATGAGTGCTCTAATTTTTACAAGTTGGTTTTTATAAAGTTTTTCTTGTTGATGAGTTACCAGCTTCGAGCTAATAGACTCTCCATCACTCTACCACCCCACTCAATTTTGTTGTAGGATTTACACAACACTAGTACCGAACACGCCTATTCCATTGGTGTGTCAGATTACACAACTTGCTGCAGAGTCTACATACTGATTGTGTAATTTCTTAAACAACACGGGAATAGGTGTGCTAGTACCAATATTTCTGATATTGCCAATCTTCTGTTAAGAAGCCGAGCTGACCCACAGTAGTGTAAACCGGTATAATACCCTTGCTGTGTCAACTATGGGCCTAGTTAGAGCGGTGGGACTAGCTGCACCTGCCGTCGTGTTGAAATATATAACCCTATCCATGCTGATGAAATCCCCACGCCGGATGTTTCATTAACAGGAAAACATAAGTGCGTGTCGCAATAACATTGGTGAACAGGAGTGGGCCGCTATAGGTGGCACCCAATTTGTCTTGGGCTTCCCCGAGAAGAGTACACTTTTCCTTCAAAAAAGGGGTTTTTGCCCGGCGAAACCATGCACGAAGACACATATTATGATGGGAATGGACTCAGGCAGTGGTTCTATCAATGCAGGTTCACTGTTGTCCATGAATTGAACGAGAAGGCATACGGTACTTTTCATCACTTTCAGTTATAGGAACACAGTCGTTACAGCCAGTTCGCGTTTAGTCCTGTCGGTAGCGGTTACAGCGCTTGTGTGAGTGGTACGTCCATATGAGTCGTCCTCAGTGGAACCACATCTCAGTGGACATGATAGTGTGTTTTCTACAGAAGTCTCGTAGCCTAGAGTTTATAAAACAATTGTTCAGAAACGTTTTTGCAAATTTTGTTCCGGGGGGGAATCTGCAAAGCTTGTTCTCTACTGGAGGAAATGAATGAAGAAGGAGACATTCTTGTGCGCTCCCAATGGTGGGATTGGCTACTACTGAGAATGAATGCCCGTTCGAGCCCTTATGTCCAATAGTGCAACTCCGGCCGTCACCGATTCAAGGCGAATGCAGGTCATCTCCTAATATAAAGCACCTTTGATTTAAACTTAATTCTAGTGTTGAGCCGCCCGGCCACCCCGGAGGGAGGAGTCAGGAAGGAGCTCCCGTCGAAGCTGAGAATGAAAAATAGGAAACTGCAGTTGGCTTATCTGCGTTCCCCATCATTGTATTCATTTGCTAGGTGTGCCATCTTCAATTTCGATCTATATACGCCACAGAACGTCGGCATCAGGATGTCTATTCAGGTTTTGAGTACGGTAGCGTCCTGAATATAAGCCTTCCTAGAACAATCCTGACAATCACGTCTTGAGCAAGAATAACACTCCGATAGGAAAAAACAGAACAACATAAACGAAACTAGAGGTGGTATGTATGTTATGGAATTCTAACCGAAAAAAAAAAAAAATGAATGGGAACAGAAAAAGCGGGAAAACAGAGAGACAGAAAACATAACGAACACAAATTTTAGAGAAAACGAATCAGATTGAAGTTTCTCAATTCGCATTCCAACACAATACAACTTAATCGTACTGCATCGCTGTGTACACCCGACTCCCCGTAATCAAGTCACCGACATCCAATAGCCGAAAGGCTTTCTGCGCCATCGAGTCAGAAGTAATGCTCGCGACGCACCTCCAAGTCATAGGCACTCCCTAATTGGAGCGGTCTGGGCACTTAAGAGAACCTTATCGAATGCGTATTGATCATACAAGTTTCGGGCGTTCCGTAGATAGCAGTTACTGAAAGATTAAATTTGGAGAGAGGGGAGAGGCTGTGGAACATAAAGGCGACAGGAATCTCGCGTGATTGACGTGAAAATGCAGGTGGGGGAAAAAAACTAGCCGATAGGGACGGAATGAGTTACTACAAAGGACAGCTTTGCGGATATGACTAAACGTGGGCCAACATAGAGTGCACCGATCTACACACATACTCTGTGATTCGCAACATTAATCGCATTTAGCCAACAACGACGTGGAGAAGAAAGTCGCCATTGCGCGCGAAACACTTGAAAATTAGGCACTTTTGGCTATTCGATTCAAAATTCGAGAACTCGGTATGAAACATGGGTAATCCTTACAATTCGGCCCTAGTCGGGTCCAGTCTTCACCTGGGTCAGCACCTGGAAGGGGTGGACTCAAGACAATTTCCAACGCGATTATTGTTTGGTTAGACAACTATTGAATCAGTTTAGAGTAAGACAAAATAGGCATGTACTATTATTTTTTCTTCATTACGGTCCGGGAAAATGGGGGGGACAACGATATGAATTCCCCCACTTTTGAAAGTGGGGAGAGGGGACATGTTCCAGCCGTCCCCCAACTGTGACGCCAATGATTTGGGGAGGGGGTGACAGTTGAAGTGTACTATAGGAACGTGCTGGCCTGGTGATCCATGGGTTCCATCTGCTCATGGTATCGCAGTTCAATGCTACGTCGCGATATACCCCAACCACCAATAATCTGATCACGTATTAGGGGGGGGGGGGGGATATATTCTATCATCTGTACTACCCAACTTCTACACTGCTCGGAGAGACGCTCTTTGGTCAGGATAACTGGCGTTTGACGGAACCGCATCAATGAAACTTCTCTTTATTCATCGGGCCATGTCATTACAGTAAACTAATCTATAGGCCTACGTCATGTATTCCTGATTGGTAATTACCGCTATTCAAATCAATGTTACGTCACCAGATACTTCATTTTATGTCGTGAATGTCTGATTACAAGCACTTTTATATCCTGGCCGTGCATGAGGGAGAATACACTGCGGTTTCCAGATTACATGCAGTCAGAACCGGGTTACCGGTTGCACACCGGGTTACCGTGACAGGGGGTCATTCTCATGCCGTCGCTCCTCAACGTCCATACCTATGTCTTTTAGTTAATTAATGTGTTCTCGTCGTCCTATTGACCAGGAAACATGAAGAATAGCTGTTCATGGTCGTTATAAACGATACCGATAAAAATCAGAAGTTCAGAACCCGCGAGCAAGCGATCGAGGATGAACAATTACGTCAAATTGACGTGTTTTATAGCAACACCCGAATATTGCAGTTCTTACTCAGATTTCATCGATAATCTTTATTAGGAGCATTCTAATCTTCAATTTTCTGTAAAGAGAGAAAAAGAAAAAAAAAAAAAAAAAAAATCCGTGAGAGCCAGCGGGTACAGAAACCGAGACATATTTGATCAATCAAGTGCACATCGATGCTCATTAAAAGTGGGGAGGGAGATGTATCTCTATTATTTCAATCTGCGGGTAAGCAAATCAGGCAGTTGCCCTGCCTATTTGTTCGAGAGACGTCAGCATCCGCAGCGCTCCACTGGAGGTAACTGTGGAATAAAACAACAAGTAATAAATACTGCTCTCAGATGCCAGTGTATTGTCCAAAGTAGGACTACCCCCGTCTCATGACATAACCTATCATGTAGATCACCACTATCTGTCGTATTGAGTGTACTATTGAGTGTATTAAGGTGAATGCGAAGGAGACTGGAGCGGTGTGAGGTTGGAGAAGATGGCGCGCGATTATTTGCGTGGAGGCTGTAATATCACGGTTCGATATGAAGTGGTCGTCCCAGGCCCCATGGGCTCGTAGGAGACATTGAATCGCGTTCTGTTACATGGGATGCTATGCAGGATCACGGTCCGACGTTGCAATCTCTAGAGGTGAAATTCATGTAGGCTAATTCATGTCCAGGACATCTGTCAGCGAGTATACCTGAGTGTGGCTGCATTGATGTTTTGAGTAGCAACATATAGGTGGCATGTTATGACGTCATGGTGAGGAGTTTTGGAGACATCGTAGAGAAGCGAGCAGTCTATTGTTAAAGAACAGCATAGCTGGGACTCATGTTTACTATACAAGCATCAGTAGGCTGTAAATGTAATACTAATGCAATATGACGACGGATAACACTCGCATGAAACGTCAACCGTCACACCCGTCACAATTACTCTCATTTTATTGGAGCCAAGCAGACTGCGTAAATTCCATAGGATGAGTAGTCATCAGTAGGCATATGAACCTGCCTTGTCATTCCTTCTCAAGTAGTATATGTTCATAATTAGGATCCATTAAAATACCCAATTTATATACCCAGCCCCCTTTTGGGGCCCCCCCCCTACAATTTGTGTAATGTGTCTTCCTCAAAAAATCAATTTAATCAATTCCCCTGAGTCACAGATTATACCAGCTACTTCAGTCTTCGATTCTAGCATCGGTGCACAAACTGATGATTATGAGTAAGAGACGCGAAACAGTGAAATTAGGTATTAAAGGGACAATACCGTCTGTTTATAGCGACTGATAGTAGATAATGCCAACGTTTTGCATGACGTCACCACGAAAGTTCGACTCAGTTGATAGGTCAGTATCAGTTTTATTTGAACTTAGCGTTAGGTCAAATGTCATCTAGTGTTAGTTTTGGTCGGAAGAGAATGACTCATTTGTGGGCCACGCAGTAACTTGAAAGTAAAATGTTTCTTTTCCAAGAGTCGCCGTTGAAATTCTAACGTGTGGAATTATCATGATATTTATAGTCTATGACATCACTGACTATTTTATATTCAATGAAATATCATGAATATTGAATAGTTGTTTAACCTGCAGCAACTATAGCATGTAGTGTTCTCGGTTGAACTGGAATGTCACGTGCAGCTAAGTACGTAAGGTCTGGTTTTTGACAGTTATATCAAAGAGGATTCACGGGTTGTTCATAATACAGAATAACCAGGAGGAGGCAGCTCAATTAATAAGTTACCATGTATCGTCTGCTCGTCAAATTGTTTCGCATAACAGGTCTATATACTAAACCGTATGCTATATAGTTTACATTAAAAACGTTTTAAAACTTTGGTACAATTAGTGAATGACAGTATTGCGTCTATTGGAAAATGTTGGCGGTCGGTCATGGAGGAGTCACCAGGCTGCTGGGGTTCTGATCACGAGGACAAAGGTACTAAATAGTTTAATAATTTAGTAGAAAATGAGTAGCATAAAACAAATCGTGGAGCAATTCCGTGGTCCCAGTGATTACTAAGGCAAATTACTAAAAGTGTTGTATAGAATTGAACCCAGTACAAATTGTACAAGTCATAGGCCCTAAGCTGCTAAGTGGCGAATATGTTCCTCTACGACTATTGGATTGCTGTGCACTATAAGATATATATTAAAAACTACTCTATATATCCAGTATTCACCGACAACCTCACCTAGCCTTTGAGCAACCTGACAACTATTACAATGGGATTCCACAGGCACTTGTTTGTGTTCGGGCCCTATAGTCAGGGGACGCCTTAACAATGTTATCAACCTGACCTCGATCTATATACCTCGCGAACAACAGGCGTCTCCTGCGATCTGTTAGTGCTAGTGGGTGTGATAACAACAGACCTAAAGAATGGCTTATTGTCTTTTTACAGACGTATTTGGTGTGGAAGGCTGTTTCAGCAACCTTTCAGTTCTCAGACAGTCAAAACGTGCGCTAGTCAAGGTCTCGTTAAAATAATACGGTAGTCTTTGGTTCGTTGGATTGTTGCACGTATATGGTTGGTCCTGTGAGCTTATTGTAACACTCTTACTGACATATGCATCTTCCCCAACATTTATAGTGGCTGCGAATGAAGTTCTGTCTTTTGTGCAATTCAACGGTAATTCTCGGAATTTCCAGGAAAGTATATTCTTTCACTGTATTTATGAATGACGAACATCGAGACCTCGTTAGCGACCCCAACCTGAAAATTTGAATTCTGACCCGGAATTTGGGAACGATACGGGAAATTCCCGACCCCCCCCCCTCAAAAAAAAAAAAAAAAAACATAAAGAAATAAATTCCCAACAATCATGATTGCGCAGCGAACACGCATAGCGATGTAGTCACGAATAAACAGCGTTTATTTCCATTCATTCCAACCTGCCAACGCAGACTATACAGCTATATAGCCCTGTAAGCTTCAATGTAACAACAGCTAACTCATTTGACATTTAGTGTGAGTTTTACAGCGGCTTGTAAACTAGATTAAAGCTCAATAAACTTGTCCGTCTCTGATAATGCAACAGTTTCTTGGTCGGCTGAACGACTTTTATATGTAAGAAGTCGTAAACTCTAGGCCGATGTGGACGCGCCAATCGCGTTTAAAGCTAATAACGCGGTGGAGTAGTGTCCCGTATTCTTACTTAAAAATACAAAAAAAAAGGAAAATACAGTCTTTATTGAGGCGGCATGTTAGGTCAGTCAGAGGTCGCCCATTTGTTGTGAAGAGTCGGATTCATTGGCCTTGTCATCTGTCCACGTCCTGTGACGTTAATTGGCAGAGAGGAATGATTTTAAAGTAGACTCTTGAGAGCGATGGGCCGATGTGCTGTTGAAACGACTCCTGAAAATACACACTGAACTGCTGACGGTTGACTCATCATGATTGACAGTCCGAGCTGTTGAATGAAGTTATCCCTGGAATAAACGGCCAATTGAGATAACGGATATTCACTAGAAACGAATGCTGCGTGTCTTTGCCTGTAATAAACACAGCATTGGTGGTGTCATTTAGAGGTTATGGAAATACAAATCATGCAACTGAAACATGTTTTGGCAGAGAAGATGTCAAGCTGCAAAAATTGATTTATAGGTCTTTTTCGATGTGGTAGGTTGCATCGGATTGGATTTTGTTGGAATATCAGAAATATTTTCCGGGTGATCGCTACATAACGCTCAAGACCTGCAAGAGCGTAGTTCGAAATAGGTTAAGACACCAATAACCATATAGATTTTTTTCAGTAAGAAAAAATGGTGGAGAACCAGGAGAAGGTGAATAAGTAATTAATCAAAATATCGGCATTTTAGAAGATTGCAATATAATGTATATTGAGCTAATTTGCATATACGTTATACGTTAAAAAAAATCACCATCCACTTCATGAGGATTCTTCCTTCCTGACTCTTCCTCACCGAACTAAACTACATGAAAACTGCATGGTAGGCCCACATACGTTAAGTGGCGAAAGGTCACGGAGGTCGATAATAGGCTGCCTATATGGATTTACTTGAAAGTTGGTAGAGTAAGCTATACATGTAAGTGAAAATCAAGTGACGAATATGTGGAGGTCTTCATTTTTATCACACCTCAGTGAGGGCTAATTTGCATAATTTTGTCTACGCTCAATTCTTAACATTGTCAGGTTCACATTAGAGTTGGCACATAGTAGCATTATGTGACGAAATCAATCAAGGTCATTAGAGGTCATTAAAAGTAAAATGACCTATAGACCTTTCTGAGCTAAAACAGTCTAATAAACACGATAAAATCCCCAGCAGAAACCAAAAGCTCACGATTTCGCTTGTAAATACTACTACTCGTGGGCACCACCTCAAGCTTCGAGGTACTCGCTGTAGATTGGATCTTCGGAATCACTTCCTTTTCACTAGAGTCATCACGGTGGAAGTATTCGGAAAATGTTATGTCTATAGTGTAAATGCCTTCAAGGACGCCCTAGATTTTTTCTCCAAAAATTGTGGGCGAAACGAATTATGTGCTTATGGGCTCGTTTGCACTTTTTGGGTTGCGGTTTCAGCACTTTCAGGGTCGTTCATGAGGACTATGTCCTTCTGGACCCTTCCTGGAAGGGTCAGGAAGGACGGCCTGGTCTGAGCGGAGGCAGGAGCGGGGCTGGTGTTTGAGAAGTTTGTGGGATCGGCAAAACATTAACACCCTGCAGTAGAACTCAAATGAATAATTGTTGAGGTCATTTGAGGTCGAATTATTAACGGTTGCAATACATATGCTCCTAATTTCCTTTTGGACCGAATCAGTCTATTAATCAGTGAATATACCCCCGACAGCTACCGGAAGCTCGACGATTTCGCATGTCAATCTGTTAATAAAGCCTGAGAGCATATCTTAGAGCTATACTCAAACCGAATGGTAGCATATTATATGCAAATAAGTGCAACAGAAACGACTGTGAACGATCCCGCGGTCTGGTGCAAATACAGGGTTGATTTCCTCTAGAGGATGCCATGGCGCGAAAACTTAGCTGCATGAGACAGGGGTGGAGCTAGTGTTTGAATTGTTGGTGGGGATCGGTGAAACAACGATACCTAGTAGAAACCGCCAGTAGTATGTTAGCCCACAATGTCAGTACGTTATAGGTCCTTGTGCCTGCCTATTCCACGAAGATGAGAATAGATGGTGGAACGGTGAAAGAAGTGTCATATCCAGTGGCGTAGCCAAAAGTGAAGGTACAGGGGGCGTAATCCAGGGTGGCGCAGGCACCCACCATGAGGGGGTCGAAATTTTGAAATAATAGAACCTTTTTCCTGCAACCTGAGACATATTCTGGGCTAATTTCTGAGGCCTGTGATGACATTTTTTACTCCTAAATTTTCAGGACAGATTTGGAGATTTTCAAGAGAGCGCAAACGGGGGGGGGGGGGGGGGGGCGCACGCCGGCTCCGCCCTATGCTGGCTACGCCACTGATATAGGTTATACAAGTTAGACTAACGCCCCTGAGAACATCAGTCAGTCCGCGCGATGACAAACTATCCAAATTAGTCAAGCAGTCACGCACCGACTTTGTGACAGCTGTATCCAAATGATTTACTGGTCCATGAAGACCCGCGTATTACTAGAATATGCTTTAGGGAACAAATAACCATACAAACACAGAACGTTTTCAAAACCATGATTGTCTGATTGTTGTGTTATAAAAAGTTTTATAACTCGACAATCATGGTTTTGAAAACGTTTTGTGTTTGTAGGGAAGGGCCTACCGCTGTACCGCACCAAATGATATGCGACCGATATATGTCATGACAGATACGGCAAACTGTAATGGTTACCCGTATGATTGCAAAATTGCATAAGGTGGATTTTATTAACGTCTACTTGCACAATATATAAAGCGAACCGCGTGGCGTTTCAATAATAGAAACAATCCGATTAGTGATATTTTGATATTATTCTCGCGCGTAAATTGTTGTATCGATACATCATTTGGCCTCGAGCGGATAATCTAGTCTTTTCGGCTCGTTGATTCATTCCACTTTATCGTTCACTATGACTCAGCGTATAATTGCAGGCTAATTTCGAAATCGGTGATTCACAAATTATATCTTCGGATGTCAATTGTTGGAAGCAGTGTGTGAATTGACACGCGATGTTGAAGTAGCAATGCAAGTGCTATTTATACTACACCCATTCCAACAACAAAATGGCAGTAGTTGTGACTGTTTGTTCCGTAGATAAATCATACGTGTGGAAAGCTGGCATAATATGTTACTAATAATATTATAATAAAGATGGATAAAAATGCGCCTTATTTATTCATCTATTTATTTATTCATTTCGTGCATACGAATACAGGTACAATACAATGTACATGGAACGTATGTACAGGATGCTAGAGAAGCACAGTATGCTATTGCTTATCGGAGCTAGCAACCCAGGGTAGAAAACGTAATATAAACACAATACAGATATACGGAAGTGAGTTGATCCTTGAGATCTTTCTTGAAGACACGAAACGACTTAGCGCGTTCGATTCCATTTGGGAAGTCCTTCCATAATTCACAGAAATTATTGTTCAGTAAGAATTTACCATAGAGTTTGGCCTGGTGACAGAGAAAACTCGTTGTTTCTAGTACAATGAGTGGAGCTAAGGTCGGCTGCGGGGTGAATGAGAATACGAAAAATATTTGGCAAATCGTTGTTGTCATATTTGTAGGTGAAAACACACATCTTGAATTTGTGAATTTCTTCAACTTTGAGTATGCCTAGTAAGCTACTGTGTAGAGCATAGTTTTAGGATACAGTAATGCTGAATGCATGCCATTGTCTTCAGGATTCTATTTTGCAAAATTTGCAGCTGCTTAAGGTCTGAAGTCATACCGTATATTTCGATACCATAGGCAATTTCAGAGTAGACTAAAGAGTGATAAATCTGGAAGGCCACAGCGGTAGGAATCGAAGATCTTAGACGATAAAAGATGCCTGTGTATTTGACAAGGCTACTGCAAAGGTCATCGATATGAAATTTAAAACACAACTTATCGTCAACGAGGAGCCCGAGGTGCCTAGTATGGTCCGTACGGCAAATCTGAAAACCTTCGAAGTCAATGGCCTCGGGACAGGAATGCTCGTTAACCATCTTAGGTGAAATAGTGTAGTTGGTCTTCCCGAGATGGAGTGTGAGTTGTTGGCGTCGAATCACCTTTCAAGACTACTGAGGGTGTTTGTTGTTAGCTCAAACAGCTATGCTGGTTGAGCTTATTTGATGCCCATGTCACTCTATCTATCTATCTATCTATCTATCTATATATCTATCTATCTATCTATCTATCTATTATCTATCTATCTTCTATCTATCTATCTATCTATCTATATATCTATCTGTCTGTCTATCCAGTCTGTAAACGTTTGCTTTTTGGCCACAAAGTTCGTGCTTTGATGAATCCCGACCAGACTTGTTTTGTTTTTATTGGCTGATGGGTCATCGTTGACCACCCAAAGGTTAAGGTCGAATGGCATTAAAGTGCACAATGGGCCAATAAGTGGAAAACTGCAAAACGCTACCTCTCCTACAAATTTTTGTGCACAGTGCTGATGTTCTGTCATAATGATGGTCTATCAGCTGTACCTTCGGGGTGTTCAGAAATTTTTGGTCCAAGGTCCCACTTGGGCCCTCAGGGCCATTTTATTGATTTTCACACAATGGTACTTGAAATGCATCTCTCCTCTCCACAAGCTTCAATTGATTTTCTTCAAAGTTACATGTAATGGTCCTTAGGTAGAGAAACCCATTGGATTTGTTCAGAATTTGGTCCAAGGCCCAATTTGGGCCCTACGGCCCATTATATGAAATACTGTTAAATCTTGTATCTCCTACAAATCTAGTTGCAACATGCTGATGTTCGGTCATAATGCTGATCTAATAGCCCTACCTCCAGGCTGCCCAGGGATTTAGGACCCAAGGCCTAGTGGGGGCCAGAGGGCCCACCGTGTCGAATTACGCAAAATGCTTTTCCTCTTACAAGTTTGAGTGCACAGTACTGACATTCCGTCATAATGATGGTCTATCAGCTGTACCTTCGGGGTGTTCAGAAATTTTTGGTCCAAGGTCCCACTTGGGCCCGAGGGCCATTCTATGAAATTTCAACACAATGGTACTTGAAATACATCTCCTTTTACAAGAACCAGTTGAAGTTACATGTAACGCTCCTCGGTTATAGTGGTGTCCTTGGGGGGGGTTTTGTGGAACTTCTGTCTGAACGCCCAATGTGGGGGGCCCGAGGGCCCATCATGTTAAATCATGCAAAATGCTTCTACAAATTTTGATGCAAAGTTCTGATGTTCGGTCATAAGAGGGCCTAGTACATACTGTCAGAGTTCTCAGAAATTTTGGACTTGAGGCCCAGTTTGGGCCCGAGGGCCCATCACGTGCAATCACGCAAAATGTTTCCTCCTTCTACAGTGCTGATGCTTGATCATAATTATGGAATAAGTCATCCCTTGCGTCTCAAGAATTTTTTGTCCAGGACCCCACTGGTGCCCTACATGTACAGCCTATCTACTCTATCCATTGTGTCAGCAATTGCCCTTTTGGCCCCAAACAGTCATTCTGTGACGATGTCGACCAAACTGGACACATTGTTATTGACCCATGAGACATGTTTGACTTCGTTCAGGTCAGGGTCAAAGGCCAATATGTATGAAATTTCAAAATGTATTTCCTCCTACAAAGTACATTAGGTTTTATTGAAACTGTCATAATGTTCAGTCCTTTGGAGGTGCTCTTTTCAGCTTGTTGCAGAGTTTTGGATACAACATCATATAGTGTCATTAGATTACGCATGCATCTGATGAAAAGAAGCAAAACAGTCATTCTTTGATAGATGTTGACCAACTTGGACCAATTGACTTTTTTTACTTTGAAGGTCAAGGTCAGAGGTCATTGAAGGGCGCAATAGGCCATTGTGTGAAATTGCCTCTTTTCTCTCTCAATGGCATTCTTCGATGGCATTGACTAAAGTGGAGTAGTAACAAGGTTCGTGGACTGCTAAGACATTTTTGGTCATATGGAGATCATTGTCAAAGGACGTTACAGCAGAAGAATAGGCCATTGCTTGAAACTGCAGTTCCTGGCCTCATGATCTTGAACATTTAACACATACTGTCATTCGTCTTGGTACAGTTGTGCGGTTTGACCTAGCCATTGGTGCTCTTTTTTTTCGGCACTGTCAGTAACATATTATTAACAACTGTGATGATGTTTCCATTGAACTGAGCGTCTCGTACAACATAGGTTTGTAGGCGGGTTGTCGAATTAGTTTACTCACTGCGCACACATTTGAGCATCGATGGCCAGGTTATTGAACATTTCGGTAGTTATAATGGAATTGAATGTTTGTCCCGTTTATCTATTAAGCTAATTTAGTCCGATCCTACAATGCAATCACAGCTACTAATCCGTTACCATTTAGCTTTAAGCGCGCTTTTTTCCTATTCAACTAGTCCAGTTTTCCGCCCATGAGTTGATCGATAATTTGTTCGAATTTTCAGTCTCTCATCTCCCTGGAACAGATACTCTTCTAGTTTGCCCTCCGCCTGCTACCGAACTAACCCGTTCCTTGATGTTCGTAATAAAATCAAAGGAAATAGCGGTAACCACAGTCATCGGAATCACCCCTCCCCCAACAAACCCAACGCCAACTGCACTCAGTGCACTGCCCATTCCCCAACATCTCTATCACCTCTGTACCACCGCATGCACTTTTGCAGCCCGATTAATTTAACATACCGAAATTGAGACCGTTTCCATCTTTGCGCCAGTAATGCCTTAAAATGAGACACCGCATCTAGAAAAACCGAAACGCCCTATTCGCGCGTAGTAAATAAGATAACATTGATTTTTTTGAGGGAGGGATGTGAGTTTTTTCCTTGGGGGAGGGGGACTTCCACCTCGTGGTTACGCCACAGAGAACACATCCCCAACATGGTGTTTCCTTTGAGGGTAACCTTTGTAGGCCGTCGTAATGGTTAGGGATTAAATTAGGATGCTGTTGTGTTTTGGCAAATAAATTATGCTTTCAATGAAGTTTCTTCTGTAGTAGAGGGGCAAGTTAAGGGCGCATTCTCCTGGATGGTGGGCGTAATCCATCGTCAGATTCGTGAGGTGGGGGGTGGGGAACTCCCCTAGTTGCCCTCCTGTATCCGCCCATGGTGGTTGACTCGCATGACTACCCAGATACGGAGAAAATAGCATTACCCAAGCCAGAAGAATTGTATCCAAAGAATTTTTCCACATTGAGATTCGTGTTTCAGTTACCCAATCCATTCACCTCTGTCTGTCTATGCTACGCGCCCACTTCGCACGTAACCCGCATGGGCGTTATAACTGTATCATTCATCGCGACGTGTCGTAGCAAACAAGTGAATAGAAGTCGACCCCATACAATCATACTATTATGTAGGACTAGTATTACGTAATTACTGCCATAACCTCTTCATTATGCTCTGTCGGTATAATTACCGTCGTTTAATGAACTAATGTTACATACGTCAGATTCTTCTATGTTATGATGCGGATAATTGCGTCGGTTGGGCTCCCAATTTGCCATCCACGAAACAACCACGACTTTGGTGTTTCCAATTCAGGCGTCCCAACCCCGTCGCCTGCCGACGTGACATGGGCCTACGCTATGAGAAAATATAATAGGTTTTAACAGTAATATCCCTGCATGGGAGCGGTATTTAATTAAGGTGTTCCATTAGTCACAGGGTAGAATGATCCATTGATCCAGAAAAGAAACCTCGATCATGTAGGCTTCTGAAATGCCTGTCATCATTCCTGTCACTACTGACTAGTTGGTAAACCCCATACATCGAGATGATTGCAGGTCAGCCAGATGATAGGAACATTTAGGGATAGAATAGTGACTGTCTGTTTTTTTTCCGACAGTCATTTGTTCCGACAGAGTATGCGTATACCTATTGGGTGTGTCAGACGATACGAACGGGTTTCAGAACGAGGATTGTCGGCAGGTAATGGATGTGTTAGAGTGTTTAGGGGACTGTAGGACCGAGGTGTCGGAACTTGGGAGTTGTCGAACATAGAGCTGTAATCACTTTACAACTAAAATATTCTGGGTTCGATCATCAATCATTTCTCTAGGTGGCACTGCGCTTGCAGTTGCGATGGGCGAGGTCTTGTCTTCACTTCAGTTCCGATGTAATGCTTGGATTTCCTGGGGTTCTGGGGTTGCTAGCAGGAAAAAAAAAGATTTTTTGTTTTGCAATAAGTCTCGGCTGTGAGCAGTCACGTTGAACTTCGCTCCTCCAGGTTCCGAGAGTGGTCGGGTCCGGGAGATCATTAAGTCCTTTCGGATGCTGGGGACGTAAAATGGCGGTCCCGGGAGCAGGTTGGGATTGGTACACCCCTGCCTTGTATCATCTGAGAACCAGTCGAGAAGAGAAGCCAAGTTATGGCCGGTGCTTATCTTTAGTTGCTTCCCTGAACCCTTAGAAATCAAACCAAATCGAATCAAATCAACCATGAAATTTAATGCTGTAACTGGATTGAATACCCTCTTCAGTACTACTGACACGTTCCTTAGAGCGCCAAAGCCGTGTCCACTCGATCAAATTAATATAATCATATACCGATAGCAGTCGAAATATTGATTGAAGTGATTGATCGACGCCCAATCCGAGTCAACCAATACTACGCGATTCCCCATACTCGAACACTTCCTTGTCTGATCAAATTGATTTGATCGTGTAAACTCAAAGTTCATCGGAGAATCGCCGAGTAGCGTTAGGAATATAATTATACTGCCGTATACATGTATGTATCTGGGTGGCGTTGTTCTATTCTATGTCTTGGCTCTACAATCTGTTCGAGCCTCTTGAAAATGTCTCTAGACACCAAAATTCAGTCTTGATTTTTTTTGTTTATGTTCCGAGTCGGGTAACTAACTGGAGTTACTGTAGACCTATCTGCCTATTGTTTTAGGGGCCATTGCCGTCTGGTAGCAATGGCGAAAGAGCGACGCGACGTTTACGTGGAGTCCGTGACAGTGAAAAATCGTCCCAGTTTCGTTCGATATCGGTATGCAGTGCATCGTCACAACACAACAGTCAATCTAACATTAGAAGTCCCGATATACCGCGGAGAGGTTCATTTTTGTCGTGCACATTCCATTCTATGAAGTCACCCAGTCACTCAAGTCATCACATCTTTAAAAAGTATTGATTCGAGTCATGACTCACTGGAGTCACTACTGGACATCATGGGATTACTACTCTGACTAGTAATTCCATTGCTGTGTCGTCCTCACGAAAGGACCTAATATTTTGTTTTCATTCCAATCATGTATTAATCATGTCAATAGCATAGGCACGAGTGATGGAGAGTTATAGAATTCAGATGGTGTATACATTGTCACTCTAATTAGGTATCACTGTCGGATATCCGATTAATTGGTTTATATGAGTCCTTGACCTCGCACCAAGGAAACGCTACCTCCATTTCCATGCTCACGGCACATTGCAAACATTAACTTCCCGTGTTTCACAACTTTGTTGATGGTGGCGCTGTGCGACTTCTCAGAACTATGTAGTTGCGTTTCAAGTCAGTCGATTGTTAGCTTACTGTTAGTTCTCATATATGGGCATATTCATACCATATATGGTATGTCAATACCCATTGCTCATAATTGGAAACTAGTTATTTCGTATTTATGTGTTATGCCCATTGTAGCAAAATAAAATCCCATTATAATTCATTAACCATTTAATTAGTATGTATGATGGTAATAATTACAATATCACCCCGATTAATGCTATCACTAGTGCGCAAGCTTCATTCGATTTCGTAAGTCATGTTTTTTTTCTTTGTTTCCAGTTACTTGGCTACTGTATAAAGGAAGACACCGAAGACTCAAGGAGCCTCCCTGACCTGTCGTTGGTCACTGAGCTCGGGCAACCAATAGATCAAATTAGACTTGTACAGACATCATGGGAAGACAGGTTAAAGGTTAGTAAGGAGTTTTCGAAATTTAAACTCGCCGCCATCCGCATTAGCGATGCCCCTACTAACTGATTTTCATAGCCCCATCAGTAATAACTGATGAGAGTCCCTGACCCTTATCAGTGGTTAATGATATAATTATCCATAGTTTCTCTTCCTTCACGCAGGATTTTTATGTTGAACAGCACAAGAGTATATTAGTGATGCGTGGTTTAACACGTGCGCAGTATAATCAGTATTTATCGGTCGTTACTGATGGGTATCGAATGCCCTTACGGTTATCCTCTGTCCAGCCGGAAGACCAGATTTGGTCAGCAAATGCGTATATCTGCACTAAGTCACGTCATACTGACATTGCTTCGCTCTCCCGTTCCTTCAAAAGTTGATCAAGTTATCACAGATAAAATGATATTAGGCTTACTCCAATTGTATGTGATCCATCATCACTAATCTATACTGCCGTCATCGATTGGTTGCTCGGAGAGACGATTTCGGAACAGGTTTTACACCTCGAGGTGTAACTTCTACACATTACAATGTAGAAATCGTTCACGTCGGTGTGTAGATTTTTTTTTACATCGCTTCTTTAAAATGGGCTCGACCTCATAACATTCACGACCTATCCGTACAAAAAATAACAAAATAAGTTTGTGTAATTATTTTAATAGTTATGATAGAGGAATCTGCACACAGGGACCTTGGTATTTGCTAGTAAATCGCTCATCTCAATTCGTTCTCCTCTGATTGTGAAATAAATTGTTGCCACTAGCCTGGGTAAAGGCCTGTAGATGCAGAGAGATATCCTCTCACAGCTTTTTCACCCCCTATACCTGACGCATGACAGTACGTAAACGATGTGCACTTGTGTTTAGCTCGTTTCAACATCCCATTGTAGAGACGCATGCGGTTTTCAAAAAATGAAAACTTTAGAACCGTTCTTGCGTCTTATTAATTCGTCAGGATTTGATGAAACAATTTGCGCTCTTACAGTGCTCGCTGATCGGAAGCAGGTTTTTCGATTGGTAGACTAATCCACTAATACGTATAGTGTGATAACACATCCAAACCACTGCAACAGGTGCGAATGTGTACTATTTGACTATGTACTATGGAAAAATAACTTCACTTCATCACTGGGTTAAGATTAAGATTCGAGTTTATAGCCTTGTATCAAGGCAGTGTCTCCTCACAGGACTAGCGACTTAATCCCCTGGTCATTGGTAATGGATGAAGACCTTGCCTGCACCACCCAGAAGCACGGTCGCCCACGACCTACTACACCCCTGGCAGCCAACGCAGCGGCGCCGCCTACTTCCGTTACCTCACAGGTACGGTACCCCCTTTTAAACGTGGGTACATGAGGCATTCGAGGAGACATGCCTTGTCTAACAGCACTGCGAAAAAAAACTCTCGAGCTTCGTTAATGGGATTCGAACTCGCAATCCATTGATTTTAAGTCCGGAGCTGTACCGACGGAGCTAATCCGCCTCCTATCATATGTTACCAGGCAATGCCAGATCCAACCAATCAATGGTATTCCTGATTGCTCATTCCAATAAGAAAAATATGATAATGCATAAGATCACTCACACATATTACATCTTCTTCTTATCTAAATATCTGACATCAATTTGATACTTGATGATCAAAGCTTCTGAGATAATCAGCTACCTCTCATTATATCTTCAGATGACCCTTGACCTGACCAGATTATTGGTGTATCTGGCCGATTCTCCACTGGGCCCACTCGTAATATACGACTTCAAGCCAACCCAGTTTGTTCTAGTAGGTGGTCAGGTGAGTAAACGATACGAGTGCCTAAAATGTGGTCGTGACCCGGGAGGGGGGGGGGGGCGAGGGGAGAAGGCATTTTCTATTTGTAAAGACGCGAAATTCCGGGAGGGGGTATCATGTCTATTTGGTCCTCGAATACGAATACGACCATACCGTTTGGTTTTGGAATCCCTGTCTCTCTACCCTCTTTCCCATGTCCTCTCTGTTAGCCACCGATACCTCCCCATTTCCAATTATTTCATACTTCCCTTTCCTGCCTAGCCTGCGGAGGGGGGGGGGGTCTCCTGGCATCCCATTGAAGTTGTCTATCCATGTACAGATTAAAAATTAAGGCCGTGAAAATATACAAATCTAAACAACTTGAAACAACGTTAGTTTTTGAGGCGGTGGACTGGGCAGGTTGCCCTAGCTGATGGGGTGGGGACTCACAATCGGCCCCACAAGGACAACCGATCGAGTTGCAATCTCTTCCTGAGTTTTGTCCTGCCAATCGCTTACAGGATTTAACTGTAGAGTTTCACATTTAATAGGCCAGCCATGTGATCTTCGCCCCAGTAGTAACGAATGGACTTACCCGATTCTGGCTACCTGGCCAGTTTATCCGCCATGGAATAGGAATCAGTCGGCTCTGCCATCGATTCTTTAAACTCAAATATGCCACTTCGTGTCAAATGGTTTATTCCAGATGGGGGGGGGGGGGGATAGCATTATGGCATCTAATTTTGAATTATGTCAACTGTTGGATATAGAAATATGCGAGAAAGTGTGCTGTGGAGCCTGTGAATGTTAATGCACCTTGTCAATTGTGACACACTCCCCACCCCCCACTCTCGGGATAAGTCCGGATAACCGGCAATTGCCCACTTCGGTCGAGAAAATGCATTTCTTTATAAAACGGGTTCCCCCATGAAAGGCAGGTACAGTGCTCCCAGGTTAACGATACGCGTGAGGAAGCCAAAAAGAAGGTGTTTGAAAATCACGATGACACATGATTGCAGCATTTTTGGTTTTCCCTACTATCTTGGCAAAAACCACGCTACCCGTTTAACGCAACAACAAAGGCAGTAGATCCTAATACAAGGTAACCTACACGCGTTTAAATGTGTGTAGAATTTACATACACTGTTCAACTAGCACACCTATCCCGGGGTTTGTTTAAGGAATTCTAAACCTTGTGTGAAGTTGTGTGAAAAACTAGGCATTCGCCTTGCGGGTACACCGCCAACGTGTATCCCCACTTTCGATCAATCATAGGGTGACATTATCCCCCGTGTTTTTTGTTATCAGAAGTGGAAATTTATGACCCATGGAAGTGGGAGGTTAGTTCCAATGCATACACCATGCTCTGAAATATGCCAATGTAAAATCACAACCACCAACAAACTCAAAAATTCAATATGGCCGCCTAGTGGAGTTGTATGGGGTGAAAACGAAAGTTGGTCTCAAATGCTATAAGGCTATGCAAGCACTGAAGTGCTCTTGTCAACGTTGCCATGGCATCTTGTCACTGAAAGGGATTCAATAAGGTCTTGATCCTCGTATATTAGAGATGAGCGCGGCATTTGACACAGTCCATCATGGCATTCTGCTAAAACGCCCTTGACAGACCGTTTGGGGTTCGTGGTAGCGCTTTGGATTGGTTTCGCTTCCCAAAAAAAAAAAATAGTTGAATGGTTGACAACCCAGTAATGTACATGGTCATCTATCGGATCCGATTGTTGCTGATTGTGGTTTCCCCCAGGGTCTTACTCGCCCATTCTTTTTCACCCCCACATCAACTCCTTTGGGGCGAGATTCCGTAAGCACAATATTAATTACCAACTATACGCTGATGTATTCATTTGTATGTCATTTGATCCCAGAGTCGAAGGCGATCTCCATGCTACTCTCAATCAGCTTGCACCTGATTTGTAGAGTGCCCGGTCCTGGATAAGTCAAAACCATCTGAAACTAAATGAATCTAACCGAGTGATTCATTGCAGCCTCCCAAAGCAACATCAAAAGCTGCTTCCACATTAAACTTACTATTGGTGAATCCGTTATTACTCCCACGTTTTCCTGTTCGCAACCTCCGTGTTCTCTTTAACTCCTCTATGTCATTTAGTGACCAAATCACTCATCTATGACAATCTGTTAACTTCCCAATTAGGAACATATGGCGTATCTGCAGATATATTAATTTCACCACTGTCACCATGTCGTTCGCGCTAGTTCAAATCCCGGCTCGATTATTGTAACGCCCTGTTTTCGTATCTGTTCTTACAAAGACCAAGGCGTTCTACAGCGTCCTTCACATAGCGCTGCCCGCGTTAGTTTTAAAGGCAGCAGGCGTGTGATAACAACACCTTTATTAATGAAACTTCACTGGTTGTCGATTCCCAAGCGTATTGTTTTTAAGAATCTGGTTTTTGTATACAAATGTCTAAACAATCTATCGCCCTCTTACTTAAGTTGCCATCTGCAAAGGGTACGTCCCAGACGTACTTTAAAGTTCATCGCACATCGTAACCTTTGGTGATTCCAAAAAAAAAAAAAAACCGTAATCGATATGTTCTCGGCGATAGGCGATTTAACTACTACTGTGTCAACGAGTGGAATAAGCTTCCTCGTGATGTGCGTTCCGCGGCATCACTGTCAATTTCTAAGAGGTGCTCAAAACCCATCTTATTGATTTCGCTTTTACCGATGGATGCCTCTGTGATAGCGTTCTAAATGTCTATTATTAAAAGGATCGCCGTGCTCAAAAAATTGCGCAAATAAGCGAAAAAAAAAAAAAAAAAAAAAAAAAACCAAATGGCCGCCATCAGAGCTGGTAGGCGAAGCCCACGGTTCACCATTCAAAATTTTCATTACCCGATCATGTCTGCAAAGTTAAAAAAAGCAATGTCTCAAGATACGGAAAAAATATTTTCGCAAAAATTAAAAAAATGGCGGCCTTGGGGTCGTATGGGGCGCATAACAACAGTTGGCCTTTAAGCGATCGCCATTGCTCAAAAAAGCGCAAATCGGCAAAAAACTCAGTTTCGCAAAAACCCAAAATAGCGCGTGGGAGCGGGTCGGGCGACGCCACTTTTGACCCATAAAAGATTTTCATGAGGATAATGTGTGCCAAAGTTTCATAGGGATCCGACAAGGCACTAGGGAGCTATCGTAAAAACACTATCAATTCAGGTCAATGAAAATTTAAGAGGACTCCGCGCCAAGAATGGTGCTTGCGACGCCCACATTCGAACGTCATCCGAGATTCGTGAGGGAGAACTGATGTGCGAAGTTTCGTGTAAATCATAATTGAATAGAGCTTATTGCGTTAACAATCTTCCGGCGGTTGAGGCGGCGGCGGAGACGAACGATGTCAAAAACCATAAGATCCCCGAAGTGGGTATATGATATACCAAATTGTGCAGATTATACGAAATCATTGTGTAATTTTCTTACACAACCCCGTTGTGGATGTGCTAGTTTAGGGTACACAACATTTTTAAGAGGTATGTAACCGTGATTCACAGAGTACGTGAGTACATTCCATAGTGGGGGAGTGACCAGCAGATGAACGAGCTCACAAGAAATAAGAAAACATCTACACCCCAGGTGATTCCCGTATATCGTTATACCATTCGAATCTCTCTATAAAACAGTTGAAACTGACGACCTAGACGACGTGGTCTGCGTCCCCGCCACCGAAATGTGAGAGGGCGAGAGCAGTGTAGATACTGACGTCCCGGCGAGGAGGATCCAGTGTGAACTTAACCTGCAACAAGCTGAAGATTGCACGAGCTATGCGGATAGACTGAACCTATCTTAGCGGTGGCAAAACTTCTACTCTCTGCAACTGACCGGGGGACCACCGTGTCTCAAAATGAGATGGCACAATTCTCCTCAACGAAACGAGTGAGTTCCCACTGCTTGTGTCGGATGTAGTCAAGTTCCCCCCGCGCCGTGTCCCCATGCGGCCCCTGGACAGGGAGAGCATGAAAATGAAGCGCTTTGCCTAAAGGCACACAGGAAAGGCTGATCGGTTTACACCCGGATAAGGCTGGGATTCCATAGATGCAATACGCGTATCCGGGCTGGATGTGAAATCCATAATGTTTCCGAAAACGAACGTTTGTTTTCTAAAGAAAACGCTGTTTATGGCGAGAAGACCATAAAAATGCTCCGCCGCCCGGCCTGAGAGCGTTCAACGAAATCCGGTTTTAGTGGTGCCGCCTGGCCGGACCTTTAGCTTGTTTTCCCAATTTCAATTGTGAAGTTGAGTGAACCTGTGGAAGAATGAGAACGTTGGCCAACCAACGCGGGCGCGCCACTCTCATCTGCACAAGCTGTGCATCTCAACACAACGTGTGACGTGCAAAGTAAGATGCATGTAATGTGGAATTTGAACTCTTGATGCGATGGGTCCCGCGTAGAATTCAATAATCGAGTTAATATTGTTTGACTCATTTATCAGTAATTTGTGTAGCTTGACAGCGACGCATTTTGATAGAAAGAATAGATGTCATAAGGTCACGACCGACGGAAACGATGACGAATACTTTAAGTATCTTTCTTTAACGTTACAGAATAGCGAAATCTAGATCATATCCATTATAAACAGGTTTCGGCTGATTGAAGATTTTCTTTCCATTTTCAAGAAGCGGCGCAGTAACATCAAGGGAGCACTGGAACTTCTAGATCGTTTTGTGGCATTGTATAAAACCGGAAAGCCTGATATGTACATTGTCCAGAAATGTAAGTGTAATCCATTTGGCTAATAGGCTTCATAGAACACACACATGGCTATGATGTTACGTGACCTCATTACTCCCCTCTTGTTCTCAGTATTTCCGGGTAACCCTGAACATAACAAGATATATGAACCGCCAACGCCACCATTCAAGTGCCTCACTAATCCCATGGCCATATTCGCCCAACCTCTGACCCCTCGGCTCCTCCACACGAGTAATGAAAAACTACACAGAGGTCAACCCCCTTGTTTTTCAGTCTTGTCGATACCACAGAAGCATAACAGAACTGCGGTTTTCACAAGAGCAATCCCGTCCATGTCACCATTCAGTGACCTCATGACCCATCTGCACCGACCCCTGACCTCGGACTCTCAGGACGCAGATCCATAAATAAAACTGCAGAGGTAAAAAAGTAGAAACTTAGAGGTCGAAGCTTTTATCCGCACGCGTCGTCAGAAGTCATTCAAGGTCACTCATGAGAAACTGGCCAGATCTTGTGTGAGTGTGTGTGCTGCGACAACGTTTCTTGGCATGATTCCTGGTGAGATTCGAAATTTAAGACCGAGCCATCGGTGTCAATCATCATAAAGCCAATATAGCTCGTTCATGGGTCATCGAAGGTAATTCAAGGTCACTCACTTGCAATGACTGACATTGATAATCCTTGGAAATGCAAGTTGTTCAGGACTAGGTGTTCCAGAAGTATGACTTCGTTATTAATATGGCCAAAAGTCACTATACATATCTTTGTGTTCTTTTTTCAGACTCCTACAACGTATGTTGATATGGACATCCCTGGCGCGACACGACTATTGGTGTCGGTACAGCTACATCGCACAGACCAACAGCTGTGTATTCTCAGTGAACCAACGAAGAAGAAGCCTCATTACCTCTGTTCGCTTGAAAATGATTGTCGTGCCTTCATCCTGGACAAACCAAAACAACCTGGACTGGTAGGTATCAAACACACCGGCGTGCGTGTATAATGCCCGTATGCGCTGGAAATTAACTCCCATACACTTTAAAATGTTTGTATAGAATTTAAACAACACTATGGAATAGCAAAACCTATCCCGTGTTATGTAAAGAATTACACGAATTGGGCCGAATTAAACACAACTTGATTTTGCATTCTCACACAAAACCGAGATAGGTGTGCTAGTACACAACATTTTTATGTTCATAGTTCATAGGGGCGTATGAAAACAGCCGGACAGGAGCGTACCCAGATTGTTTTAGTAGTAGAGCTGGATCAGAGACACTTTCAACCAAAATATTCCGGGTTCGAATTCAAAAAAAAGCGGTCACCGGACGATTTTCCCTAGGTGGCTGCAGTTGCAGTTGCGATGGGACGAGGTCTTGGTCTTCACTTCATGCAAGGGGTTCCGCTGTGATACAGTGGATTTCTGGGGTTACTGGGATTTGTTACGGTATTAGACAACAAGTCTCGTCTGGTCGGCTTTTGTTGAGCAGTCATGTTGACTTGAACTCCAGCTCTCCAGGTCCGAAAAAGTGGTCGGGTCTGGAGTTCACTGATCGTCCTTTCGGAGGGGACGTAAAATGCGTCCCGGGAGCAGGTTGGGTATAGTTACACCCCTGGCCTCGTTATCATTCTGAGCACTAGACGAGAAGAGATGGCGGAGTTATCGCCGGGGCTCATCCTCGATCAATACGGCCAGGGGTCTAGATGAGCCGTGGTTGAGCTTCCTGAACCCGTAGAAATCAAACAAGGGCGTCGGAGCATTCGACGTACCATGCACCCCGTATTGCACAAAGGTCCCCGCTTTCACAGCCCCAATACCGAAAGGGCAGGATATTATGAAATGTATTCCTGAACATGATTTCGAAAATTCAGAAAACAAATACAGCACATTCAAATTACATGGTGTTTATATGGTTTCAATGGATGGCACTATTCATGTTGACATGTTTAATAGATTAAGGAAGCCTATTTGAAAAAAAGGTCCGTAATTTGGAAAAAGGACCACCCTCCATTGGTTTGTACGGGCCTGCCGACGGGGACATGATGCAACCGCACGGTAGTTAATATTTGACCAATTATCTTGGGAATGCAGGGACTCACAAGGCAAGTTGACTGTGGAGTTACTACGCTGACGGATACGCTAGTTCGATGTCCTCCGTTAGACCGTTCGGGCAGATGTCCATCTCAGACTAAGGCTGGGATTCCATAGATGCAGATGCGTGTCTGGGCTTGATGTGAAAAATCAATATTTACGAAAACGGAACGTTTGTGTCAGAGAGAAAAAACCCTGTAAATTCATGCGAAAAGACTTTAAAAAGGCAGCAGTCCATGGATTTTCGTTGATTGCTTTAAGGCAAGCCATTCCATAGAATTCAGCGGGGTTGATACCGATCCGTATACGCTTTGGTTCATATGCTTATTTGACAGATTCGGTTGTTGGTTTGTTTTATTGATAATTTATTTGCATTTGTGGAACCAATATCTATGTTTGCAAATAAATAGGCCTATTCAGACTCTGGCCCCCGCTCAGATGACGTAAATTGGCGATTTTACATACGCATACATCGATGGAATAACCAGGGTGACGCATAACTGATTGAAATATAAAAATTGTTTCCCAAGTCCCCCGGGTCGTGAAACAAGGAACGTTCAAATTGTTGGTGTAGTCGATCCGTTTGAATTCAGGGGCTTCACCAGACTTTTCGTCCTGGGAGGGGCACGGGGGGGGGGCAGACATTTTCAGAGGGGCACAAGAACACATCTGAGCGGAGAGCGCCCACATGAGTTGGCGAGAACGCCTAAGAATTTTTTGGTTGTTGCAAGGTCCCCAGATGGACGGAAAATGGCCATTCCGGGCGCTTCAGGTTGACATGTACCAGATGCATGCATGGAACAATTCTGTCTCAAAATTTTGTAATCGGTGGACAAATTTGGACATTTTGTTGGGAACCTCGGCCCTATCGTTGCTGTCCCGACTTCAACTTTTTGGCCAGAATGTTCAAAACAATGCTGCGGCCATACTACTATCACAAAGTGCGGCCGAAGCGCCCATTTTTTCCAGATTTCCAGAGAACATTCTTAAGAAGAAGGAAAAAAATCCCAACAAAAACTCAGGACTTTAGGCGGCATCAGCTATACTGTCCCAACATTATATGACGTCTAGGATTCTGCAGTTCAAATTGCGCGTGGTGGAGAGAGAGGAAGAAACGGACAAAGAGGCTAGAAGGTTTAGTAATACCAAAAAAAAGGTTGATTGTAGCTTTTCACAAGGTCACATGAGAATGTTGTGGTATTTTCACTCTACATGATATTGTATAAGCTTAGGGGCTAATGAGGCAGGAATTTCCCACAGTGCTTGCGGAAAAGTCGGGAGGGCACTGGACGAATTCCACCACCAGTACCACGCGCGAAGCACGAACCGTGTACAAGTTGGTGCATTCGAGGCGAATTGGTCACAATTACTTCGCTTTTATCATGAAAAACAACAAATTAGCAGGTCCATATAAAAAACTAGGTAGTTCGAAATTACGGACGACAGAATATTTTTTCGTCCACAAATTCTCAGTTGGGTGGAAACACGGGGGCAACTTGGTTTTCGAGGGGGCCACGTTCCCCCTTGGCTACGTTCGAACATCATCTATAGCCCATACCAGGTTAACCCGGGAATACGACATTTTTAAATACATTAGAAGGGGTATCTAAATGCACTCCTCCTCCCATTGGATATTTATTTAAACATTAGATGTCCCTGGTTCGATGCAGCCTCATATACTTAGAATCATGTGACCGACTCAATGGTATTTCGACAACCCGCCGTTTAGGTTGAAACACCGATTAAAAATGACAATTCCATCAAATTGGATCTAATTTTCATCATGGCACCAACTTTCTGAGCTTTCAAAGTTGTTACAACAATGTAGGGTCAACCAGTGAGAGAATCGGAGTTCTCGAATATAATTCATTATTCGGACTCATCATCCCCTATTCTCGTGACAATGATGTTATATATCTCACATTCGTGGCATTGCTGGTTAGTACAATCGTTTTTGAATCAATAGCGTTTCTATGTTTCAGTTTACCCAACAATTGATCTGCATGACACCTTGTGACGAACACAAATCATGAACAATCGGTAATATTAACCGTAACTGTTTTTTTTCTTATCTTTAGGGCGTTACTGGTGTACCTTGAAGATTGTGGATTTCGATCATCCGGGTCCCTAACCTGGATGTCAGATGTGTGTCCGCATCACCTGATGATGTCGCGGATCCATCTAGTGAATTCCCGTGTCTTTCACATATCAGTATAACTGCTGTCATGGTACTGCAGATATCGCAAGCCGAATTAATGTTCCATGTCTAAAACCTCTATAAAGGAGTTCCCTAAGACCCTCAAATAAACTGAAACTTCATGAGCAGCACTCAATGTTCTATTTTGGAATAATATTTTGGCTCTCAAAAACCTATGTATAATAATCGAATTTGATTAACTGAGAGGTTTTCTTCTGGTACTCATGGTATGGTAAACAGGAAATTTTAATACGATTATATGTTGGAGTTTAACTTCGACAGGGGTCAGATACAGAAATAAAGTATGAAAAAATAATAAAATTTAATTTTTATTCCTTGTCTCATATTTCTCGGATTTTGCTTTCATAACATTGAAAGTGCATGGATTTCGGGCAGATACGTTGGAAATACTAACTGATAGGCCTACTTACGGGGGAAACGGGAGCTTGCAAGAATAATATGCAAATTAGGTCATTAATTAATGCAATTCAATTGTACTTGAATTACATCATAATTTCCTTTGTAACTACCCCTCCCCCTCGATTATCTCTTCAATGTCACACGAAATAATATTTGGATTGTTTCGGACAATAGAGGGCGGTCGAATAATTCGATAACTCCCACCTTCAAAGTTAACCCTCGCGTGGCAAAGTTACCCAGTTTTACGGTACCATGCGCAAGTCCTACGCATGAGCCGAAGGCCCTGTGTCGTCAATGTGGGCTAGCGGCGGGCTTCCATGTTTTTGTTTTTCAACATCATCGTGACCCCTAGATTTGTTGAATGATCAGGGCGTGTCGATCCTGGGGGGGGGGGGGGGGGGGGAACCCTCCCCCCACTTTCGAAGTGGGGGACGTCATAAATCAATGTCCCCCCCCCACACTTTGTGATAACTCGATGAAAACGAGAATTACACTGTACGTTCACACACACGTATTCGTTAAGTGCTGTGTGGGATGAAAAATATTGAGAGAGCCGCTCACAAAGACCACAGTACCTTTATTCCGAACCTGAATTTCCAAAATTTCCGCGCGCAAAGACGACCACACACCTCTCTTTTCAATAGTGTCGTAGCAATGCATTTTTGAACTCACTCATATTCGCGAATGCCGCTTTTATGCAAGTTTTTCTCACTCAGAAACATAAATGAGACTATTCTATCTTTCAATAAGGTAAGATTCACACTAAAATGTCCATTGATTATCAGACGAAGCGCGTTGGGCACCGAGGCGGATGGGGAGTCGACTGCTCCACACATTTTCCATTAAGGCAAGTTTCAGATTGAGGGGACAACCGGCTTGGGCAAATAATTGGCACAATTCAGGGCAGATCAAAACTGCCAAAGTGGATCCATTTGCCCACAATGTCAGCAGAATGCCGATTTCTCTCGTGTCGAAGCCCGAGAATGCGGGAAAATTTGTCAGTTTGTCAAGTTTTGACGTTGTGGTTTCAGTCCAAATTTCCAGAGGCCCAATATACATAAGTGTATAGGCGCTGCTGCAAAATTCTGTTTTCCTTCACACGCCTCCGTCTTTTAACATAACTAGTTTTTCACGGTTCCCGACAAACCGTATTAACTTCAACAGTGTTTTCATTTTCGTGCCTGCATGACTCCCTCAACACATGTTTACCTATGTGTTTAGTTGATGCCTATATCAATAATGCCGAGATCTTCTAAGTTTCAAATTAGAATCATTCCCATATAAATTATCCACAATGCACCGTGCCAAATCATACTCTCCACGTATGCTGTCTCGACATAGGCGGAACTCTAGTAAGGGGGGTCTACCCTCCAACTTTCACAAATGGACTGCCAGGAGCGAAACCCTATTTTGCACAGCAAAGCGCGGAAATAATACAAATAATATTATTACTATTAGGCTTATTATTAATTACTAAACTTTTTCGAGAGTTGGGAAAATATAATTTGGCCAACTGAAATAAGCACAACCTAAAAACGAATATAGGAGGGCCTTGTCAGGTACGGGTACTGGCAATTTTTTTTTTATAACCGATACCTGGGTTCTCAAATGGGCTAACCGCGCGGTCTGGACTTCCCAGCCTTCTTCTCCCCTCGACCGCAACTGAGGACATTCGGTGGTCCCATAGAAGGTTAGGATTCAGTCGGCCAATACCCAAAGAACTTACTGCCCTTGTTGGTCAGAGAACCTTTGGCCAAAACAATCACTTTAGAGCATGGATTTGCACCTAAAGCCAAAACGTTTCAAGGGGACGGGTAAACCCGAGACACTCTCACAGAGCCCTAAAAATTGTTACCTCAGCCTCTCTCGCCTAGTCAGCAATGTTTTACGTCACTGCTGTCGACAAAGTGAAACATCATCTCGACTCAGTGACGGACTCTTAAGTTTTTACTTCCTTTTTTTTGTGCAACATGAATCATATGGGGCACTTAATAATTCCGCAGGGCAAAAAATACCTCACCCAATAACATCATTTTGAGTTACGCCCAGTCGGAGAGAGTAACTGCCTACATGTTTGTTCAAAATTTAACTAATTGGTAAATCAAACAGCTTGACTTCTGGCTTAGATCTTCCCAAATCGCTAGCCGTTTGAAGACGCATAGGTTCCTCTGAGATGAACAATTGGCAAAAAATGACAATAGTCGAGGAAAATTTGGACAGAAAAAGGCAAAAGTGAAAGGAACGCCCAAATTGTCTGCGATTGGCTGAATTGTTTCAAGCAAATGTCCGAAAAGCATGCAAATTTTCGCTGCTTTTATGGACGTTCGCTTTGACAATGGTAGGCCAAAGCATTTTCTGCTCCCAAATTGGTGGGGTCCCGTACGCCTATTCAACGCTCATCAGCATTTTTTCTCCTTTCGAATTTTATCATTCTGCGTCGCCTACGATTGCAGGAGGACCAAATTGTTCACTGATGGTGCTCAAACAAGCTTGCACTGGCACCGCATGGCATTTGCGTACTAGTCAGGGCGCAATTTCTTCCTCCTGGCTGGAAGTTGAGGGTCCCAGGGTGGTCAAGAGTGAAAATACATATATATACGATACTTCTTCCAAATTGGGGATCAACGACCACCCCCCCCCCCCCACCACAACAAAGGCCCTTTGAAAAATAGCCGCAGCGTGATACAAAACCGCATATCGGCATTGGCAAACATTTAGTTTCATTCATTTGTTGCAACAACCCCAAGTTAGGGAACGTTGTAAACCTGCACAATATATAAAGTATATCACGGGTAGCAAAGTAGATCACGGATTCGTACAGAACCAACTTGAGGCCAATCATCATAATTCCGAGACGGGTCTGGGGTTTGCAGAATAATGTTGAGAGTGAAAACAACGAACGACAAATACCCAAATTTCGGAAAATATGGGAAACATTGGGCACAGTAAAAAATAAAACGATTTTTAATTATGGCTTTGGTGCCGACCTTTTTGCTACATAAATATTCCAAAACACAACAAACCAAAAAAATCGCATGATACATACTTTTGATGATCGTCTAAACGATTCCATTTTGTCTAACCAACAGAATCGCGTTGGAAATGTCTCAATTCCAGTAAAAATCCAGGTGCGACCCCAGGTGACGATTTGGACCCACTAGGGGCCAAAGTCGAAGGATTACCCCATGTTTTATACTGAGTCCTGCATATTAAGTCTAATAGCCAAAAGTGCATACAAGTTTCAGTGTTTTCGCGTGCAATGAACGTTTTGTTCGTTTTCTACGCAGCGTTGTAAATAGGCGTGTAAATGCCTTTCGAATAATTTTATTCACTTCAAAATATTTTCAGGAGGCTTTGGTCGCGGAACTTGCCCCCCCCCCCCAATTATTCTGATGTGAAAGATTTCATTTTTTCTTCGATAAAATGCCTCGGGAAAACATGCAAAAAAAAGCCGCGCGCTTCGCGCGCGTCATGTAGTTTTTCTCATGACTACTTGTAAATTCATCAAATTTGTCTGCCCCAAAATTGGAATGGGCCCGTCCTCCCATTGCTTTTCCCTTCGAATCCCCCACCAGGTACCGCTCGGTAGACCCTGGATCCCACGCCAACAAAGCCCAGTATGAATGTAAGAAAAAAGATACCCTTTGTGATATGCGGTAAATCAGATTAGTATGCACTATGACAACTTTTTTTTGTTCGTCTTCCACTCAAATCGCACATGTGATTGTTTGACTACGAGCTGGCAAGTGCCGTTTCCGGCGATCTAGAGGGGTATGACAAAGCTAAAATTCAGGTACGATCCGCGACAAACCGATGTGGCCTCTGCTTCTATGAACAATTGCTTCGACCTGTGTGCCCCGCCCCCCAACTGACTTTTCACAACGGATCCACCCCATGTGACTGCTGTTAGCATGAGAGGGGACAGTTGTGGGTAAGCGTTGGCACGCTTGCGGTTAGAACAGTGGGCCTACGCGTCACGGCAGGCTGAAACACCCCTTTAACTACATTCTACCCACAATAATGCGTTTGCATGCAACAATTTCGAAACGTTCGAAATGTATTCATAAATTCGTTATGACACGTCATCTGCTGAATTTTCAAACGGGAATAAACTGTTATCAAAAATAATGAAAACTAAGTTGACAAGGCGTGTCGACGGAAGACTCCGCAATTGTACTAGCATCGACACAAGCGTAGTTAGGCTATGGGGTTCAGCCTACTGGAGAATCATCCCATTTACCACTCATACATTAGTGAACCTTACTGCATTATCAAGGTGATGGAAATCAATGCAATATCCGCTGGTGGGTCCGGCCAGAAGGGTCTGCGAAGATGTTTTAAAAAAACTAAGCGTCCTGCTGAAATGCTTAGCTTGGGAGCTGACCATAAGGAACTGATCGGTGTAAACATGATACGCTTTGCCGGACGTTTTCTGTTAGGTAAGGGGGGCACCTCATGAGCGAAACCATTCTGAACAACTGTTCCCCATACACCTACTCGTGCGCGAACGGGTCATTGCCCAGCACGTTTTAAATATGGGCCGCCAGACTCCCTGGGAACCCCCCTTCCCTATGTACACTGAGCTCGCCGCCAGCATACCGAGTTGCATTGCAAGGTTACTGCCAACTGTCTCTCAGGGGTAGCCAGGCGCTGCTAAGATAGCTAGCTCAGAGCCCTAAATATACCAGTTGAACGACTAAGTGTTCTATGTTTCCTATTCCCCACCACCAGGCCCCCATGATCCGGTTTATGCCAGACGGTCCGCATAGTGGAGGGGTGACGCCAAAGGACTCAGAAACAGTGGTATCGTCAAGAGGGGGAGACGGGTTTCCCGTGGGAAAATTCTAGGGGGTTATAGTCGGAGTGAAGGAGAAAAAAAACAGGGTATTAACGAGGATGGAAGGCAAAAATGTAGAAATTCCAGAAGGTTCCGCCCAGTGACTAGTAACGGCATATCCCTTATATTTTAATGAAATGTTCCTTTGTGTGTGATAATCGCTTGTCACAATTTACTCCAAAATACTCGTCATACTCTCTAAAATAAAATACCGTTGATTTTGCCTTCACATACTATTCGTATCGATCGAGTCGGGCAACTTTCATGCAGGGTAGTTCATGAATTTAGGCATGCGTTGGCCTTTCCATCTGTGGGATGGGAATAACGAATGCGGGAGATATATGATTGGAATAATGGACATGGATTCTAGAGATGATGGACAAAATAATGTAACAGAGAGCAGGTGGTAGTCGGTGGTGAATTTATGCAATTTTGAACGTTTGTTGGATTTCCACAAACATGGTAGAATGTGATCCACCCTTTGATCCTGATCATTTTAAAGGTACCGCTGGGGTCAGAAGAGGTCATGTAATTGCCTTATTTGTCATATTTATTCCAATTTCCAACCTTGGTAAGAATTCGCCAACTTCAGGTTAGTTAATGGTCCGTTAAATTATCTGGATCTGATGTTTTGATTTTCACGAATTTGATTGAATTCCATCATATAATAGCTTCTTTTAGAATAAAGTACTGATGACGAGTAAACCCATAGCTCCTGTGACAATTCTACTGCTGTTATAAGCTCAATTGTATGTGCCTAATTTGCATAATGTTATCCATTTCCAACTGTTTTAAGAAGTCTCGCCAACTCAGTAGGTATGGGTCCCGTTAACATTTCTGAATTTGATGTGTTTGCTGTTCGATACAGAATTTGAGTGAATTCCATAGATAACAGCTTCTGTTAGAATAAAAGCACTGAGACTAGTAAAACCATAGCTCCTGTGAACATTTTACTGCCTTTTTGCTGCCTGCAAGGAGGGGGAAGGGGGGGGGGGGGTGGATGGCATGTCCTGGCTGCTTGGAAAATAAAAGGCAATGAATCACGAATGACCTTTTATTAAAAGGGCAAAGAAGCCCGCTGCTAAGGTGATTTGGGAACATTTCAAGTAGGATTTTGTCGTCAAGTAAGTGAGTTATGAGCGATCAAACTTTATAATTTGTTATTCTATGGAGGAGAGTGTTTGTGTGTGGGGGGGGGGGGGGGTTGCATGAAGAAGAAAAAGGCAATTAAGGGACTTTTGTATTAGAGTCAAACTTAATTGGTCAGTTATTTTTATGAAATTTCAGGAATTTTATATGTGGTTATCTGTAATGAAAATTATGTGATATTCGTTTGACATGACCATGGCCTGCAATGAACTAGTTGGTTGTGTTGTGTAGTTGAACCACTAGAAACCAAAACCCGATTCGCGCAAACCGGCGAAACACTTTGCGATCGCCTCTTTTCATTCCAAGAAATGAAGAAGGCGGCCACAAATTAGGATAAGTGCGAACTCCAAAGTATGCACTTCAAGGACAACCAAGTGTAGCCGGATTCCTGTTCAATCAAAGAATTTTTAGGCACCTATCCCAATAATTAGGGATTTCGTCCGTTTCAAACTCACGATTGAGGAGGCCGATAATAGGAATACGCTAAAATAGGGGAAATCATGAAATTTGCATGACACCACGCATGAAAACACATAGTAATTTGCCAAATTAGAAAACATAATTATATGGCCTGAACCTATTTCGCGCTGTGTTCCGCGGCTCCGTTTGACGAGAACTACACACATGACATCTCACAGAAAACGCTCATGTCCTCTCATTGATGTCTTCATTTTCAGTGCCAACCCTCACTAGCATGACTCATAGAGCTGCGCAAAACGGTGTTTATAAATAACGCCAAGCTTTCACCAATGATGGAAACTGATGTGATGAAGACCGAGCAGCATTTCTGTTGACTCCTTCTTCTCATCCCGTTCTATATCTCGCTAAGCTGCGCCATCTCAGCCGCCGAGATAGCGGAGAGAGTCCACCTAGTACCTGGTCCATGACCATCCACTCTGATACAGGCCATTCCCCATACTTCATGTGTCTCTCCATAGATCGCCTACTTTCCCCTCGGCAATCTGTTTACAGTTCTCCAGTGACTATTAAACGAAGCATTTTATGTGGAAGCAAGCTGGGCAAGAAGATGGAGGTATTACCCACACCCATCGTCAACCTCCCAGGGAACTAACCATGGATTCGAGCATGGAAAAGAAATGAAACCACGTAAGTGATTCCGGTTGGATTACTTTTTTCCCCTCATATTCGGACGGCTTTATTACGTTTACATGCAATACTCCAGAGAGTATAGCTGAGGCCTGTTTTTTTTTTTCCTAGCTTGACAACAATGACTGGTACTAGTTATTTTCTTAATCACGATCCTCAAATCACCTATTTTTTCTATTTTTTCTCCACGTTCCCCCTCTTTCGTATGCTGTCTGTCATGTTCCCATCAATAGGTGCGATTTTACCTGATTTTGTGGGCCATTTTGGACGCCATCTTGGATCTTTGAAAAAAAAAAGACCAAAATTGCCAATCATTGGGATAACCAAAATGGGTACTGGGATTCAGGCCAAACTGATTGTTCCCCTTCTTTGCAATATTCCCCCTTATAGGGTTTATGCATATGTCACGATATCTCCTCCATTTTTAAAGCGGCCCGCTTGTCGGAGTTAGAAGAACAAGGGCGATCGCAAACGTGTCTTCGCCTGGTTGCGCGATCGTGGTTTCTATATTCATTACAAATCACCACCCACTATATACAACCAACGAGTGCCATGCAATGACCATGGTCATGTCAACGAACATCACATATTTCCATATAAACACATGAAAAATTCCTAAATAACTGACCAATAAGTTGACTCTTATTACGAAAGTATCCCTTAATTGCTTTTTTCGCCTCCATGCCTCCCCCCCCCCCCGCGTCTGTCTTCTCTCCAGAAATCCCCATTTGGAATCAAGTTTTATCACTAGTCAACTCACTTCTTTGAAAATGTTTCTGATCCCCTCTTAGCCGCCCGGGCTTCTTTGCCTTTCAAAATCATTATCATTCCTCATTATTCAATTGCCTTTTTGTTTTTCCAACAGCCAGGATTGCCACCCCCGCCCCCTCCCTGCCAGGCAGCAAACAACCTCCCCCCGCCTCCCCCACACCAACAAACTAGCCCAACGCAGCATCAAGGATGTCCCAAAATATAATGCTTTAGAAAACCTCCACATTGTTCCCCAGTCCCCAGGCACGAAGAGAGGGCAAAAAATGTTACAAGTTTTTTGAATGTCTAATCCACCAATCAAATTGGTTGGGTAAGAGAGGTTGTTGTGGGCAGCTTATAACACAACAATTGCCCAGAGCTTATGGTTTACTCGTTCCTCATGCTTCATTCTACATGAGCTCTTATATGATTGGATTTCAATCGAATTCTGAACATCAAACCATCAATCAGAAAATGTTACGAACCATACCATACCTATGAGTTTTGGCGAAATTCTTACCAAGTTGGAACTTGGACTAAATTATGCAAATTAGGCACATACGATTAGTTTAAACGCAGTACAATTGTCCAGGAGTCTATGGTTTACGTACTCGCTCCTCAGTGTCTTCATTCTAACAGCAGCTATCATATGTGGAATGGAAATCCTGACCTCAAACACAAATCAGATTCCAGAAAATGTTAACGGAGACATACCTACTGAGTTTGGCGAAATTCTTACCACTTGGAAATTGAATATATTATGCAAATTAGGCCATACAATGACCCTCTACTGACCCCAGCGTACCTTCCAAATGATCTGGATCAAAGTTGGATCTACCAAGTTTTGTGGAAATCCAACAAACTTTTAAAAATTGAATAAAATTGTCACATTAACACATTAAAAAATGAACACCCTCAGTGACCCCAGCTTTCACTTTAAAAATTTTTCGGGAACCATAGTAGACCACTCCACCAGTTTCGTGAAAATCGCCGACTAACTTGGACAATTCGCTAATTAATGCAAATTAGAACCACTTAATTAGCATATTTCAATGTGAAAATGTAATCAGTTCATCTACCTGTCATCCAGGTCCTACATGCCAACTACAATCACTGTGCACATACGGTTCTTGCGTAACTTGCGAACGCGAGCTTCAACAATAAATTACATAAATAAGCTAATTACCCAACTTTAATTAATGATTTTGCTGCCCAAAATCTAATCTCAGATCGTGTACACCCAACCCCGGGCTACACAAAATTTCGTCCTATCGGCCTCACGGTTTGTGATAAATCTGCTAACGAGGAAGTGTGATATACACACAAACACACACATAACACACGCACGACACACCCACAACACGCAACCCACACACGCACACACCAACCACGCCCTAGTGGACCGCTATGTCTCTTTTCCGGAATTTCATTCAGGTCTAAACAAAAATCATTGGGATATGGTTGCACTGCTCGTTCTCCATTTTCATTGCCGCTCCTGTATGTTTTTGATGCATATTCCCTGATTCCCCAAATAGCCGCCATCTCAAAAATAGCGAGTTGCTTTTTTTCCTTCTATTAACATGCAAAGCTTAAGCTGCCACATTTGTTTGCAAGGATCAACGTCAATCAACTAGCGTCACAAGGCAAGACGCAATCCACTCAAGCTTCTCCGAAATTCGACGAATAACATATGGGTTTACCGTTTCACGGTTTTGTGGAGGTGATTTATGTCATTCAGTTCACGAAAACAAACATCATACGAAATGGCGAGCAGAGTACAACAAGAAGACATGAAATAACAAAAAGTACCATATGGTAAACCACAAAAGAGCAGCACATTGGCAACAAAAATACCTGAAGAGAGTCACTGAAAACAGAAACCCCAGGTCTCAAAAATAATTAACCACAGCGAATGCCTACCACCAAACCCTACCGTCGCAAACACGTTATTGGTCACTTTTCCGAAATTGATGGAATGGTCTCGGAGTTAATTTTACAGCGTCTCGCCACGATCATCTCATACATCCGATTATCGCAGTGAATGAATAAAATATGGACATTGGCTGTTTTTCTCTTTTATTGAAAGTGGTCCACTCAATTATTGAATATTTAATTATATATTAGCTATTTATAAAGAAAAATGAATTCACATGGATATTTTGAAAAGCTTCAAAACGAGCTCGTGACAGCTGAAAACCCCAGTAAACATACGAAATTCCCCATATTCCGAAGTTGTTTTCAATGTCATAGGCGTAACGTGAAAACCACTCGACATTTAATCTCTCGCTTGACGATAGACTTAATAACTGAACCGCTTTGAACCCTGGGACTCGAAAATAAGCGAACAACTCGATGCAAATTACGAACTAGTTTAACCGAAAACTAACCAATTCTTTGGAGACCACCCTTTGAAATATTTGTGCAAGGTCAATACAAGAACCAAGACGAGATAGAAGTTGTCCCCCTGTCATAAAAGGGAAAATTACTACCAAAACCATATGAAGAACCTTTTAATTTTCGGACATTCCCATAAAATATGAACCGCATCCTTCATACTTTTGCATGCGCAAAAGGACAGATCCCGTCACAATACCCGTTTGGGTCTCTTCCTGTAGGAAGGACCATGGGCTAAACGCCACCTGAAATCTATTAACTATGGGACAAAATGTCACTGAAACGTCACGGCAAAAAGATATGGGATTGTGGTCGCACGCAGCAATACTAAGGGCGCGCTAGCTGGAAAGGTTGCCAATATCTTTCGGCGTGTGCTTGCCGGAACAAACGTAGCGAGCGAAGGGGGGGGGGGGGATGTCAACCTATCCAATAATTTTGGCGCAGTCGGCAAATTTGGTCTGGTCGGCAAAAAGGGAAGGGAGGAAAAGAAAGAGAAAATAGAAAGAGAGAAGGAAAAGAAGAGGAACACAAGGAGGGAGGAAAAAAAGGAAGCGGAAGGAAAGGAAAAGGGATGTAAGGGAGAGAAGGGGGAAGACAGGGAATGGTAAGTGGAATAGAAAGAAAAGATGGAAGCCAGACTTTATTATCGGCTATTTCGACTCCTGGCTCTTCATCAATTGGCCCATTCAGCGTGGGCAAGAGAATAGCACGTCGGCAAATATTAGATAATGTGAAGGCCCGGCACCGTCGGTTTGTAATTGGGACGAGTGACCGAAGTTCGTCGGCAATTCGGCAAAAAGGGGAGACAATAAAAACGTTAGCGGTTTGACATTTTCTTTCCGTGGTTTGACAGGTCTTGGACAGTATTTGTTCTGGTCCTATTTCAAGAGGCATACATACATTTATCTGCATTTTTGCTGAAAAATCACGAAGAAGAATTCCCCAGAACTAACCAATGAAACAGTCGTTTTTAGGCGGGGAATCAAGCGGCAGATAGCTAGGAGTACAACGGCGGAGATAGAGGGCTAGCCCCCCACCCCAAGTTCTTAAGATCGAAAATTCGGGCAGGAACTTACCAACTTTGGGCAGGATAAGCTAAAAATCTGGTAGAGAGACCTAATCAAAAGTGGAAGATTGTCTGAAAGTTGTACTAATGGCCGACAAAATTTGACAATCAGCCCATGAAAGTGTCAAATTTGCGCGCTCCGCGCCAAGTCCCGGTATTACTGGTCTGGTTATTATCAGAGCTTGCAGGTAAAAAAATGGGCATTGTTAAATGCGGGGGGAAATTTTTTGGCGTTCCAAAATTGAAACAATTCCCGCACCCGGTACGTGGTGAGCGGGATTCGAGTATTACTGATGTCTTTTTACTGAAAATGCACCAGATTGCATCTGAGAACGTTTCAATATTCAAAATTTCCAAAGGGGAGGGGACAACCCCTACCCCATATTAGTCATCATTGCCAGATCGTCGGCAAATCAAAACGCCCACACCCCACACCCCCAAAATACAAAACCCCTCGCTAGCACCTGATGGTCTCACCAATAAGTTTCTTTCTTAATGAGGTCACACGCAGTGTAAGCAGGGAGGAGAACAAATATGATGTTTGTCTAACTTGCACCAAATATGGGGATAAATACTTCGAAGTTGCTTGGCGATTAAAAACATACTGAAAATGAGATAATTGGGATGTCCTCCCATAGCAACGGAAGTAGGTCCTTAACCCAAAAAGGGCATTCATTTTATTCCTGACATCGTCTAATCCAAACACACCCGGTGTTTTCCTCGAAGTAATACGTTTCTGACACAAGATGGCATTAGTCTCTCTCAAAGAAATGCGAATGAATATTGCCTTCAGGTATCAATAACAAATAGGTACAACATGAACGCGCAGGGATTGATAACGGGTAAAGACTTGAACATGAATAACCCAGACTCTGCCAAAGTAAAGTTAAAATGCGCCGTTTCCAAGAATCCCTGTCGAGAAAACGCAACTTCGACTTTGTTCGACGCATTTAGAATTAAACATCTTTACTCGACGCGCAAAAAATAATCCCGTAGTGCTATGTTCTCCAGGTAATATCTTTGGGGGTTACTAGTCCTATGAACAACACACCCTAACCACGGAGCCACTAGTTTTACGGAGAGTAACGGAAGCCTCATGGTTTTCTCGGAACGGCAAGACACTTCAGATAGCGTTAACGATCACGTGCACAGGTTGGCTGTTACTCTATGTTTTCAGGCGTCATTTCGGCCAAGAAAACTGTGCACACTAATATGTGGCTGGACTGCTAGTGCGGGGACGCCCCATTGTTTTGATCAATCACATTTTCCGCGCATGTTACTGTTTGATCTCTTCTTTACAATAAATGAAAATACCTCTCGTGCAGTGGGTTCCCAACCAGGGAATTTCCCCCCCGGGGTGGGGGATTTCAAGATTTATTACATAGCGAATTAAACACTTTCCCATCTCCCCACCTGATCATTCAATGTTAATTTATAACTTCATAAGTGGACCTGAACTGTCAAGCGAAAGCAAGGGGAAATGAGAGAAAAGGTTGGAACCACTGCCTAGTGCAACCCGTGCGATAGCGTGCCGGGCCCGCAGCGCCGCCCCCACTCCCCAGAAAACTTCATCAGGATATACCCCCACACCGACTCGTAAGCCTTATCGTAGTTGGTATCTCCAAAGCAAGATGCCGACCTGCGCGGCCCTAAGCTTCACTACTAGTAGTGCCTGGGATAAGGGGGAACAAATCTGTAGACTAGTATAGTAGGTATCAATTATCCCCCCCCCCCCCACTCGATCTTCCTTGGGACAGAGCTGACCATTTTCACAACTATCGAAAATTTAAACAGATACACGGCCATACAGGACATCCCCGATATATTTCCCTTAGAGGTCCGCCAATCTTAGTCCATCATTTTCTTCCACACATTAGACTCACGGCTGTCAGATCAATCTTTGTCGCGAAATTGGTATCCCAGTTTTCTAACATCTGGCTGCGTAAGTTGTATTTATTGTGTAATATCCAATACTGAACCCAAATTCACCTGACTATTTTTAATGATTGATCTGATAGTACTGGGAAAAGATCTCTTGAAGTCTTCTAAATTGATTTTAAAAAATTTTCAGGGCACCCTAAAACGCGATAAAAATACCGAACAGTGGAATTTTTCCAAGAATGGTGAGCTGAACGTTAGCAGCAATGCAGCGCAGCTGCAAGCTCGAGTAAGACACGCATGCACCACATTTAACGTTCGAAAAAATTCGATCGCTTAAAATTGGAATACAAGTAACAAGAAACTGATTTCAGTTAAGTTAATATTTGGTTCGATGTTCACTAATTAGCTTTAGAACTAGCTCAAATGGATTTTCTGGTGTCGAGGATTGGCCTTATCCCGCAAAGAGGACTGCTCCGATTGTGCCATATTCTTAACGCAATGTTAATCTTAATAGCATTTCAGTGTGTTGATTAGTGTATTCCTCTTATGACATCTGGACTTTGGCTTACAGGGGTCCCAACTAGTTCACGTTACGGTACCATCCGTGTACTTGATATTCATCCATGACCCACCTTTAAGTTCACACACAACTGCGCACACCTAAATTCCGTATTCCTCTGGCCTACTAGAATCTTACGCAGCTGCTCCAGCAGTGGGCGCCTCATATTCTGGAGGTAGACATATGGCTCTCCCCTCTACAAAGACTTCATTTTTCCCTACAGACATAAGCCTCTCCTAGCGTAAAGAACTTAGGGCATGTTTCGGAGACGGCCGGTTGAAGAAGAAGGGTGAAGCAAGCGGAGAAGGGAATGGAGAGGTAATTTCGATTTTTTGAATACCGATCAATAGGAAGACATTCAGTGAGCCACCGGTCTTTCACCAACTCCGCTACTCTCTCGCCCTCTCTCCTCATTCCCCTAACTCCTCATCTCACTCACTCCTCACTCACTCACTTCACTCACTCACTCACTCACTCCCTCACTCACTCACTCATGAGATAATTGCCTGAGTCCTGGCCGCATCCATCCGCCGCGAGTAGGCCGATTCAGACCATACATCGCCCGGGGCTCGGTTCTCCAAGTTGCATGAAGTTTCTCTTGGTCCGTGGAAAGATGGTGTCATGCTAAAACTAGAATTCCCCGCCACGTAAATAACGATAAAAAAGAAAAAAATTAAAAAAACAACAGAAAGAAAACTAAAAAAAAATTCCTGATCCTTAGAGTGGTTCACTCATGGCTACAACCCCCATGCTAACTCACGTTAGCAGTTTTGAGGGGTAATTCTAGGGAGTACTCCGCGAGGGCGCAACTAATCGCTGGGAATTGGTATGAAAACAAACGTTATTTAATGGACGCACTGAATGAAAATTGGGTGGCCTGAAATAACTTGAAATGCCCCATAAATTAATCTGAAACTAAATTGTGGGTGACTTTCTCCCTGCACCTCTGCCTACCATAGGATGCACCACCCAGCATAGCAGATAACTGCGAAGCCCCCGGCACCAAGATTCGGTCAACATTGACCAAAACTATTTATATTTCAACTCCAGTAAGCATGAGCCTTTTGACAGAAGCCCGGATTTTCCACAGAATGTACATTAGTAGGCCATAACTATAGGTCCAAGTAATAATCATGAAATGATCACACGTATTCATTATGGTTATTTCTCTGCAACAGCATACAATGAAAATTTGTTATGAGGGTCCCGTGTTTTACACCGATAATGAAGTAACAACCGATACTGAATCACTAACCGATAATGAAATATAACAATTGTCGATAAGAATCACTACCGATTATGATAAAAATTGACTGCTAATGAATAACTTTTCAAACCGATAATGATATAGCTAACCGATAATGAATTAACATTTTTAACCGATAACGAATCACAAATTTGACCGATAATGAATAACTTTTTTATGAATTCACTAACGCGGTAATGAATACAAAATTTGACGCGATATGAATCACTAACCTATAATGATAAAAAAATTTGACCGATAATGAATCACTTACCGATAATGATATAAAATTTGACCTATAATGAAGTACCTTTTTTTTATTTTTTTCCGAGGAATGGTGGGGGGAGGGAGGGGGAGTGGGGACACGGGAAACCCGTAACCATAAGCTTCCGTCAACGAAATGTTCCATCGGGCTAAAGTCACCCAATTTCCTATCCGACTATGTATTTTTTTTTAACCCTTTTAGGCCGAGTACGCAAAAAATTTAGAATGGCGGACAAGATGGTGGAATGCAGCAAAAAATGGAACCGGTTCTTCGGATCCCTGAAATCCGAATAAAGTGATCAGGTGATGAAATTTACACTCTGCATCGATATGACAAAACTACGATTACATAGTTTATAGGTCAAATTAACAGTGCTCAAAAATGCTATTTTCCAGGCCGATATGAGGCTAGGGGGAAAGTCTTCCAAAATGGCGTTTTCGGAAGTATCTTTAGCGTCCAAGTAGAATATACACAAGTCTGACATATATGATGAATTCCGCTATACCCCGAGTTCATTTATTGGCACTCAAAATGCAAGATCCAAGCTGCCGTCGGCTTAGATATCTTAAAAAAATAAACAAGATATGGGAAATGAATTGCGCCATTGTGTTGCCGCCCAAAAACAGCCTCAGTTCTGTCTTTCATTTTGATATTGAGTGGCAACCATTCTGAAACCATAGTGCCAAATAATGGCCGCACGCCACTGGGTGTGTGTGTGGTTTGGGAAACGGGAATGTACCGAATAGTGAACGTTTCTTGGAAACGATGAGGATTTGATAGATGGAGATAGGGCGGAATGATACGTAATGGAAGCGATAAGAATGAGATAGATGGAGAAACATTGTGATGTATGGTTTCTGTAAGTGTGACGTCATCGTGCTCTTCATAGCTGCCACAATGTTAAGTTTATAACTACCAACTTCATCAACTTATGTCGCCTGTACCGCCCCCCCCCCCCCCCCCCCCCCCCCCTCAAATAGGCTCACCTGCCTCGCAACGGGGCTATCTTCAAAACATGCTGTAGTAACCCATGATCCTACCAAAAACTTGCAAATTTGTACCATTTGAAGTTGGTGCAAACCCGCTATGAGCATACAATCTCCAAGAACAGTGCTCATCAACTTATTGTTGAAACTAACGTTTTTAAAGGGATACATAACTCAATTCCTAGGAAGTTTCGTGATACTGGTAACGGAAACCTAGAATTGGTCGGAATGGTGGGTGTTGTGCCGTGGAGTGCAATACAAGACGTGCCTTACGAGGAAGCATTCCATACCATGGAAGTCTTGTGTAGCACTTCAATGGCACACACACCTATTGCCAACCAATTCTAGGTCCCGTAACCAGCACCACGAAACTTCCTAGGAATTGAGTTATGTATCCCTTTCACACTCGGAGGGAGCCAGTGGACAGTATATTTGACTTCAATAATGGAAACTTCTCATTGTAACCAATTGAAAGGAGCTGAGACATCCAATACCGGAGAACAGTAGCGTGCGATTTTTTAAATCGTGGTTGCTAATATAAAAAAAGGCTGATCGGGATGGATGAAACTCATTCGTTCATTCAATCACACGCAGTTTCGATTGTTCGGTTCCCAAAAAAATTTCTTAAATTAGATTAGCAACCAGGTAAAAACTTTACCATCTGACGCGGCGCTATTCTGTATGAAGGGCTATATTGAAAAAGTTCCGAATAGACTCCTTGTTATGCCACATGAATGTTAATAAACTGACTGTATGGCAGCAATGACAGGATTGTTTATATTATAGTGTCAATTCGCTATATAAAGACTCCAGGGTCAGGGGGCCTATGGGAACCAGTAGAGTAAACATAAATCTGTCATTGCCATTCGGGACAGTATGCCACAAACTGATATTTCCATAGAGCATTTGGGGATATCATGGGAATTTTTTGGGGTGTAGACGCTGTCGTCGTCGCCCGCCAGAACTTTGCGCAACAACTCGCAAACGTTCGTCCGATTGATTAAAAATAGACATGTTTTGCCCTAATAGAGTATTGAGTTCGAAAGTGGGGCCGCTGCGTGACTGC